>SJYO01029184.1:6109916-6200928 GCA_006410555.1 Capra ibex | reverse complement strand
TCTAGTCAAGGCTATGGTTTTTCCCGTGGTCATGTATGGATGTGAGAGTTGGACTGTGAAGAAGGCTGAGTGCCGAAGAATTGATGCTTCTGAACTGTGGTGTTAGAGAAGACTCTCGAGAGTCCCTTGGACTGCAAGGAGATCCAACCAGTCCATTCTGAAGGAGATCAGCCCTGGGATTTCTTTGGAAGGAATGATGCTAAAGCTGAAACTCCAGTACTTTGGCCACCTCATGTGAAGAGTTGACTCATTGGAAAAGACTCTGATGCTGGGAGGGATTGGGGGCAGGAGGAGACGGGGATGACAGAGGATGAGATGGCTGGATGGCATCACTGACTCGATGGACGTGAATCTGAGTGAACTCCGGGAGTTGGTGATGGACAAGGAGGCCTGGTGTGCTGCAATTCATGGGGTCACAAAGAGTCAGACATGACTGAGCAACTGAACTGAACTGAACTGAACCTGTTACCCTGGATTAAGGGACAGGTGAACCAAATCACAGAGGTCTCCAGAACAACAGAGCCACATGTTCTTAAGTTAGCTGAACTTGGGTAGCCCAGTTGACCAGAGTCAGGCAGTCGCCACTCTGAGATTCAAGAATTAAGAATGGCTGCAGCATTCCTGGCAGTCAGCTGGAGTCATGCTTCATGAGACTGGAGCTCTTCCCCCTGCCCCTGGAAAATTACCTCAGCAAACATTTGTTTGTCTGTTTGTTTTTTCAATCATGCCTTAGAGCATGTGGGATCTTACTTCCCTGACCAGGGATTGTACCTGTGCCTCCTGCATTGGGAATATGGAACCTTAATCAGTGGACCACCAGGGAAGGCCCCCAGCAAGCACTTTCTGAGGGCTGCTAATCTGAACCTCAGCAGCAATCATTTGCCAAGTGCCAAGAACTCTACACAGCTCTCATCCTTACAACTCATTCTTACTCTTCATCTTATGTATGAGGTCGCTAAGACTTAAGTAACTTGCCCAAGGTCACAGAGCCAGTCAAAGTCAAGGAGAGATTTCCAATCTGAAGCTACTGAAGCTGGTAGTCAGTCTTACTGATGCTAAAGCCTCCATTTGTAGCTGTGCAACCATACTATCAGCTAAGTCCCTAAGTATCAGACTGGAAAGGCTACACACATGAGTGAGGCTGTGGCTTTTTTTCTCCAAGAGCTCCTGGTCTAAAAGAACATATAGACACATTCAAAGATAACAGGGATCAGTGCTAGGATAGAGTTTATAAAACAGGATCTGATCCCAGAGAACAGAATGATGAAGCGCAGCTGGCAGGAATTTAGAAAGAGTCCCAAAAGCTAGCCTTCTCCCTTAGACTTTGCAAATCCAACTGATTTCATTCTTATTCAACCTCTTTCCCCACTTGATTTCTCTCCCTTCCTTTAGTATCTGTCCTTCCTGAAGCTGAATGAAGTGGGCATAAAATCCTTAAGCCATGTGTCCCCTCACCGTTGTCCCTGGCACTTTCCCTGCTGCATTCCACTCACTGGTGAGCAGATTTGAAAAAGATGACTTTTAAGATTCCTTCCAATCCTTAGAGTTGAAGATTTTCTGAGCAACGTGCTCAGAAGCAGAGAGATTCTCAAGAGCCAACTGCAGAAATTAGCAAAGATTTACTCAATATAACCATGAATTCACCTTGAAAAATTCTGAATTGCTTCCCTATTTTATCTACTTGTGGGATCCCCAGCTAGAGTTGCCAACAACTTTCTCTTGGTTTTTAAACTGGATTCAACCACTTTCACAATTTAAAATCTGGGAGAACCCTTCAAGGGGCCGCAAACTAAACCACCTCATGAACAGTGGACAGCAGCCCTGACCAGAAAGGAGGGAGGCACAGACATGGCAGCAGCCAAGCCTGACAGCCTCTTCTTGGTGGTGCACAGGCCCGGAGACCTGCACTTGACGTACTATCCTATCCCTGAACCAGGCCCAAATGAGGTGCTGCTGAAGATACATCCTGTCGGAATTTGTAGTTCAGATGTCCATGGCTGGCAGCATGGTCGAATCAGAAATTTTGTTGTGAAAAAGCCAATGGTGCTAGGGCATGAAGCTTTGAGAACAGTCATAAAAGTGGAATCATCAGTCAAGCACCTACAGCCAGGTGATAGTGTTGACACTGAGCCTGGAGCTCCTTGAGAAACTTGATGAACTCTGCAAGATTGGCCGATACAATCTGTCACCAACCATCTTCTGTGCCATGCGGCCCGATGATGGGAACCTCTGTCAGTTCTACAAGCACAAGGCTAATTTCTGCTACAAGCTTCCTGACAATGTCACCTTTGAGGAAGGGGCCCTGGTTGAGCCACTGTATGGGGGATCCATGCCTGCCAGCAAACTGGAAACAAGGTCTTTGGGTGTGGAGCTGGGCCAGATGGACTGGTCAGTTTCCTCACAGCCGAGGTGATGGGTGCAGCTCAAATGGTGGTGACTGATCTGTCAGCCTCTTGGTTGTCTAAAGCCAAGGAAGTCGGGGCTGATTTCATCCTCCGGACTCCAATGAGAGCCCTCAGGAAATAGCCAAGAAAGCGGAAGGCCTTTTGGGCAGCAAGTCGGAAGTCACCATCAAGTGCACAGGAGTAGGGACCTCCATCCAGGCAGGTATCTACCCCACTCATCCTGGTGGGCTGGTGCTGGTGGTTCTGGGCTCTGAGATGACCAGTGGGCCCCTCATGCATGCAGCCACCTGGAAGGTGGATATCAAGGGCATTTCGCTACTGCAAAATGTGGCCAATGGTGATTTAAACACTTACATCCAAGTTTGTGAATGTAAAGCCCTTGGTCACCCATCAGTTTCCTATGGTGAAAGCTCTGGGGGCTTTTAAAACCTCCAAAAATGGTTTGGGGTTGAAAGTCATGATCAAGTATAACCCCAGTGACCAGAATCCATGATGCAAACTGGGCTCTGTCCTTGTGCCCACTCTCAGCATCTTGGGTCTAAGCATTTGGCTGGGCAGTGTGAAAGTTTCTTTTGAATAGTAAGAATAATTAATAATTGTGTGTGTGCTCAGTCACGTCTGACTCTTGCCAACCCCATGAACTGTAGCCCACCAGGCTCCTCTGTCCATAGTATTTTCCAGGCAAGACTACCAGAGTGGATTGCCATTTCCTTCTTCAATAATAGTTAAATAATTAATAAAATTATCAAATAATAAAAATAAATAATTGATTCACTGTAAATAGAGAACATTACACAGGGGAGCTGGTGTGCCTTAAAAATACAAGTAAGGAGAATTTGGGGGAACTTGTAGCCAGAACGACCTGTTTATGCTGATCAGAGTTTGGCAAGTAGACCAGAGCTTGGCGAGCAGGTGCAGGGAACTCTCCTTCCTCCTACAGTGCCTGGAAGTTGAGTAAGGAAAGAAATCTGCCCCTTGGGTTCCTGCTTCTATTGTGACTGTGGCCAGATGGAGGATGGGAGCTCAGGTATGAAGAGATCTTTTACAACTTTATCAAGACTTAACTGAGCTTCCCTGGTGGCTCAGATGGTAAAGAGCCACCTGGTAAAAAAATCTGCCTGCAATACAGGAGACCTGGTTTCAATCCCTGGGTTGGGAAGATCCCCTGGAGGAGGACATGACAACCCACTCCAGTATTCTTGCCTGGAGCATTCTATGGAAAAAAAAGCCTGGTGGGCTACAGTCCATGGGGTGGCAAAAAGTCAGACACAACTGAGTGACTAAGCACACTTGGCACAACTGCCCCAGAACCTGATTTTCACAAAAGTCTGCAGCTCAGGGTTGGGGGTGAAAGGTTGTGAACAGTTTGCCTTTAAAGCACAGCGCTTCTAGACAAAAGTGCTATTTGATTGGATGATAAAATGAGAATACAGGACTTGCCCTCCTGGGTCTAGGATAATTTAAAAACCAAACAAAATTGAAATCTCATGTGAAATTTAAAAAAAAGTGTGGATTAGAATCTTACAAATGGAAGCCCTCTTTATTTTCAAATGCAAATCTGATTCAAATCAAGGCGAAAAGTTTAAACAGTGATTTAGAAATCAGCCCTTGAGTTCAAAGCTGATTTTAAGTGTAGCAAAATGTCTTTGCTCTTGTCTAGCCCTCAGGTTTCTACTGTAGTCCTAAAATCAGCACTGGAAATGGAGACCCAGAGGTGACAACCTTTTCACTCTCTTCCAGGACCTCCCTATCTCTCTACCATGTTAGCAACAGAATTGTCAACAACTAGATAATGATTATCTAATTCTAAATGTTATCTAACTCCAGTAATAGGATTAAAGATAATTCAGTCTTTCCAGCTTTAGGATTCCAGCCACATGTTAACCCCTAGCAAACTCCATTGGCCAGTGGCCATTTCCATGAGCTGTTCTCTCATTTAAAATAGCACTATCCCCAGAGCAACAGAAGGAAAAATGAGATCCATTGGATTTTGTCAAATTTTAAAATCTTTTGTGCTTCTAAGAATACCATCAAGAAACTGAAAAGACAAACCACAGAATGGGAAAATCTATTTACAAATCATATGTCTAATAAGAGGCTTCCCTGGTGGCTCAGATGGTAAACAATCTGCCTGCAATGAGGGAGACCCAGGTTTGATTCCTGGGTTGGGAAGATCCCCTGGGGAAGGGATCTAGTATACAGATCTGTCTAGTATACAGACCTGTCTAATAAGGATCTAGTATATGGAATGTATGAAGAATTCTTAGAACTCAGTAACAAAACAGACAACCCAATTGAAAATGGGCAAAAAAATCTGATTAGACATTTTTCCAAAGAAGATAAATGGCCATTAAGCACATGGAGAAGTCCAACATCATTAGTCATTAGGAAAATATGAATCAAAACCACAATGATATGCTATTTCACATATATTGGGAAGATTATCATCAAAAAGACAGAATTACTTGTATTGGTGAGGATGTGGTAACAGGAGAACCATCACACATTTCTGGTGGGATTGTAAAATGGTACTGCCACTTTAAAAAACAGTTTGGCAGTGCCTTGAAAAGTTAAACATAGAGTTATCATATAACCCAGCAATTCCACTACTAAATATCTACACAAGAGAAATGATAACACAGTGTCCACACAAAAACTTGTACATGAATGCTTATGGTAGCCAAAATGTGGAAAGAACCCAAACGCTCACCAAGTGATGAACAGATAAAATGTGGTAAATCCATACAATGGAATAGTATTCTGCCCCTAAACGATTGAAGTATTGATACATGCCACTACATAAATGAGCCTTGAAAACAGTATGCAAAGCCGAAGAAGTCAGACAGAAAGGCTCTATATTGTATGATTCCATTTATATTAAATATTTAGGATATATTTTCAGGTAAATCTAAAGAAACAAAGTAGATGAGTGGTCACCTAGGGGCGGGAGGCAGGGAAGGGGAGAATTACTGCTAATGAGTGAAGGGTTTATTTCTGGATTAGTGAAAAAGTTCTGGAAACAGGTTATGCTGAAGGTGGCACAACTTTGTAAGTATACTGAAAACCACTGAATTGCATGCTTTTGATGAGTGGGTTTTATGATATGTGAATTATATGTCCAGTTTTTAAATGTAGAAAAATAGCAACATACCTAAGAGTCAGAGATCTATAAGGCAAACTAGACCAGGGCTACCAACAATCTTCGCCACACACCCGCCCCTGCCCTTCGTGACAGACAGACTCACATTCACACATGGTCAGCAGGAATGTATCAGGTATTTCCTACCACAGATTGATGCAAATCATAGACAGCAGCAATACAGTTAGTCCCTGATAAGTTCTAATTACCAGGGGCTGAGTTAGGTCCCCTAGTCATCTGGCTGGATGCTTCCAAGCTACCCAGCTCCACATCCCAAGTCCTCTCCATATTCCCTGGCCTTCAGACACTCTGCACTGGTTTTCGTCTGGGAAAACTCCATCCATTTCCTCCCCCTTGCCTCTGTTCATACTATGCACTCCTCTCAAACTAACAAGACCCAGCTTATCTTTTAAACATCACCAGCAGCAAATTCTCTCTGTTCTATTAAGTAGCATTTTGGTACCAAAACAAGACTTGATGAGTATTTGTTGACTGACTGAACAGATGCATCCCTCTAAGTGGATTTGAAGAAATAAAACCACCATAGTTAGTGTAAGCCCTTCCTTAACTTCTCCAGAATAGCTGAAACAGTATGGTAGATGAGTAAACAGGCCAGCGGTAAGGTTACATTTCAGGAAGAGAACTTCAATTCCTATCTGAATTTCTCATAGAAACAATGGAAAAGCATGGGCAGTCTCAGCTTTGTTAATGTATCCACTGGAAAACATGATAGAAGATGCTCACACACAGGGCCTACTACCAGAGGCTTAATCAAGGTTATATAAGTTCCCACCATAGGTTCTTTCCCAATCAGGCAAGCATTTTAGAATGCAAGGGAAGGAGAGCAACATTTTCATAAGGATAATTTTGAACCGGGTCTAATCTACTCAAAACAGGCAATCATTGACAAACTTCAGACCCTTACTTATTAGTAGGAACAAATTGCATCCGTGTGTGCTAAGTCACTTCAGTTGTGTCCAACTCTTTGCAACCCTATGAACTGTCAGGCTCCTGTCAGGCTCCTCTGTCCATGGGATTCTCCAGGCAAGAATACTGGAGGGTTGCCATGTCCTCCTCCAGGGGATCTTCCCAACCCAGGGATCGAAGTGCATCTTTTACATCTCCTGCACTGGCAGCCAGGTTCTTTACCACTAGCGCCACCTGGGAAGCTCAGTGAGAACAAATTATTTGCAATTCAACTCCCAACAGATGGTGACACCCCAGGTGTAGCCACATTGCAGATGAGGACCTCTCGTGTATCAGGAAGTCACATTTCTAGAGAAAAACCAGAACAGCAAACTTGTTCTGGAAACAACCACAGACCACAAATGAGATCTTGGCACAAGGAAATGCTTTCTAAAGTGCATATATAACCAAAGTTTAACAGATCACACAGAAGCCAACCCCATAAAACTGTGTCTAATCTGGTGTCAAATATGTATGTCACAGAGCTCTCTCTCGGCCTGCCTTGCCACATCTCCTCATGTTTGCTGCAACAAACCTGGAGGTCCAAAAGGGCTTTAGGGAAATGTGTCCAGAATACTTGGGATGATTTTGTAGAAAGACAATGAATTGATATTTTAAAAAATCTGATCCAAGGCTAATTGTTTTGCTGGTTTTTCCCCTCTAAATGTTATCTTCCCTGCTAGCAGAAACAAGCATTAACCATACATGCTATTTGTCTTTTTTGCTGCCTTCACAACCAAGGTTCTGCTTTCTTGAGCTGTCATTTCACCAGCATTAGCAGCTTCAGTCTGTGCAACAGTGTTCTGCAAGTCAGCCTCCCATCCTTAAAAACGCATGAACCAACTCCTTTCTACACAGAACTTGTTATCCTTTGATTCTGTGCAACTTGTCATTTCACAAGATTGAAAAGCCTCAAAACTCTGGCTTGCTGATAGCAGAAGTTAAAGGTACACCAGCCCATGTCTGAGCCAGAACCACAACATGAAAACTGTCTACATTGGCCTTGTAATGGGATATTGCAACCAGTATTATAGCCCTGCTTTTTTTCCCCTTTTATCATCAGTTAAAAATTGAATATTCAATGATAATGAAATAATAGGACTAATGCTGGTAAAAACAAACATAGCAGACCTCACTCCTCCAAACACTGATACCATTATATCTGAAATCCAACAGAAGTACTACCAGCCGTATCTCTGATGATCTATCTTTGACTAATACCACATGCAAAGCACTAAAGTATGAGTTTAAAAACCTATGTATCCTAGTTGACTTATATTTATGGAATGCAAAATAATGTTTTCTGTACATCTTATATTACATAATGTGTATGTGTTAGTCGCTCAGTCATGTCTGACTCTTTGTGATGCCATGGACTATAGCCCACCAGGCTCCTCTGTCCATGGGATTTCCCAGGCAAGAGTATTGGAGTGGGTTGTCATTTCCTTCTCCAGAGGATCTTCCCAAACCAGGGATCAAACCCAGGTCTCCCACATTGCAGGCAGATTCTTTACCAACTGAGCCACCAGGGAAGCCCTGTGTTACATAATATATAAGGTTAAATACATAAGACTTAAAATGCTTTCATATTACTCCAAACCAAATTTCTCCCTTGAGAGTACTGTGGCATCTAATTACACTGTCTTCTTTCTATCTTACTATGCTTGCTGGTTAGCTACTGAAGCGTGTCCACATAACCATGCTCTCTGAATTTCTTACATTTCCCTGCTCTTCTCTATGTTGCTTCCTTTCCCTTGAATTTGACCCAATACACTTTCAGAGACTTTTTCAATTATTTCCTCTCAAGTATTGCCCTTTACAAAGGGTAACATTGCTGTGAATCTAAACAAAAGTTCCTAATGTTAGTTTCCTCAGTTGATTTTAGAGAACAGATGCTAGTGAGCATTTAGCTCTTCTGCTTTTTACCGTAAGCAGACCTTAGTACCGAGTTTAAAGGTTTTTAAATTGTTTGAATATTTTGAGGTATTAACTGTGCAGAAGACGATGTTTCTTTTTCCTTCAAATGATGGAGAAAGGGCCAAAGGAAGATTAGAACAGCTATATTTGCTTAAGAAATCAGGCAAGCACATCATGCCAGGATGACATAAATCAACTAGGTTTGGATTTGTGAAGTATCTCAAGTTACTATCTAAAGAGATCAACTTTGAAAAACCAAAGAATATATTTTGTTAGGAATCTTTCCCTTGGTTTCCTAAACCTTAACATGATTCTGATTTATCTCTGGCCCTTTATTTAACAATCCAGTATGTAGTAAGTGAGGGCTTCCTATGTGTGAATCACTGTGGGAGATACAGATAATGAAAATGTGAGTCCTGCCCCTAGAAAGCTTGGTGTAAAGAACAGGTATGGAGAGGGTTAAATAAGTTTATATTGCACTGGTTCCTGGCACTTACTAGAGGTTGGATACGTGTTGCTATGTGGTTTTTTTTCAAAGAATAAAAAAGATAAAAATAACTCTAATACAAAGCAAACTTTGCTAAACAGAGACACACGTTATCCACGGAGAACTGGAAAAGAACTCATTCTAGCTAGCTCTTTCTGGCAAGGCACTGTGCAGGTTTTAGCATTTAAGTGGAGCTTTAGGGTGTATGTAGGACTTCCTTTGAAACCCATGTTGGGAGCAGGGAGAATAGGACTCAGTGGTGGTGACACAACGTGACTGAGAGGGTGAAGCTGAGTCTGAAATGCTGGAACTTTGCTCTCCCACACCTCTGACCCACGCACTGCAACTCCAGGAGCCCTACTTCAGCTATTGTAGTTACTGAGGTTCCATCCAAGTTCTCCTTTGCATCAAAGGTTCTGCTGTTAGACTCACAGACATAAGAGATCAGACTTATGGTTGCCAAGGGGAAGAGGGGGAGGGAGAGGGATAGACTAGGAGTTTAGGGTTGGTGGACACAAACTATTATATGTAAAATGGATAAACAACAAGGTCTGTATAGCACAGGAAACTGTCTAATCTCCAGGGATAAACCATAAAGGGAAAGAATGTTTACAAAATGAATATCTATGTGTATAACTGAGTCACTTTGCTATATAGCAGAGATTTGCACAACATTGTAAATCAACTATACTTCAATTAAAAAAATGAAGATTAAAAAACAATGTTCTGCATTAAAATGAAAAAAAAAATGAAGCTTGAAACCCACTGGATAAGATTATCTTAAAGGGCCCTTCCAGCACTAAACTTCAGTAGCTCACAGAAGAGATGAGACTTGCCTATAAAAAGAAAGACTTTGCTTGACCAAATTTATCAGCAGAAGGGGAGAGCATAGGAAACATATACTGAGCATTTACTACATACTTATGGTATGGCACATATTACTATTGAATGCAAAAAGCAAATCTGTATTATTGTCATTTTATAAGCAAGAAAACTAAGATTAGAGCAGTCAATTAACTTTCCCAAAGGTATGCAACTAATAAAGTGGCACAGAAAGGATTCAAACCCAAGTATAATGCCAAAGGGCAAATTCCTATTAACCATTCTATGCCCCACCAAGGCACATCAGAGTTCACAAGTTCAGAGAAAGGCTGAAAACAGACACACCTGTGCCAAATCAGGTTGTTAACAGCAATTTTGAGAACACTTATTTTAGAACCTGGCTTCCCAGGTGGCACTAGTGATTAAGAACCCGCCTGCCAATGCAGGAGACATAGAAGATGTGAGTTTGATCCCTGGGTCGGGAAGATCCCTTGGAGGAGGGCATGGCAACCCACTCCAGTATTCTTGCCTGGATCTTCCCGACCCAGGGATTGAACTCGAGTCTCCTGTGGCTCCTGCATTGCAGACAGATTCTTTACCGTTGTGCCCCCTTAGCTGTCAGACGTTGGTGATTTTTGAAAACAGATAAAAGTTGACCGGGAGTCAGGTCTTGTGAAAAGTACATGATCAAACTTGGCAATGCCAAACTGGTCAATGGTATGGTGTGAATAAGGAAGGAGGCAATATATGAATCAGCTCTGAGGTAGGGTCCCAAAGACAACAAAAGTCACACTGTTGGAAAGCACATCTGGGCACCAAAAGTGATTATTTTAAAAGATGAAACTCTTGCTGTGTAAATTCTACTGTGTGTTTCTATTTTTTTTTTTAAGTTTTCAATAGCATTCCATGAAGGAACAAACATACCAAGAGACTTGTTTTAACTTCTCCGCTCAGCTCCTCAGCCACTAAATAGCCACGGTCAAGTCCCTTAAGATCGCCAAACATCAATTTTCTATAAAGCAGAAACAGTAAAACCCAATGTAAAAGGCTGTTTTCGGGACAAGAAAAAAAATGTATAAAGCAGTTAGTACTATTCCTGAACCCAAATGGGCACCCCACAAAGGGCAGCTATTATTGTTTTAAATCATGGATTAAATATTCTCTGCAGATTGGGGAGTTTGAATGGCTTAGTTCAAAACGGATGTATTTTCGATTTTTTTCCAAAATGCCTCAGCTGAGTAGTCTATTCAAGCATGGTGTCACACGTTGAGGCACGGAGAGTTTAAGAAATGAGGACATTTTGAAAACTACTCAGGCTCCTCAAAAACATTTCTTGCAAATGCAATCCACCACCACAGTATTTAACTCATTTGAGCTGCTAATAACCACTTTTCTAGTAGCTTGGAAAGCATGGTTTAGAGAGAAATTTTCTGACCACAATAATTGCATGTTTTTCCTAGCAATTGTCTCTCAAAAAAATACTACAAAGTTTCTATGTTGCTGAGAAAGCAGGTGAACAGGGAAAGAAATGTAAAGCTTTGTGCCCACAGCTTGTTTTCCATGACATGGGAGGTCTGCTTTTGAAAGCAAGCAAAGTGTTCATTTATTAAGAAAAACTAGCTCTTTGGGCTCCTGCTAAGTGTTTGGGGGCTCAGCAATTATCCAAAAAACTCCGATTACAGATTCAAAGCTCCCTCCCACCCACTCCCCCACCTCTCTGAAAAACAGGAAATCTGCCTGTACTCGCATGATGCCTTCATCGCCACAACCTTGCTGCGAGTAGGGCCGAATATTATGGGAAACAAGTCACAAAAGAGAAAAGCTGAAGGCAGGTGCAGGAACAAGACGCCGCGCTCCTTGGAGAGGGCCTTAGGTAAGTAGCTACAAGAGTTGTACGTGCCAATCAAAGACGGGCAAGGGTCAAGCTCCCTTTTGTGCATGAACAAAGACTAATTGCATGTTCATAGCTGTAGAGTCTGCAGGCACTAATTCGAGAGAGGAACTATAAAAACCTTGGACCCCCGCCTCCTAACAGCAGCCAAGGGGAAGCGGAGGGCTCGAGGAGCCCAGTGGCTGTCAACCAGCTGGGCCTCTCCCTGCCTTCTCCACAGCAACCAGGGGCTCCCACGTGGCTGCCATTTCAGAAATGAAAATAAGCCATTTTGTGGAAACTGAAAGGATAGCTGTGTGTACATAACGCCAAGCCAATGAGCAGCAATGGAAAAGGCTTCGAGCCACTTAGCTTCCTTTGAAGCACAATGCCCAATACTGTTGGCCTTGCTTTTTCATTGAATCGACCAAATTAGCAGGCTCTTTTGACATCTCGTAGACACGACTGGTCAGTGCAAGTTGTCCTTTTCTTATGTTGGAAAACAAAGATCTCTTAAGGTAGTCTGGTCCTGTGAGGAACCATTTTGAATCAGGTTACTACTAAGGCCAAATGTCTGGAGCAGACGGTTTTTGAATTTATTATTAAGAGTAGCTTACATTCATAGAACACAGCCACATCTCCCAAACACTTTCATTCATTCAGTCACTGAAAATTGATGGATACTCCTGCTGCAGGCAAGGCGCTGTGCTCAGCTCTCCAGAGAACAGAAACACGTGAGCCAAACAGGAGCCCTGCTCATTAAGCAGAGCATTGCTTGATGTGATAAAATAAGTCTATATATATTTTGTGTGTGTGTATGTATGTGTGCGTGCTAAGTTGTTTTAGTTGTGTCCAACTCTTTGCACCCTACAGACTATAGCCTGCCAGGCTCCTCTGTCCATGGGATTCTCCAGGTGAGAATACAAGAGTGAGTCATCATGTCCTCCAGAGGATTTTCTCAACCAAGGGATCAGACCCGCATCTCTTATGTCTCCTGCATTGGCAGGAGGGTTCTTTACCCCTAGCGCCACCTGGGAAGCCCATGTGTGTGTGTGTGTGTGTGTGTGTGTGTGTGTGTGTGTGTGTGTGTGTGTGTGTGTCTATACACACTATATACAGGTTTCCAAGACATATATATATATATATATATATATATATATATATAGTATATGGACTTCCCAGGTGGCACTAATGGTAAAGAACCCACCTGCCAACGCAAGAGATGCTAGAGACACAGGTTTGATCCTTGGGTCAGGAAGATCCCCTGGAGGAGGGCATGGCAACCCACTCCAGTATTCTTGCTTGGAGAATCCCCATGGACAAAGGAGCCTGGTGGGCTACAGTCCATGGGGTCTCAAAGAGTTGGATACAACTGAGTGACTTAGCATGTATGCATATATGGTATATATACTTGTATATAGTTTATATATACCATATAGCCATCCATATATACTATTAAATCATCAAAAGGGAATATTTTTATAGCAATTACAGATGTCAATCACCACACAGTATTAACATTTTTCTTTGAAACTAGTACATAGTAAGTACTATATGTGTTGTGAAATAAATATGTTTCAAGCACTAATCTAAGGACAAAGCTCAGTTTAATCTCAGTCTTCAGAGGCAGATTTGGCATAAAAAAGCCCATTCAGTGCAATTAAGAATGAATCAGAACATAAACAGCTGCAGCTGGATTTTTCAGTTAGTGTGGTACAGGGCTTAAAATCAGAGTAGAAGTTGCAGCCAGTCTTCACTCTAAGAAATACACCTCCAAATTCCAGAGTCTTCAAAAGTCTTGAGGAGAGGCCTTCTATGCTTACTTCCATTCTAAACATTTTATTTAGTTAGATTTTCCCTTCCATCCTCCTTGACTTCCTCTCCATCTGATGTAGCTTCACAAAGTCCATCCAACTAGTTACTATTACACTTAGAGTAAATTATATTACTTTCAACAAAGCGTTAGATTTTCTTTTTTGTATTAGTGTAGATGTAAAGGGCATCTTTGCTGTTGTTTAGTCGCTAAAGTCATGTCCGACTCTTTTGCGACCCCATGGACTGTAGCCCACCAGGCTCCTCTGTCCATAGGATTTCCCAGGCAAGAATACTGGAGTGGGTAAAGTGCATCTCACACATTGTTAATACTCTCATTATTGATACCTAATGTTTCATTAAAATAAGGGGGAAACATTTAAGTACAAATCCAGGACATTCTATTTTCTGGGGCAATGTGCCAGGGTCCATTTGTTCTGGAGTGGGATAAATGCTGATAGTTGCAAGGTACCATCAAAAGTTTATTTACATTCATTGTCTGCTTGTTTCCCACACAAATATATTCTGTGTTTAAAATGTATAAAGCTGAGCCAGGCCTTCTCACGCTGTTTGCAGTAAAATATGGCTTACCACGTCTCTCTGAGGAACCCCTGACAAATAGGCTCTTGTTGTCCAACTTTCACTCTACTGAGGGTAATGATTCAGTAGTTCAGAAGGTTAATTCCTGGAGATAGCGTTGTCTTTGGCTTGAACAGATGTTGGTAATGCTTTAATGTGGTTATCAAACTAGGCTGCCCTTCATTCTTTGCTCTCAGGAGCCCAGGGCTTTGTTCCACAAGGCATTCCAGCCCCCCTCTATGGAGATCCAGCAAAGCTGAACATACCACAGCATTACTCCTGCCAGCATAGGCTCCTCTGGGGTCACTGTGGATACTGACAATATACAGCACCGAAACTGATAATGACAGACTTGATCTTTAAAAGATCTGTAAATATTTGTAAGTGCATAAAGATTTGGAATGTCTTTTGATGCCCCGATTCAAAAATCTGTAAAACTCCTTACTCATTAGATGTTCAGATTCCTCAATAGCTCCACAGACTGGCCTCTCAATTGTTTACTATATACCCTAATAACTTTTTGGTCATATCCATCTCCAAATTGTCTGGAATGATTGCTTGTATAATTAGGATGTATAATTGGGATGTTCATGCTCATCATATGGAATCAACATTGGGCAAGAGTTCAAATACCCAACATGTTCAGTTTTGCTGGTGCTTATTTGTAGTGATAAATCCCCTGTCAACAGCTGAGTAGAAGAGAAAACCCCCAAGCCTAGGAGAGATCTCTTTTGCCACAGCATGGATTCCTATTTTTCTAGCAAATTGCTATCAATACAACACCATTGAAATGGTGGCATCCCAGTAGCCCAGTGCATTTCAAACTCAAACTGTGGTGGTTGACAACTTCTTATGTGTCCAAGCACTGCATAGGAAGAAATATAACAATGTCCTGCTCTTACATAACTCAGTCATGCCGAGGAACCCAGAGTCACATCCGGAAAGCACTCAGAAGCAATCAGGAGGAACTAGGAGGAAGATGACTTAGTGCCATAATGAATGGTATAGTTCTGGACAGCAAATGCCTCAGGATGCCAGGAAGGAGAGAAGATGACAACAGTGACTGATATTGATGTTTGACACAACTTAATTGAGGTCTTCCTCTGACCCAGACCCAAGTTAGGCATGGTGGTGGTAGTGGTGGTGGTTTAGTCGATAAGTTATGTCTGACTCTAGTGACTCCAGAGTCTGCCAGGGTCCTCTGTCCATGGAATTCTCCAGGCAAGAATACTCGAGTGGGTAGCCATTCCCTTCTCCAGGGGATCTTCCTGACCTAGGGATCAAACCTGGGTCTCTTGCATTGCAGGTGGATTCTTCACCATCTGAGCCACCAGGGAAGCCCCAAGTTAGGTGCTGGGGATATAAAGATAAGTAAAAGACATAGTTGTTCTCAAGGAGCTGGCAGTGCTTTGGTGGAGACAGACCTGGAAACCGCTCATTTCAACAGACAGATAAGGGTTAAACAGAGGGCTGTACAAAATACAGGAGAACCTGAGGAGGAAGTCAGAAGAATTCTCACAGAGAAATGTGCATCATGCAGGGCTCTGAAATGCAGGTAAGAGTTCTTCAGGGTAATAACGGGAGGCAGTGGCTAGAAGAGGAGCTCAGCAGTGTGAAGCCTACTTAGGCTTCTTAGGAAAGTGAGAGACTTTGAGTTACTGAAAGTAAATGATATTCAAAGAGATTAACTCTTAAGGTCCCACCACTGGGAAATGACAAAAAGAGGCCTCAAGTTCACATCCACCTGACTCTGCTGTGATGCGCCCTGCCTTCACAAAGATTTGGAAACAAGTACAGGCCAACTCAGGACATTCATATCACCTTTGAGCAGTATAAATTGGTAATAAATTCACTTCCATATAGGATATAAACAACCTGCAAAATCCCAGAGAAAGGGAATCTACTTAAGATTTTGTATATTTAGTTGCAGGAATGCTAACTTTCAACGTTGAGGGTTTTTTTGGCCATACCACGTGGCATGTGGGATCTTAGTTTCCCAACCAGGTACTGAACCCCTACCCACTCCAGGGGAAGCATGCAGTCTTAACCACTGGACCACCAGAGAAGTCCCACTTTCAACATCTGTAAGATTACTTTGGATAACTTTGGATACCTTTGGATATGGCCAAAGGAAAAGATATATATATATGAAAGTGTTAGTCACTTGGCTGTGTCCAACTCTTTGTGACCCCATGGACTGTAGCCCCCCAGGCTCCTCTGTTCATGGACTTCTCTACCCAAGAATACTGGAGTGGGTTGCCATTTCCTTCTCCTGGGGATATTCCTGACCCAGGGATTGAACCTGGGTCTTCCGCATTGCTATATACACCCACTATTCCCTGGCGGCTCAGATGGTAAAGCGTCTGCCTACAATGAGGGGGACCTGGGTTTGATCCCTGGATCAGGAAGATCCTCTGGAGAAGGAAATGGCAACCCACTCCAGTACTCTTGCCTGGAAAATCCCATGGACAGAGGAGCGTGATAGGCTACAGTCCATGGGGCCGCAAAGAGTCGGACATGACTAAGCGACTTCACTTTCACTTTCATATCTGTATCTATATCTATATGTGACTCACTTTGCTGTACAGCAGAAACTAACACAAAATTGTAAATCAACTATACTCCAATGAACTTTTTTTTAAGTGGAGGGACTGGTCAAGATTCTCCCTGGGTTCCACTACATTCTGACTCTCTAGGCTTCTACAGCTTTAAATAGATTTGGTTCTCATGGGGGACTGTGGCCCCCAGGGGGCATTTACCAAAAAAAAAATTGAAGGGTTGTTACAGGGACTGGGTAAGTCACTGGCATTTAGGAGCTGGAGACCAGGAAGGCAGACATAACCTCACATGGCAAAGGGCTGTCCTGCATCACATATGACATTTTTCACCCCAGGATTTACTGAGGTATAATTCACAAATAATGCTAGATATATTTAAAGTGTGTAGTGTAGTGATTTGATATATATATATATATACTGTGAAATGATTAACACAATCAAGTTAATTGAAATATCCATCAGCTCACAGAGTTACTTTCTTTTTCTTTCTTTTTTTGGAAGATGGGAGTAAGAACACTTAAGATCTACTCTCTTAGCAAATTCCAATATACAATTCAGTATTGTTAACTAGTTACCACACTGTCCATCAGATCCCCAGAACTTCATCTTATAACTGGAAGTTTGTACCCTTCAATCAATCTCTCCCCATTTCCCCCATCCCCAGCTTCTAGTAACCACCACTCTAATCTCTGTTTCTAGGAACTCATGCTAGATTTCACATCTAAGTGAGATCATACAGTATTTTTCTTTCTTGTCTGCCTTCTTTCATCTGGCAGAATGTCCTCCAGGGTCATCCATGTTCTCACAAATGACAGTATGTTCTTTTTAATGGCTGAATAATATTCCATTATTTATACAGATATGGGAGATAGAGATAGAAAATCAATCATCTTCTTTATCCATTTATCCACTGACAAACACTGAGGCCCAGAGAGTTTAATGCCACCTGTGCAACTCAGAACTGGCCCAGCAGAGACTGAAAGCAGATCATTCTGTTTCCAGAGAACATGCTCCAGGCTGCCACACTCAACCCACACATCCTGGAACTTAGGGCAGAAAGAGAGGCTAGAACAAAACTTCTATTTTGAAACAAAACTTCTATTTCCAAAACCCAACCTGTTTCTCCTTTGCTAACTCTTGAAAGGGGCTGGATGACACTTTTGCAATGTGTCTATCTGAACAACTTCTTAAGGGGTTAAAAGAAAAGTAGTTCCATGATATGTTTTCTATAAAATCAAACACCTGAAGTAATTTGGGGTTCTTTTTTTATTCCCATAGAATTAGCTGACAGGCTGTTGGCACCATTTAAACTGACCCATGACTCTTGTGATTCCGTGCCCATGATTCAAAATCAAAAGGAACATAAAAGAGAAGCAATTTTGAGAAAAGGTATTTCTGAGTTCAGTTAAATTAGCCATCTCTGAGTTCTGAGAAAGGACAAGAAGTAGAGTGGAAGTGAGCCATTCACTGCATAACTCCAAGGGGCACCAGAAGTGTTGTATTGTGCTCTAGGGATGCCAATCATGTACAGTACATGGAAATGATGCCCACTGGAGTTAGTTGTGACACGTGACAGCCTTACGTAAGCTTTAAAAAGCCTGGCTCCAATGATGACCCTATATGCGTGACAGCAAAAGAGACACAGATGTAAAGAACAGACTGCTGGACTCTGTGGGAGAAGGCGAGGGTGTGATTTGAGAGAATAGCATTGAAGCATGTGTATTATCATATGTGAAATAGATCGCCAGTCCAGGTTTGATGCATGAGACAGGGTGCTCAGGACTGGTGCACGGGATGACCCTGAGGGATGGGATGGGGAGGGAGGTGGGAGGGGGATTCAGGATGGGGAACACATGTACACCCATGGCTGATTCATGTGAATGTATGGCAAAAACCACCACAATACTGTAAAGTAATTAGCCTCCAATTAAAACCAAAAAAAATTTTTTTAATTAAAAAAAAGAAAATGCAGAGAAACCAGAGAAAAGTTAAAAAAAAAAACAAAAAACCCTGGCTCCTGGGCAGGACCGAATCTATTTTCTGAAGCCTAGGGCCTAACCAATTGAGGGTAGCCCTCTTATAAGGGATGAATATTTATAAATAAAAAACAAGGTACAGGCATGTGTTCACCAAAAGATGTACTATAACATTCCTAGTATATTTCTGATAGCTTCAAGCTAGTATCTCCTCAAATTGATCAAGCATAGTATAGTCTCAAATTGGAATACTATACAGCAGTGAAAAAAGGACAAGTTACCGATACATGTAACAATAAGGATGAACCTCACACATTTGAGTAAAAGAAGGCAGAGACGAAAGAGGACAAATTAGATGATTTCATCTGAAAACATGGAAAAACCAAGTCTGTGCTGTTAGAAACCAGGCTAGTGGCTATCACTGGGGCACAGTGATGGGAGCAGAGCCACTGTGGGATCTCTGGGTGCTGGTCATTTATGATTTTTAATCTGATGCTGATTAGCCAGATAGTGGTGTTGTTGTTGTTGCTGTTTAGTCACTCAGTCGTGTCCAACTCTGTGACTCCATAGACTGCACCACACCAGGCTTTCCTGCCCTCCAGTATCTCCTGGAATTTGCTCAAACTCATGTCCATCGAGTCCGTGATACCATCCAAGCATCTCATTCTCTGTTGCCCCCTTCTCCTACCTTCACTCTTTCCAAGCATCAGGGTCTTTTCTAATAAGTCAGCTCTTATCCAGACATATTAGTTTATAAAAATACTTTGAGCTGTACCCTTATGACATGTGTACTTTTCTTCAATTTTTTCAATCTTTTTTTTTTAAAAGATAGACAACCTTGGTTGAGGCCTATGTTCCAATTCACCGCAGCCCGGGGACTATGAGTAAGATGGGGACACATCTCTCTCAGTGCCCACCGCCTATATCAGTCCCAGGAGCAGACTCTGCTAGAAGCACGCAGGCTGACCTTTGGACAAGGGCTCTGGTGAACCCCACCTGTGTCTTAGGCGCTCTGTTTCCCATGGCTTCTAGCTGAAGCATCTCTCTTAGGCCTGCCCCTTCCAGAAAGTCCCCCTCATTCTGAGTTTGCTGAGCCTTGTCTTCATACCATCTCCCACTTGCCGAAATCAGTGTTCATGTGTGCCATGGTCCCTCCCCTCAGGCCTCTCCTTTCTGTCGGGGATCTCTGAAGATAAAGCCAGAAGTAACAGGTAGAGCCAATGGTGGGGACTGAGGATGCCTGGCTGACCGGCAGGGAGTTTTCAATGCAAACACCAAGACCAACAAGAGCTGGCTACCTATAAGTCACACATTGTAATAAGTGTTTCATAAGCATTAACTCAATACTCACAATTACCCTCTGAGACAATTGTTATTATTATCACCATTTTCCAAATGAGGAAACTGAGACTCAGAGAAATAAAATGGTTTACCCAAGTTGACACCGCTATTGAGTACACTGGATGAGTGAATACATCTTTGTGGATCCATGTTTGCACCTGCATATTTGCAGATGTTTGGAATAGGCATGTAAGTCTCTCTGTATGTGTTTGCGTGTGTGTATATATCTGTGTCAGCCCAGTTAGTCAATGTGGCAGGGTTGACATTTAAATAATCATAGCCAGTATTTACTGTTTTTAATGTGCCTAGCACTCTGCTAAGCACCTTGCACACAGTGTCTCATTCAATCCTACCCGTGAAGCAGATGGAGTTTCCTGTTTAAGAACACTCTCTGGAACCAGGCTGCCTGCATTAGAATCCCAGCTCTTCTGCTTACTAGCTGTGTGATGCTGGACAAGCCACTTACCCTCTCTGAAACTTATTTTTTTCTGTAAAATGAGGGTAGCTATACCTCCTACTTCATAAGGTTACTGGGAGGATGAAATGAGAAAGTACATAGAAAACATTTATCAATAAAACAGTGCCTGGCACACAGTAAACACCATATGAATGTTTGCTAACACTCCCAATTTACAGATTCAGTTCAGTTCAGCTCAGTTGCTCAGTCTTGTCCAACTCTGCGACTCCATGAATCGCAGCACGCCAGGCCTCCCCCTGTCCATCACCAACTCCCGGAGTTCACTCAGACTCGTGTCCATCGAGTCAGTGATGCCATCCAGCCATCTCATCCTCAGTCGTCCCCTTCTTCTTCTGCCCCCAATCCCTCCCAGCATCAGAGTCTTTTCCAATGAGTCAACGCTTCACATGAGGTGGCCAAAGTACTGGAGTTTCAGCTTTAGCATCATTTCTTCCAAAGAAATCTCAGGGTCGATCTCCTTCAGAATGGACTAGTACACTGAAACTCTGAAAGGTTGAGTCTGACTTTGTAACAATAATAAAAACATAACAGCTTCCATTTATGAAGTGTTTAGTGTGTGCTAAGTAGGCCCTTTTCATACATTATAATATAGATAGGCATATACATACATATTTTACTTATGCTTATACATATGTTATATATACATACATTTTAAAAATTACAAAATTAAAAGGTTAAAGAACTTGAAAAAAAGGGAATTATAACTGAGGGGGAGGGGTGATGGCCATGTTAAGTAGCTTGATCATGCTGAATAGTTCATAATGCATACATGTGTTCACAAGTTGTACACCTTGAATATATACAACTTTCAATTCTTAGCTCTACCTCCATGAATCTAACCTGCCCAGGGCTACACAGCTCTAAGTGGGCGATGCAGGCCTGGTCTGTGTGAGGCCTGAGCTGGTACACTCAACCACCTTGCACTAATATGGGGCTGCGTTACGTCAGCACATGCTTGTGTCTGTCTTTGTGCGTGATCTACATGCAAGGAACTATAAACGTGCACAGCTCTCAGCTTCTGTAGTGTAGGTGTCTGTACGTCCCTGTGAAACATTCTGTTCCTTTCCTCACATGTTTTTCTCCAGTACAACCAGCAGAGGGGGCTCAGAAATTTTTTCTCATGTTGAAGAAGTTAAGAGTATATACAATATTAAAAACAGATTCCTTTGAAAAATGCCAGTTCTTGAAGGGGATACCTATGGTCTATGACCAGCTCTTCATAGTTTGAAGACACAAAGTAGGCAGACACTCAAAGGTGGCATCTTTCATGGTCAGGGCCATTTCTATCTGAGAAGAAGTCACCTAGCTCCCAAAGAAGGCTAAACCACTGAGCTGCTGAGCATCACTTCCGTCTGTCTTGTGACACTCTGTGTAGCCACTCACTGCCTTCTGGCTACCAAGACCTCCTCCACAGCTACTTCATGACCCACCAAGAACCCCAAGTTCTCCTTCCTTCCTCTCCATGCTCCTGCCTTCCTTTGGCTGGCTGTTCAGATGTAATGAGACTGAGAGTGATAACACCCACAAGGCCAGGTTCCATCTCATTTAGACCTCCCAGCCCACCCGGGAGGCCAGAACCATTATTTTACCCTCCTCATTTAGAAAAAGAGAAATTGAGGCTCAGAGCGGAGGATGCTTTGCCTAATGTCACACTGTCAAAAGGGGCAGAAAAAGAAATCAATTTGAAATCAGTAAGAAATCAGTTTCCTGTAAATCCAAAACCTACTCTCCCTTCCACTATGCCAATCAGTGGGGCTGCAATTGGAACTCACATTGTAACAGGCTCCTTATCTTGACTAACTCCTACACCTGAAATTCTCAAGTATGAATATGCATCAAAATCACCTGAGGGTATCATTTCAGAAAAAATAAAACAAACAAAACCCACAAAAGTCACAGGGCATCAGTTTCTATAGCAAGCCCAGGAACTTATCTGTGTAATAAAGATTCCATGTAACTTCTTACACAGGTGGTCCCCTGGCCACACTAAAAGAAAACCAGTCTTTTTAACAAGGCCCACTCAGCCTCCCTCAAGCACCACAAGTTCTTGACCAGCCAACTCAACAAAGCTTCAGAATGGTTCCAAAACCATAGTGACCGTTGATGGAGTACCTGCCACATACCAGGCACATTACATTTAGGTCTGCGATCTATTCTGAGTTCATTTTTGTGAAAGTTATAAGGTCTGTGTCCAGGGTTTTTTTTTTTTTTTTTTTTTTTAATGGATATCCAGTTATCCTAGCACCATTTGTTGAAAAGACTGCCCTTTCTCCATTGAATTGCCTTTGCTCCTTTGTCAAAGAATAGTTGACTGTCTTCAGGTGGATCTATTTCTGAGCTCTGTATTCTGTTCCATTGATCTATTTGTCTATTCTTTCATCAATACTACACCGTCTTCGTTACTGAAGCTTTATAGTAAGTCTTGAAGTCATTAATAGAAGCCTAAGTCCAACTTTGTTCTTCCTCAGTATTTTGTTGGCTATTTGAGGCCTTTTGCCTTTTCTTATTGGAGAAGGCGATGGCACCCCACTCCAGTACTCTTGCCTGGAAAATCCCATGGACAGAGGAGCCTGGTAGGCTGCGGTCCATGGGGTCGAGAAGAGTCGGACACAACTGAGGGACTTCCCTTTCACTTTTCACTTTCATGCATTGGAGAAGGAAATGGCAACCCACTTCAGTGTTCTTGCCTGGAGAATCCCAGGGATGGGGGAGCCTGGTGGGCTGCCATCTATGGGGTCACACAGAATCGGACATGACTGAAGTGACTTAGCAGCAGCAGCCTTTTCATATAAACTCTGGAATGAGTTTGTCAATATCTCATATAACTTGCTGGGGTTTTCACTGGGACTGCACTGAATCTATAGATCAAGTTGAGGAGAACTGACATCTTAATAATACTGAGTCAATCCATGAACACCAAATATCCTTCCATTTATTCAGATCTTTTTTTCTTTCATCAGAGTTTTTTAGTTTTCTACATACAGAACTTACAAGCATTTTTGGGGGGTTTATATTTAAGTATCTGAATTTTTGTGCTACTGTACAATAAGTGGTATTAAATTTGAATTTTTAATTCTAATTGTTCATTACTAATATACAGGAAAGCCATGACTTTTATGTATTAATGTTGCATCCTGTGACTACCTTTTAGTTTCAAGAGGGTTTGTTTGTTTGTTTGGCTGCGTTGAATCTTTGTTGCTACACAGGCTCTTCTCTAGTTGCAGCCAGTGGGGGCTATTCTCTACCTGCAGTGTGTGCACTTCTCATTGTGGTGGCTTCTCTTGTTGCAGAACATGGGCTCTAGGGCACGTGGGCTTCAGTAATTGTAGCACATGGGCTCAGTAGTTGCAATGCCTGGGCTCTAGAGCACAGGCTCAGTAGTTATGGCACACAGGCTTGGTTGCCCTGTGGCATATGGGGTCCTCCCAGATCAGGGATTGAACCTGTGTCTCCTGCATTGGCAGGAGAGCCACCAGGGAAGCCCTTCAAGAGCTTTTTTTTGGTCAATCCTTTGGAATATTCTACATAGATGATTACTCATCTGCAAAGACCCAGGCACTTTATGTACCACTAAATGGTATCATTTAATCCTCAGGATAACTTGGTAGTCAGGTCTTACTAACATCCCCATTTAGCAGAGGGGGCTTAGCTTCCTGATTTCAAATTGTCCAAGGCCAGAAAGCTTGGAAGTGGATGAACTGAGACATAACCCAGGTCTGCCTGTATCCACAGCCTATGATTCCTGCACCCCACCATAGTGAGCTACAGTAAGTAATTTGCTGGCACAAAAGGTAGCAGCAAGCCCCATAGACAGTAGGGGGTCACTCTCTGTCTCCATCTACTATGTGTCATTGCGCAAGTCACCAAATCTCAAAGAGTTAAGTCATTCACATCACAGATCTGTGGAACACTGGTCCAGGCTTTTGTTTAAATTAATCTTTGGGGGGACTTCCCTGGGGTCCAATGGTTAAGAATCCACCTTGCAATGCAGGGGACACAGGTTCAGTCCCTGGTTGGGGAACTAAGATCCCACATGACACAGGGCAACTAAGCCTTCATACCACAACTACTGAGCCCACGTGCTCTAGAGCCTGCACACCACAACTAAATAGCCTATGTACTATAAGGAAAGATCCCACAGGGCACGATGAAGATCTCATGTGCCGCAACAATGCAGGCAAATAAATAAATATTTTTTACAAAATTAATTGAACTTTTTGTTTTAGAACAGAATCTGAATAATCATATCTCCAATGTATATATAGAAGTAGGCAATAACCACATGAAAAGATGTTCAACGTCAATGGTCATTAAAGAAATGCACATCAAACTCACAGAAAGATGTCACTTCATACACAGTAGAGTGGCTACAATAAAAAGATAGCCAAGACAGCTTTGATTAAAATGCAGAGAAACTGGAATCCTCATACATTACTGGTGAAATTATCAAATGGTGCCACCACTATGTAAAACACTTGGGCAGTTTCTGAAAATTTTACATATACATTTATCATGTAACTCAGCAATTCCACTGCTAAGTATATGCTCAAGAAAACTGAAGACATATGTCCCCACAAAGGCTTGTACAAAAATGCTCATAGCAGCATTATTTATGATAGCCTAAAACTGGAAACAATCCAAATGTCTATCAAGTGATAAATGAATAAACAAAATGTGTTCTAGCCATACAAAGGAATAGTACTTGGCAATAAAAAGAATGAAGTATTCGTACGTGCCTTAACATGCATAAACCTTGGAAACACACCAAGTAAAAGAAGTCATTCACATAAGACCATATATTGTATAACTTCATTTATATGAAAATAAACAGAATTGGAAAATCCATAAGGATAGAAAGTAGATTAGTGGTTGCTTCAGGCTAGATGAGGGGGATGGGGAAGTGAAGAGTGACTGCTAACAGGTTTGGATTTCCTTTTCTGAGTGATAGAACTCTTCTGGAATAAGACCGCAACGATGGTGGCACAACATTATGAACACACTAAAGACCACTGAATTGTGTACTTTAAATTGGTGAATTTTATGGTATGTGAAATATATATATATATATATGTATATATAAAATCTGATTCTCAAAAAAATAAAAATAGAACTACCATGTGATATAGAAATCCCACTTGTGGCTATATAGCCAAAAAAAAACCTGAAAGTAGAGTCTTTAAGACCTATTAGCAGCACTACTCACAAGAGCCAAGAAGGAGAAGTAACCCAAATGTTCACTGATGGATGAATAAACAAAATGTGGTATATTACAGTGGAATATTACTTATCCTTAAAAAAAGGAAATTTGCCACATGCCACAACATGGAAGAACCTTGAGGACATTATTTATGTTAAGTGAAATAAGCCAGTCACAAAAGGACAAATACTGCATCATTACAGTAATATGAGGTGCTTAAAACTGTCAAATTCATAGATACAGAAATAGAATGTTAGTTACCAAGGGCTGGGGGAACGGGCAAAGGAGAACTGTTGTTTACTGGGTATAGAATTCCAGTCCTTTAAGATGTAAAAGCTCTGGAGCTCTGTTTCACAACAATATAAATAAACTTAACATTACTGAACTCTATACTTAACAATGGTTAAGATCATAAATTTTATGATAATGTGTTTTTTACAACAACAAAAAATTCTGAAAAAATGAAGCCTATAAGTGCTGAAAAAATATTCAGTTTAAGTGGTATGAGCAATTACTAATCTTTCATATTTTCACTTCAATTTCCAAAGGAAAATTAAGGCTCTCATATACTAGCATTATCAACCCAGTTGAGGTTTTCATTTCAAACTTGGAGAACTGCCCACATTTACCCCTGATGTGGCATTCACAGTAAGAATAAGATTTTCTATTGAAAATCTTGCATGAAACAATATGCTTTGACTATTTTAGCACAATTCAAGTAGATATAGAAATGGAAGGAAAACAATTAATGAGTATTCAAAATTTAACCTAAAATGTATAAAAGGAAGAAAAGTTACCTTAAAAAACACTTGGCTACACAAATATGAGACAAAATACAGTAGACTTTAAGACAACGATTGTTATGAGAGAGGCAGGATATTACATGATGATAAAAGGTCAATCCATCAAGAAGATACAACAATTACACACTAAACAGGAGCACCTAAATACTTTAAACAAAACCCGGCAGAATTTAAGGGGAAAATGTATATTTCAATAATATTTGGAGATTTAATATCCCTCTTTCAGTAATGGACAGAATAGCCCGAGGGAAAATAAGCAAGGAAATAGAAAACTAAAGAACACTATAAACAAACTAGACCTATATATCTATACAGAACATTCCACAAAACAAAAGTAAAATACACATTCTTCTGAAGTGCACATGGAACATTTATCAGAATATACCATAGATTAAGACACAAAACTAGTTTCAATCATTTTTTAAAAGATGGAATTCTACAGATAATGTTCTCTGACCACAGTGGAACAAACTTGGAAATCAACAACAGATAGAAATATGGAACTCCATCAGTTAAGTTCAGTTCAGTCGCTCAGTCGTGTCCGACTCTTTGCAACCCCATGAATCGCAGCACGCAAGGCCTCCCTGTCCATCACCATCTCCCAGAGTTCACTCAGACTCGTGTCCATCAAGTCAGTGATGCCATCCAGCCATCTCATCCTCTGTAGTCCCCTTCTCCTCCTGCCCTCAATCCCTCCCAGCATCAGAGTCTTTTCCAATGAGTCAACTCTTCACATCAGGTGGCCAAAGTACTGGACTTTCAGCTTTAGCATCAGTCCTTCCAAAGAACACCCAGGACTGATCTCCTTTAAAATGCACTGGTTGGATCTCCTTGCAATCCAAGGGACTCTCAAGAGTCTTCTCCAACATCACAGTTCAAAAGCATCAATTCTTCGGCACTCAGCTTTCCTCACAGTCCAACTCTCACATCCATACATGACCACTGGAAAAACCATAGCCTTGGCTAGACAGACCTTTGTTGGCAAAGTAATGTCTCTGCTTTTCAATATGCTATCTAGGTTGGTCATAACTTTCCTTCCAAGGAGTAAGCATCTTTTACTCCATAAACTTGTGCAAATTAAACAACATATTTCTAAATAATCAATGGGTCAAAGAAGAAATTCAAGGGAAACTAGAAAATAAGAGATAAATGAAAATGAAAAATATAACATATCAAAACTTATGAGATGCAACAAAAGCAGCGAGATTAATCTTCCAAATGCCTACAGTACACACAAAAAAGAAAGATCTCAAATCACTAACCTAACCTGCTACACCTTAGAAAAGTAAGCTTAAAGCAAAAGAAGGAAGAAAATACAGATAAATTTAAAAGAAAATAAACTAAAATTTCAAATAGAAAAACAATAGGTAGAGAAAAATCAACAAAACCAAAAGTCATTTCTCTAAAAAGATTAACAAAATTGACAAAACTTTAGCTAGACTGATCATGAAAAAAAGAGAAAAGATCAAATTACAAAAATCAGGAATGAAAGTGAGGATGCTGCTACTGCTCTTACAGAAATAAAAATAATAAAATGCTATAAACAATTGTATGCCAACAATTAGATAACCTAG
This sequence comes from Capra ibex, assembly GCA_006410555.1. Classification (NCBI taxonomy): domain Eukaryota; kingdom Metazoa; phylum Chordata; class Mammalia; order Artiodactyla; family Bovidae; genus Capra; species Capra ibex. The sequence continues at coordinate 6,173,004 of SJYO01029184.1, read as the reverse complement.
ATGAAATGGACATATTCCTAGAAACACAGAAACTATCAAAACTGACTTAAGGGCCACTCTCACCTTCTGAGATGACCCACACTCGGTCTGTGGAGTGTGTTTCTCTCTAAATAAACCCACCTCTTAACTTAAAAAAGCAAAACAACTCACTTAAGAAGACATAGAAAATCTGAATACACTCCAAAATAAGCAATCTCTCAAAAAATGTAAGTGTGCTCAGTTGTGTCTGATTCTTTTAACTCCATGGACTGTAGCCTGCCAGGCTGCTCTGTCCATGGAATTTTCCAGGAAAGAATACAGGAGTGGGTTGCCATTTCCTCCCCCAGGAAAGTAAAAGTGAAGTCGCTCAGTCGTGTCCGACTCTTTGTGACCCCATGGATTGTAGCCTATCAGGCTCCTCCGTCCATGGGATTTTCCAGGCAAGAGTGCTGGAGTGGATTGCCATTTCCTTCTCCAGGGGATCTTCCCGACCCAGGAATCGAACCTGGGTCTCCCACATTGCAGGCAGATGCTTTACCATCTGAGCCACCAGGGAAGCTCCTTCTCCCCCAGGGGATCTTCCTAATAAAACAAGTAACAGATTCAGTCAATAGTCAAAAACTTCCAATAAGGAAAATCCTAGACTAGATAACTTCACTGGTAAAATCCATTAAACATTTAAAGAATAATTAACACCAGTCCTTAAATTCCTTCTAAAATAGAAGAGTAGGAAACACTAACATGAGAATAATATCACCCTAGTACAGCACCAAGCAAAGAGGTCACAGGAAAACTCAGACACAAAGTCTTCAGCAAAATACTTGAACATCAAATCTAGAAGCATATAAAAACGATTATACACCACGTGATGTTGACCAATGTTGGGTCAACATATGAAAATCAATCAATATAATACATCATATTAACAAAGTGAAAACACATATGATAATCTCAATAGATACAAGAAAAGAAAACACTTGATAAAAATCTAAAACCCTTTCATGATAAAAACTGTCAACTGTCAACAAACTAGGAACAGAAGAGAACTTCCTCAAACTGATAAAGAGCATCTGTGAAAAACCCAGAGCTAACATCATAATTAAGGGTGAATGATTGAATGCTTTCCCCCTAAGATCGGGAACAAGACAAGAATATTTGCTCTTGTCACACTGCACTGAAAGTTCAGGGCACTTAAACAAGAAAAGGAAGGAATAAATCTCTACTCACAGATGACATGATGTTATATACAGAATACCCTCAAGAATCCATACCAAAGACAAAACAACTTCTGAATGCTGGCAGAGAACATCAGGCACCCAGAAAGCACCCCATTGTCTTTAAAAGGAGATGGAGAAGTCTTGAAGCTACTGTAAGAATAAGACTGAAAACCAGAGGCAGGAGGCTTAAGTCCAAATCCTGAGAACACCAGAGAACTCCTGATTCCAGGAAATATTAATCGATAGGAGCTCATCAAACACCTTCATACCTATACGGAAGCCAAGCACCACCCAAGGGTCAACAAGTTCCAGAGAAAGACATACCACACAAATTCTTCAGTAACACAGGAACATAACCTTGAGCTTCAATATACAGGCTGCCCAAAGTTACACCAAATCCATTGACATCTCAAAACTCATTACTGGCCACTTCAGTGCACTCCAGAGAGAAGAAATCCAGCTCCACCCACCAGAAGACCGACACAAGCTTCCCTAACCAGGAAAAATTGACAAGCCATATGTCCAACCCCACCCACAATGAGGAAACTCCACAATAAAGAGGAACCACAAACTGCCAGAATACGGAAGGGCCACCCCAAACACAGCAATCTAAACAAGATGAAAAGGCAGAGAAATACCCAGCAGGCAAAGGAACAGGATAAATTCCCACCAAACCAAACAAAAGGGGAAGAGATTGGGAATCTACCTGATAAAGAATTCCAAATAATGATAGTGAAAATGATCTAAAATCTTGAAAACAAAATGGAATTACAGATAAATAGCCTGGAGACAAAGATCGAGAAGATGCAAGAAAGCTTTAACAAGGACCTAGAAGAAATAAAAAAGTCAATATATAATGAATAATGAAATAATTGATATCAAAAACACTCTGGAGGGAACCAACAGTAGAATAACAGAGGCAGAAGATAGGATTAGTGAGGTAGAAGATAGAATGGTAGAAATAAATGAAACAGAGAGGAAAAAAGAAAAAAGAATTAAAAGAAATGAGGACAACCTCAGAGACCTCTAGGACAATGTTAAACGCCCCAACATTCAAATCATAGGAGTCCCAGAAGAAGAAGACGAAAAGAAAGGCCATGAGAAAATACTTGAGGAGATAACAGTTGAAAACTTCCCTAAAATGGGGAAGGAAATAATCACCCAAGTCCAAGAAACCCACAGAGTCCCAAACAGGATAAACCCAAGGCAAAACACCCCAAGACACATATTAATCAAATTAACAAAGATGAAACACAAAGAACAAATATTAAAAGCAGCAAGGGAAAAACAACAAATAACACACAAGGGGATTCCCATAAGGATACCAGCTGATCTTTCAATAGAAACATTTCAGGCCAGAAGGAAATGGCAAGACATACTTAAAGTGATGAAAGAAAATAACCTACAGCCCAGATTACTGCACTCAGAAGGATCTCATACAAATATGAAGGAGAAATCAAAAGCTTTACAGACAAGCAAAAGCTGAGAGAATTCAGCACCACCAAACCAGCTCTCCAACAAATGCTAAAGGATCTTCTCTAGACAGGAAACACAGAAAGGGTGTATAAACTCAAACCCAAAACAATAAAGTAAATGGCAAAGGGATCATACTTATCAATAATTACCTTAAATGTAAATGGGTTGAATGCCCCAACCAAAAGACAAAGACTGGCTGAATAGCTACAAGACCCTTATATGTGTTGTCTACAAGAGACCCACCTCAAAACAAGGGACACATACAGACTGAAAGTGAAGGGCTGGAAAAAGATATTCCATGCAAATGGAGACCAAAAGAAAGCAGGAGTAGCAATATTCATTTCAGATAAAACAGACTTTAAAACAAAGGCTGTGAAAAGAGACAAAGAAGGACACTACATAATGATCAAAGGATCAATCCAAGAAGAAGAAATAACAATCATAAATATATATGCACCCAATGTAGGAACACCGCAATATGTAAGACAAATGCTAACAAGTATGAAAGGGGAAATTAACAATAACACAATAATAGTGGGAGACTTTAATAGCCCAACATACTTATGGATAAATCAACTAAACAAAATTAACAAGGAAACACAAGCTTTAAACGATGCAATAGACCAGTTAGACCTAATTGATATCTATAGGACATTTCATCCCAAAACAATGAATTTCACCTTTTTCTCAAGTGCACGTGGAACCTTCTCCAGGATAGATCACATCCTGGGCCATAAATCTAGCCTTGGCAAATTCAAAAAAACTAAAATCATTCCAAGCATCTTTTCTGACCACAATGCAGTAAGATTAGATGTCAGTTACAGGAGAAAAACTATTAAAAATTCCAACATATGGAGGCTGAACAACACACTGCTGAATAACCAACAAATCACAGAAGAAATCAAAAAAGAAATTAAAATATGCATAGAGGTGAATGAAAATGAAAACACAACAACCCAAAACCTGTGGGACACTATAAAAGCAGTGCTAAGGGAAAGGTTCATAGCAATACAGGCTTACCTCAAGAAATAAGAAACATGTATACTATCATGTAAGAATCGAATCGCTAGTCTATGTCTGATGCAGGATACAGCATGCTTGGTGCTGGTGCACGGGGATGATCCAGAGGGATGTTGTGGGGAGGCAGGTGGGGGGGGGGTTCATGTTTGGGATCGCATGTACACCCGTGGTGGATTCATGTCAATGTATGGCAAAACCAATACAGTATTGTAAGGTAAAATAAAGTAAAAATAAAAATTTAAAAAAAAAGAAAAAAGTCAAATAAATAACCTAACTCTATACCTAAAGCAACTAGAAAAGGAAAAAATGAAGAACCCCAGAGTTAGTAGAAGGAAAGAAATCTTAAAAATGAGGGCAGAAATAAATGCGAAAGAAACAAAAGAGACCATAGCAAAAATCAACAAAGCCAAAAGCTGGTTCTTTGAAAGGATAAATAAAATTGACAAACCATTAGCCAGACTAATCAAGAAACAAAGGGAGAAAAATCAAATCAACAAAATTATAAATGAAACTGGAGAGATCACAACAGACAACATAGAAATACAAAGGATCATAAGAGACTATTATCAGCAACTATACGCCAATAAAATGGACAACTTGGAAGAAATGGAAGAATTCAGAGAAAAGTATAACGATCCAAAACTGAATCAGGAAGAAATAGAAAATCTTAACAGACCCATCACAAGCACAGAAATTGAAACTAATCAGAAATCTTCCAGCAAACAAAAACCCAGGACAAGACGACTTCACAGCTGAATTCTACCAAAAATTTAGAGAAGAGCCAACACCTATCCCACTCAAACTCTTCCAGAAAATTGCAGAGGAAGGTAAACTTCCAAACTCATTCTATGAGGCCACCATCACCCCTACTACCAAAACCTGACAAAGATGCCACAAAAAAAGTAAACTACAGGCCAATATCACTGATGAACAAAGATGCAAAAATCCTTAACAAAATTCTTGCAAACAGAATCCAACAACATATTAAAAAGATCATACATCATGACCAAGTTTGCTTTATCCCAGGGATGCAAGGATTCTTCAATATCCGCAAATCAATCAATGTAAAACACCACATTAAAAAACTGTGGGAGAGGGAGAGGGTGGGATGATTTGGGAGAATGGCATTGAAACATGTATAATATCATATAAGAAACAAATTACCAGTCCAGTTTCAATGCAGGATACAGGATACTTGGGGCTGGTGCACTGGGATGACCCAGAGGGATGGTACGGGGAGGGAGGTCGGAGGGGATTCAGGATGCGGAACATGTGTATACCTGTGGCAGATTCATGGTGATGTAATGCAAAACCAATATAATGTTGTAACATAATTAGCCTCCAATTAAAATAAATAAATTTAAATTTCAAAAAATTGAAAAATAAAAACCATATGATTATCTCAACAGATGCAGAGAAAGCCTGACAAAATTCAACAGCCATTTATGATAAAAAAAAACCCTCCAGAAAGCAGGAATAGAAGGAATATACCTCAACATAATAAAAGCTATATATGACAAACCCACAGCAAACATTATCCTCAATGGTGAAATACTGAAAGCATTCCCCCTAAAGTCAGGAACAAGACAAGGGTGCCCACTCTAACCACTACTATTCAACATAGTTTTGGAAGTTTTGGCCACAGTAATCAGAGCAGAAAAGAAATAAAAGGAATCGAGATTGGAAAAGAAGCAAAACTCTCACTGTTTGCAGATGACATGATCCTCTACATAGAAAACCCTAAAGACTTCATCAGAAAATTACTAGAGCTAATTAATGAATATAGTAAAGTTGCAGGATATAAAATCAACACACAGAAATCCCTTGCATTCCTATACACTAACAATGAGAAAACAGAAAGAGAAATCAAGGAAACAATTCCATTTACCATTGCAATGAAAAGAATAAAATACTTAGGAACATATCTACCTAAAGAAACAAAAGACCTATATATAGAAAACTATAAAACACTGGTGAAAGAAATCAAAGAAGACACAAATAGATGGAGAAATATACCATGTTCATGGATCGGAAGAATCAATATTGTGAAAATGAACAATCTATAGATTCAATGCAATCCCTATCAAGCTACCAACGGTATTTTCAGAGAACTGGAACAAATAATTTCACAATTTGTATGGAAATACAAAAAACCTCGAATAGCCAAAGCAATCTTGAGAAAGAAGAATGGAACTGGAGGAATCAGCCTGCCTGACTTCAGGCTCTACTACAAAGCCACAGTCATCAAGACAGTATGGTACTGGCACAAAGACAGAAATATAGATCAATGGAACAAAATAGAAAACCCAGAGATAAATCCACGCACCTATGGTCACCTTATCTTTGACAAAGGAGGCAAGAATATACAATGGAGAAAAGACAATCTCTTTAACAAGTAGTGCTGGGAAAACTGGTCAACCACTTGTAAAATAATGAAACTAGAACACTTTCTAATACCATACACAAAAATAAACTCAAAATGGATTAAAGATCTAAATATAAGACCAGAAACTGTAAAACTCCTAGAGGAAGACATAGGCAAAACACTCCCCAACATAAATCACAGCAGGATCCTCTATGACCCATCTCCCAGAATATTGGAAATAAAAGCAAAAATAAACAAATAGGACCTAATTAAAATTAAAAGCTTCTGCACAACAAAGGAAACTATAAGCAAGGTGAAAAGACAGCCTTCAGAATGCGAGAAAATTATAGCAAATGAAGCAACTGACAAAGAATTAATCTCAAAAATATACAAGCAACTCTTGCAGCTCAATTCCAGAAAAATAAATGACCCAATCAAAAAATGGGCCAAAGAACTAAACATACATTTCTCCAAAGAAGACATACAGATGGCTAACAAACACATGAAAAGATGCTCAACATCACTCATTATCAGAGAAATGCAAATCAAAACCACAATGAGGTACCATCTCACACCAGTCAGAATGGCTGTTATCCAAAAGTCTACAAGCAATAAATGCTGGAGAGGGTGTGGAGAAAAGGGAACCCTCTTACACTGTTGGTGGGAATGCAAACTAGTGCAGCCACTATGGAGAACAGTGTGGAGATTCCTTAAAAAACTGGAAATAGAACTGCATATGACCCAGCAATCCCACTGCTGGGCATACACACTGAGGAAACCAGAATTGAAAGAGACCCGTGTACCCTAATGCTCATCGCAGCACTGTTTATAATAGCCAGGACATGGAAGCAACCTAGATGTCCATCAGCAGATGAAAGGATAATAAAGCTGTGGTACATATACACAATGGAGTATTACTCAGGCATTAAAAAGAATACATTTGAATCAGTTCTAATGAGGTGGATGAAACTGGAGCCGATTATACAGAGTGAAGTAAGCCAGAAAGAAAAACACCAATACAGTATACTAATGCATATATATCAAATTTAGAAAGATGGTAATGATAAGCCTGTATGGGAGACATCAAAAGAGACACAGATGTACAGAACAGTCTTTTGGTCTCTGTAGGAGAGGGTGAGGGTGGGATGATATGGGAAAATGGCATTGAAACATGTATAATATCATATGTGAAGTGGATCACCAGTCCAGGTTCAATGCATGATACAGGGTGCTCGGGGCTGGTGCACTGGGATGACCCAGAAGGATGTGATGGGGAGGGAGGTGGGAGAGGGGTTCAGGATGGGGAACACATGTACACCCATGGCGGATTCATGTCAATGTATGGCAAAACCAATACAATATTGGAAAGTAATTAGCCTCCAAAAAATTAATTAATTAAAAAAATACTATATCAAACACACACACACACACAAAGAATCCATATCAAAAAAAAATCTAATAAATGAGTTCAGGAAAGTTGCAAATACAAAACCAACATCCAAAAATGAGTTGTAGGAATTCCCTGGTAGTCCAGAGGTTGGGAATACAGGGGACATGGGTTCAATCCCTGATCTGGGAAGATCACACATGCCACAGAGCAACTAGTCCTGTGTACCACAACTACTGAAGCCCATGCACTCTAGAATCCATGCTCTGCAACAAGAGAAGCCACCACAAGGAGAAGCCTGCACACCACAATGAAGAGTAGCCTCCTGCTGGCTGTAACTAGAGAAAGCCCACACAAAGACCAAATTTGGCTGTACTTCTATATACTAGGACCTTCCCTTGTGGCTCAGCTGGTAAGGAATCCACCCGCAATGTAGGAGACCTGGGTTCAATCCCTGGGTTGGGAAGATGCCCTGGAGAAGGGAAAGGCTACCCACTCCAGTATTCTGGCCTGGAGAATCCCAAGAACTGTATAGTCCATGGGGTCGCTGGATCATCGAAAAAGCAAGAGAGTTCCAGAAAAACATATATTTCTGCTTTATTGACTCTGCCAAAGCCTTTGACTGTGTGGATCACAATACACTGTGGAAAATTCTGAAGGAGATGGGAATACCAGACCACCTGACCTGTCCCTTGAGAAATCTGTATGCAGGCCAGGAAGCAACTGTTAAAACTGGACATGGAACAACGGACAAGTTCCAAATGGGAAAAGGAGTACATCAAGGCTGTATATTGTCACCTGCTTATTTAACTTATATGCAGAGTACATCATGAGAAACGCTGGGCTAGAAGAGCGCAAGATGGAATCAAGATTGCTGGGAGAAATATCAATAACCTCAGATAGGCAGATGACACCACCCTTATGGCAGAAAGTGAAGAGGAACTAAAAAGCCTCTTGATGAAAGTGAAAGCGGAGAATGAAAAGGTTGGCTTAAAGCTCAACATTCAGAAAACGAAGATCATGGCATCTGGTCCCATCACTTCATGGGAAATAGATGGGGAAACAGTGGAAACGGTGTCAGACTTTATTTTGGGGGGCTCCAAAATCACTGCAGACAGTGACTGCAGCCATGAAATTAAAAGATGCTTGCTCCTTGGAAGAAAAGTTATGACCAACCTAGACAGCATATTGAAAAGCAGAGTCATTACTTTGCCAACAAAGGTCCATCTAGTCAAGGCTATGGTTTTTCCAGTGGTCATGTATCAATGTGAGAGTTGGACTGTGAAGAAAGCTGAGTGCCGAAGAATTGATGCTTTTGAAATGTGATGTTGGAGAAGACTCTTGAGAGTCCCTTGGACTGCAAGGAGATCCAACCAGTCCATTTCAAAGGAGATCAGCCCTGGGATTTCTTTGGAAGGAATGATGCTAAAGCTGAAACTCCAGTATTTTGGCCACCTCATGCAAAGAGTTGACTCATTGGAAAAGACTCTGATCCTGGGAGGGATTGGGGGCAGGAGGAGAAGGGAACGACAGAGGATGAGATGTCTGGATGGCATCACTGACTCGATGGACATGAGTCTGAGTGAATTCTGGGAGTTGGTGATGGACAGGGAGGCCTGGCATGCTGCGATTCATGGGGTTGCAGAGTTGGACACAACTGAGTGACTGAACTGAACTGAACTGAACTATATACTAGCAATGAATGGTCCAAAAATGAAATTAAGAAAACTATTCCATTAATAATAGCATCAAAAAACATTTAGGAATAAATTTAATGAAAGAAGTGTAAGACTTATACACTGAAAACTACAAAAACTTGTTGAAAGAAATTAAAGGAGACCTAATTGGAAGAAAAGGTATGACCAACCTAGATAGCATATTCAAAAGCAGAGACATTATTTTGCCGACTAAGGTCCATCTAGTCAAGGCTATGGTTTTTCCTGTGGTCATGTATGGATGTGAGAGTTGGACTGTGAAGAAGGCTGAGTGCTGAAGAATTGATGCTTTTGAAATGTGGTGTTGGAGAAGACTCTTGAGGGTCCCTTGGACTGCAAGGAGATCAAACCAGTCCATTCTGAAGGAGATCAGCCCTGGGATTTCTTTGGAAGGAATGATGCTAAAGCTGAAACTCCAGTACTTTGGCCACCTCATGCGAAGCGTTGACTCATTGGAAAAGACTCTGATGCTGGGAGGGATTGGGGGTAGGAGGAGAAGGTGACGACAGAGGATGAGATAGCTGGATGGCATCACTGACTCGATGGATGTGAATCTGAGTGAACTCCGGGAGCTGGTGATAGACAGGGAGGCCTGGCGTGCTGCAATTCATGGGGTCGCAAAGTTGGACACGACTGAGCGACTGAACTGAACTGAACTGAAATAAATGAAAACACAGCCCATGTCCATGGATTGGAAGACTTATTATTGTCATGATGGTAATACTCCCCAAAATGATGTTTAAAGTCAAAAAAATTCCTGTCAAAATCTCAGGTGCCTCTTTTAAATAAATGGACGTTTTTCATAATAATCTTATGGAAATAAGAGTACTATGGAAATAAGGAATCCCAAATGGCCAAAACTATACTGAAAAAAAAGAACAAAGTTGAAAGACTCACATTTCCTGATCTCAAAATTTATTACAAAGCTACAGTAATAAAGATTGTGTGGTATTGACATGAGGATAAACATAGAGATTGATGGAATTGACTGGAGAGTCTAGAAATAAAGCCATATGTCTATTATCTCTCGTCAATTGATTTTTGACTGTGGTGCTAAGTAAATTCAACGGGGGAAAGAATAAATAGCCTTTCCAACAAAAGGCACTGGGACAATTGGATATCCACATGCAGAAAAATGAATTTAGACCCTTAAAGCACACCATATATAAAAATTAACCCCTTAGTCTTTAAAGATTTAAATTTAAGAATAAAATCTAGAAAACTCTTAGAAAGAAACATAGGTATAAATCTTCATGACTCTGGCTTAGGTAATAGTTTTTTATATGGTATTGAAAGTACAAGCAACAAAAGAAAAATAGATAAAGAGGACTTTATCAAACCTAAAAACTTTTGTAGGTCAAAGGACAGTATGAAGAGAGTGAAAAGATAACTCCCAGAATGGCATAAAATGTCTGCATATCATATACCTGATTTTTAAACTTGCATATAGACTATATAAACAACACAACTCAATAATAAAAAGAGATTAAAAACCCAACTTAAATTGGGCAATGGATTTGAATAGACATTAGTCATCTATGGATGTGAGACTATAAAGAAAGCTGAGCACTGAAGAATTGATGCTTTTGAATTGTAGAGCTGGAGAAGACTCTTGAGAGTCCCTTGGACTGCAAGGAGATCCAACCAGTCCATTCTGAAGGAGATCAGTCCTGAATATTCATTGGAAGGACTGATGCTGAAGCATAAAATCCAACACTTTGGCCATCTGATATGAAGAACTGACTCATTTGAAAGGATCCTGATGCTGGAAAAGATTGAAGGTGGGAGGAGAAGGGGATGACAGTGGATGAGATGGTTGGATGGCATCACCAACTCAATGGACATGATTCTGAGCGAGCTCTGGGAGTTGGTGAAGGACAGGGAAGCCTGGCATGCTGCAGTCTATGGGGTTGTAAAGAGTTGGACACGACTGAGTGACTTAACTGAACTAACTGAACTTCTCTAAAGAAGATCTACAAAATAGCAAATAAGTATATGAAAAGATGCTCAGGCTCATTAGTCATTAGGTAAATTCCAATCAAGAGCACAATGAGATTCCATTTCATATCTGCCACAATGGCTATAATTAAAGAAAAAGAAAACTGAAAAACAAGTGTTGGCAAGGATGTAGAGAAATTAGAACTCTCATACATTGCTAGTGGAATGTAATGTGTTACAGCTGCTTTGGAAAAAAATTTGACAGTTTCTCAAAATGTTACACATAAAGTTATCATACAAGCTAACAGTTCTACTCCTACATACATACCCAATAGAATTTAAAATGTATGTTCACAGAAAAACTTGTATTCAAATGATCATAGCAGCATAATCCATAATAGCCATAAGTAGAAACAACTCAATATCTATCAACATATGAACAGATAAACAAAATATGATACATCCATAGATGTCAGTTCCAATTTACCATAATAGTAATGAAGTAGTGATACATGTTACCACATGTGTGACCCTTGAAAGCATCATTGCTAAGTGAAAGAAGCCAAATATATAAGGCACATATCATGCAATTCCACTTACGTGAAATGTCCAGGGTAGTAAATTCACAGGGACAGAAATTAGGTTAGGAAAGAGAGGCAGAGTAAGGTAAAGATAATTTACTTGTTCAAGGTCACCAGGCTACTAAAGCAGCAAAATTAGGATTTGAAATCACATCCTTCTGACTAAGTGGCTCCTAACAACTCTACTGTTTTCATACATTCATCATTCACTCATCATTGACTATGCACCTAATACTTGCTAGGCACCAAGAATAAAATCTTGACAAACCTACCTTCCAGGAACTCACAATAGAGAATGGAAGGCCAATGCAAAAACAACAGAAAAAGTGGCCACTCAAGACTGAAACAAGGGCAACTGGAGAAGTACCTAAGAGAAGGGAGAGTTGTGTTAAGTCTTCTGAAAACCTGAAGCCAAGACAGGATTAAAGGAGAAGCATTTTATTAGAGGAAATGACTATGAGAGAGAAATTAGGAAGGGAGCCAGGAAGACACTGGGAGAGTTATCAGACCACAATGCCAGTGTGACATGAATGAAATAAAGAGGGAGACAAAGTTGGGTGGTAGCACCCTAGACAGCCATGCAGCCTAAAGGCAGTCTGACAGAGCTGTTGACAGAAACACTGCAAACCAAACTCAAAATCAAAGAGGATCCATGTCTTCCAGGAATAGGTTTGCCTTAGCAACCCTTTGGTCTTTGGGCATTGACTGGAAGTACCCCATGAGACACATGGCTTTGATGCAAACCTGGAGGTGGATTTCCCATAATCACATAGCTGGGATCCTTGGTCAATTATATTCCCTGTAGTTGGAGCTCCTCAAGGTGAGGTCCTCATGTTCACCACAAGGGTAAAATGTCAGGAAAGGCTTTCTGGTGACTTTTGACCTGGCTTCTAAGATTATAATCTCCCGGTGGATTGGGACAGAATAAGAAAGAAAATCAAGCATCATGGAGAAAAGGTGACTGGGTGAGCAATTGTGATACATGAAAGCCTTACACTGCTACACTTATGGGTCTTAGTCCTTGGAGCTTTCAACAGAGTTTTTCTTGTTCTAGCTGTGTCCCCAGTGTCTCACACTTATAATCTAGTTCTTATTAAATATGTTACAAAATACAATATAATTAGATTATCATTGAACGTCACACTTCTCAGTGTAATTCAGCTCGTCATTTAACACATGGAAAATTTTGCACATTAATATTCAATCACTCCAGACAGAGTACTTCTGAAAGATTTGTGAGTTCATTTACATGTTTATCTGCTCTCTTCTTGAGAGTAACACTGTTCTTCTGCCTGGTTATTAAAATGAATTGGATATTTTGAACTCATCCATCAGATCTGGAAATGATCTCTTAATTGACAAAGGTGTTTAACAGTTAATTGAACATTTCTACTGTGAACTTCCTTTTTTTTAAGTACAGAAATAGCACAGCTGGGCTGTGGACAAGTAGACAATGTCACGAAAATATCTTTCTGTGTCTTTCATGTTCTCTGAAATATCCCTACCTCCTTGCAAACTGCTATGTACACAGTAGGGTACTCAATGAATATTTCATAATTTCACTTTCTATGAATTTCTGAAAATTTAAATATGAGAGTAAGTGTATCTTTGTTAAGTGTAGCTGTTGAGAAATTTTAAAAAGGTAGAGGAACCAGAGATCAAATTGCCAACATCCACTGGATCACTGAAAAAGCAAGAGAATTCCAGAAAAACATCTACTTCTGCTTCATTGACTACACTAAAGCCTTTGACTGTGTGGATCACAACAAGCTGTGGAAAATTCTTCAAGAGATGAGAATACCAGACCACCTTGCCTGCCTCCTGAGAAACCTGCATGCAGGTCAAGAAGCAACAGTTAGAACTGGACATGAACAACAGACTGGTTCAAAGTTGGGAAAGGAGTACGTCAAGGCTGTATATTGTCACCCCGCTTATTTAACTTCTATGCAGAGTACATCAAGCGAAATGCCAGGCTGGATGAAGCACAAGCTGGAATCAAGATTGCCGGGAGAAATATCAATAACCTCAAATATGTGGATGACACTCACCACCCTTATGGCAGAAAGTGAAGAGGAACTGAAAGAACCTCTTGATGAAAGTGAAAGAGGAGAGTGAAAAAGCTGGCTTAAAACTCAACATTCAGAAAATTAAGATTATGGCATCTGGTCCCATCACTTCATGGCAAATAGATGGGGAAATAATGGAAACAGTAACAGATTTTATTTTCTTGGGCTCCAAAATCACTGCAGATGGTGACTGCAGCCAAGAAATTAAAAGACCCTTGCTCCTTGAAAGAAAAGTTATAACCAACCTAGACAGTGCATTAAAAAGCAGAAACATTACTTTGACGACAAATATCCATCTAATTAAAGCTATGTTTTTTCCAGTAGTGATGTATGGATGTAAGAGTTGGACCATAAAGAAGGCTGAGCACCAAAGACTTGATGATTTTGAACTGTGGTGTTGGAAGACTCTTGAGAGTCCCTTGGACTGCAAGGAGATCAAACCAGTCAATCCTAAAGGAAATCAACCCTGAGTATTCATTGGAAGGACTAATGCTGAAGCTGAAGTTCAATACTTTGGCCACCTGATGTGAAGAGCCAACTTACTGGAAAAGGCCCTGATGCTGGGAAAGATTGAAAGCAGGAGGAGAAGGGGATGACAGAGAATGAGATGGTTGGATGGTATCACCAACACAATGGAAATGAGTTTGAGCAAGTTCTGGAACACAGTGATAGACAGGGAAGCCCAGCATGCTGCAGTCCATGGGGTCACAAAGAGACACGAATGAGTGACTAAACAACAATAGAGAAATTTAAGCTGATCTGCAATAAGCTTTGAAAATCTGAATGTTACCAGTTCATGTAAATAGAATATTTGATGTCTGGATCCTATTCAAGTGCCTCATCAGACATTTACATCTTCCTTCCCTTCCCCATCTTTTTTCTACCAAACCCTCACCTTACAGCTGCCTAGAAGTTATAATAATGTATAGAATCCAGTCTTGAAGTCTAAAACACAGTTACTTTCTTTAAGCCAGATTAGAGAAAACAATCTGTCTTTTTTTTTTAATTTTAATTTTTACTTTATTTTACTTTACAATACTGTTTTTTGTGGAATACCTTCAAACATGAAAAACGACTTTTTACATCTTTACTTAGAAAGTTATGTATGACCTTTGCTTATCTTTAATATGTCCAGAATTGGTGCTAAGCAAGAAGCTTCATATTTCTTCCAATTTTTGCTAACCAAGAGGCACTGTATTTCTTCCAATTTTCAAATAAGTGTTTTAAATGAAACTATTTGTCATGAGTTGCTAATATGCATACAAAGTGCATACTAAGTTGCTTCAGTTGTGTCTGACTCTGTGACCCTATGGACTGTAGCCTCACCAGGCTCCCCTGTCCATGGAACTCTCCAGGCAAGAATACTGGAGTGGGTTGTTATGCCCTCCTCCAGGGGATCTTCTGGACCCAAGGATCGGACACACATCTTATGTCTCCTGCATTGACAGGTGAGTTCTTTACCACTAGCGCTACCTGGGAAGTCCATGCTAAGTTAGTATCCATAACCAATTATAATTGTACCATCACCTGAAAAAAAACCCTGCTATTTGAAGCATGCAATAAACTTGCCATTGGCTTTCTTTGACAGTTCCATTCTGGTAGTCTCTGTATTTTCCATTAATCTGGTTTGTCTTTTCATCTTATAGATCAGAAATTATTTACCTGGGGAAGTATCAGGAAATAGGTACTTGTTAGTCTGGGTCCTCCAAGAAGGAGAAGATACAAAGATGGAGAAAATAACCTGTGAAGGAAAAGACACTGTGTGTTATGGCTCAAGAGCTGTCAGACAGTAATACAGGTCTGACTCTGGAGGAGAGAGGAAAGGAAGGAAGGTTGGTTGTGAAGTCTTACACTGCAATGCAATTCTAAAAAAATGGCAGCAAGACTGATAGGGGATCCTTGAGCCAAAGTCTGTAACTCCCAGGAGTGGGTCTCCTTTAGTATTTTTGATGGACTCCGTCACTGGCTGGGCAGAATCTACGGAGAAAATGGTCTCATGCAAATGCAGTAGAGAATTTAGAGCTCAGTAACCGAGATCATCATTCAATCAGGTTCCTTGAAGTCAGAGATCTGAGAGGTGCCTTTCATGGCCACCATAGCGGTGGTGGTGGTTTGATCGCTAAGTTGTGTCCAACTCTTGTGACCCCATGGACTGTAGCCCACCAGGCTCCTCTGTCCATGGGATTTCCCAGGCAAGAATACTGGACTGGAGTGGGTTACCATGTATCTCAAATTTCACACTCCTTTCTAAAAGCACACAAATAGAAAGCAAAGTATCATTTAGGGTAGAGGTGACTTGCCTCAGGCCAGGGATTCACTGATTCATTCAAATCATACTTTAGGAATGCAGTTAAGCACGTGGCTTACACAGAGCTGGGTTCAAATCCTATCTCCCTCATCTAGTCGTTGTTCAGTCACTCAGTCGTGTCAGATTCTTTGTGACCCCATGGATTGCAGCACAGCAGGCTTCCCTGTCCTTCACTATCTCCCAGAATTTGCCCAAACTCATGTCCATTGAGTCTGTGATGCCATCCAACTCATCCTCTGTCACCCCCTTCTCCTCCTGCCCTCAATCTTTCCCAGCATCAGTGCCTTTTTCAGTGAGTCGTCTCTTCACATCAGGTGGCCAAAGTATTGGAGCTTCAGCTTCAGTATCTTCAAACTCTATGGAGGGTTCATTACATAGGCATGGTTGATTAAATCACTAGCCACTGGTGATTGAGCCAACATTCAGCCACTCTCCTTTCTAATCATTTGGTTGGTTCCACTGACAACTAGCCTCCATCCTTAGGTGTTCTCCAAAAGTTATCTTATTAACATAAGAAAAGACATCTTTGTATTCTCTTCACTTGGGAAATTCCAAGGATTTTAGGAGCTCTGTGCCAGGAACGGTGAAAAGACCAAATATATATTTGGTGTCTGTATATATACATATATATATACACACACACATATATATCTCACATTTCGGGGAGGAGGGGAGGTGGAGAGACAACATGCCTGTCCTAGAACAGAAGAGATTTAAGAGCAACATTCACCAAATGGCACGCAATTGGAATCTGGTTTGAATAAATCAGCTGTAAAGACTTTTTTGGTATTAACACAATCAGGGAAATTTAAATGAAGATTGGATATTAAAGAATACTAGAGAATTACTGTAAATTATGTTAGACATAATAATGGTACTGTGGTTATATGTAGGAAAATGTCCTTTTTGTTAGTGATGAGTGTAAAACTTATGTAGGGGTGAAATATGATGTCTATAATTTATTTTAAAATATTTTAAAAATATATTAATATATCAAAATTATTATAATCATTAAATCCAGATGATGGTATATGGCTGTTCAGTGAACTATCCTACTTCTCTATATGGCAGACATTTTTCAAAATATATGTTTTAAGTTTTTTTCATACATACAAAAGCTGAGAGAATTCATTACCAACAGAACGGCAATACAGGAAATGTTAACAGAAGTCTTTTAGACAGAAAGAAAATGTTACCAGATGGAAATCTGGATACACACAAAGGAATAAAGGATACCTGAAATAAAACGTACATGAATAAATACAGAACTTTGAACTTATTTTCAAATCACTTTAAAAGGCAACTGAGTCTTTTCTACTTGGACCCAGACTAGAGATTAAACATGGTCTCTGGCAGATTGGAAAATTAAAATGTGTCAACAATTATAAATAAAAATAGTTATTCTCACTTCTATTAGAAATTTGGAGGTTCTGAAAAGTCTGGTCCTTGCATTTTCTCACAACAATAATTGTCCTGAGTTGAATGATGGCTGGCCTTGAACTCTTTTTCTAAAGGGAAAAGCTGCAGAATAACGAAACTCATATTCACCTTCTTACACAAAGAGAATGACGATTTTACAGTTAAGGAAAAATCAGATGAAGGAAGATAGGTTTTAGAAGTACAGGAAAATAAGACCAGAGGGAGGCAGCAGTGGCTGTTTCACCTACAAGCTCATAGCTAATCTGCTAGGACATCAGGCTTGAGAAGCAACATGGCTTCTGATGGTGCAAGCCCTTTCAGTAAAATGAAAGTTTTTTTTATTTTATCTGGGAGCTGTTTGCCCACACTAAATGTTCAGTATGATGTATCAGAAAGTGTAAGACTTAGCACTTTAATTTTTTTTAAATAAATTTCTTCTGGATTGGGATAGCTGGTACAGGTTCACCAGCTAAAGGTCTGCTATTTTTGTGAAGGTCAGCATTGCGTGCTGAGTTGGTTCAGTAGTATCTGACTCTGTGATCCCATGGACTGTAGCCTGCCAGGCTCCACTGTCCATGGACTTCTCCAGGCAAGAATACTAGAGTGGGTTGCCATGCCCTTCCCCAGGGTATCTTCCCGACCCAGGGATCAAACATGGGTCTCCTGCATTGCAGGCAGATTCTTTACCATCTGAACTACCAGGAAAGGTCAGTGTCAGCACTGTCAAAAGAGGGTGGTGATTTTTTCCAATAAAAAGCCATTTTGGAAGACTGTACAGAGATGAAGAAAGCATGTAAGACAATTATTTTCCTCCCCATCTTTCTCAAATTTGGAAATTCTTTCCTTTGTGACATGGCCACAAAAATTGCGACACTCCTTAATGCCAAAGTTTAGGGAAAAACAAACTTTTACTGCCTTACAGAGTTCAGAAAACCTACTTTCTAGCCTCATTCTATACACAAGTGAGTGATATAGACCAGGGGTCCCCAACCTCCAGGATCTAATGCCTGATTATCTGAGGCAGAGCTGATGTAATAACAGAAATAAAGTACACAATAACTGTAATATAATAATAATAATAAATGTAATCATTCCAAAACCATCCCCCCAACACCATCTGCGGAAAAACTGTCTTTCCCAAAACCAGTCCCTGGTGATGAAAAGACTGGGAACCGCTGGTATAGAGAAAGCATCACACGGTTGACTGGCATCTCCAGAGTCTTGTGCTTTGTCCTTCACTGCACTGCAGCATGCCAGGCCTCCTTGTCCATCACCAACTCCCAGAGTTCACTCAAACTCATGTCCATAGAGTCAGTGATGCCATCCAGCCATCTCATCCTCTGTCGTCCCCTTCTCCTCCTGCCCCCAATCCCTCCCAGCATCAGAGTCTTTTCCAATGAGTCAACGCTTCGTATGAGGTGGCCAAAGTACTGGAGTTTCAGCTTTAGCATCATTCCTTCCAAAGAAATCCCAGGGCTGATCTCCTTTAGAATGGACTGGTTGGATCTCCTTGCAGTCCAAGGGACTCTCAAGAGTCTTCTCCAACATCACAGTTCAAAAGCATCAATTCTTTGGTGCTCAGCTTTCTTCACAGTCCAACTCTCACATCCATACATGACCACAGGAAAAACCATAGCCTTGACTAGATGGACCTTTGTTGGCGAAGTAATGTCTTTGCTTTTCAATATGCTGTCTAGGTTGGTCATAACTTTCCTCCCAAGGAGTAAGCGTCTTTTAATTTTATGGCTGCAATCACCATTTGCAGTGATTTTGGAGCCCAAAAAGACAAAATCTGACACTGTTTCCACTGTTTCCCCATTACTCAAGATAAATTTTTAAATGAAGGGAAAATACCCACAGTTAATATCTTACTTAATGGTGAAGAACTGAATACTTTCCCCGTAAGATCAGAAATAAGATAAGGTGGTCTGCTCTCATCAGTCTGGTCAACATTGTACTGGAATTCTAGATGAGGCAATTAGGCGAGAGAAAGACAAAAGCATCAAAGGTGGAAAAGAATAGGTAAACTATATCAGCAGATGACACAATGTTAAATAATCCACAAAAATAAACTACTTAAACTAATAAATGAATTTAGAAATCTCACAAAATACAGATCAATATACTTACTGAATTTCTATATATTTGCAATAAACAGTCCAAAAATGAAATTAACAACTCCAATGACAATAAAATCAAAAGGAATAAAATAGTTAGGAATACACATAACAAAGGAAGTTCAACACCTGTACACTGAAAACTTCAAAACATCATTATGAAAATAGGGGGAGGGACCAAGATGGCAGAGTAGGAAAGTCCTGAGCTCACCTCTTACTACAGGAATACTAAAATTACAACTCACAGAGCAACTATTGATGAAAAAAACCTGAAGATTGGCAAAAGAGCTCTTCTACAACTAAAGATATAAAGAACAAACCATGCAACATCTCTGGTGGCTCAGGGGTAAAGAATCCACCTGCCAATGCAGGAGACACGAGTTCGGTATCTGACCTGGGAAGATCCCACATGCCATGGAGCAACTCAGCCCATGCGCCACAACTACTGAGCCTGTGCTCTGGAGCCCGGGAACCACAACTACCGGGCACAACTGCTGCAACTACTGAAGCCTGTGCCCTACAGCCCGCGCTCTGCAACAAGAGAAGCCACCGCAATGAGAGAAGCCCGTGAAATGCAATGAAGAGTAGCCTCTGCTCACAGCAACTAGAGAAAGCCCACACACAGCATGGAAGACAGCAGAACTAAAAACAAATAAACAAATAGAAGAAATCTACCTGAGAAAGTGTTCAAGGCAATGATTACAAAGATATTCAAAGTACTTGGGAGAAGAGTCAATGAATAGAGAGAGTTAGAAGCTGGAAGATTTTTTATGAAGATTGGAAAATACAGATAAGAATCAAATAGAAGTAGAGGAATACACCCAAGTAATTTGATATAAAAAGGTTAGTCATAAAAATATGGGCAATAATATACTAGGGAAATTCAAATAAAATGAAAACAGAAAGGCCATGTTAATCTCAAAGTTGACTATAAAGCCAAAAGCATTAAATTAGGTGCAAAGGGATATTTTATAATAACTAAAGGTAAAAGGACTTCCCTGGTGGCTCAGATGGTAAAGCATCTGTCTACAATGCAGGAGACCTGGGTTCAGTCCCTGGGTTGGGAAGATCCTCTGGAGAAGGAAATGGCAATCCACTCCAGTACTATTGCCTGGAAAACCCCATGGACAGAGGAGCCTGGTAGGCTACAGTCCATGGGGTCGCAAAGAGTCAGACACAACTGAGGGACTTCACTCACTCACTCACTCAAAGGTAAAATTACAAAGAAGAAAATACTATCATTAACCTTTATGGACCTACATAGTACCATAATTTATTCTTTTAACAAAAGTTAGAAATACCTAGATAATTCATAAACCTATAGTTATATAGGAAATTTTAACACATCTCTCTCTGAATTTTATAAGATCAAGTAAATCTGTAAGAAGGGTTTAAATAATGATAATTAAAAATCAATATAGGAAGAATGTATATCCTGAATACAACATGTTTTCTTGAATGTTCTAAGAACACCTCTGAAAATTGATTGGCCTCCAAGAAAGTCTAAAAACTTTAAAAATCTTATGTGCTATATTTGTTGTTGTTTAGTCACTAAGCTGTGTCCAACTCTTCTGTGACCCCATGGACTATAGCCTTCCAGGCTCCTCTGCCCATGGGATTTCCCAGGCAAGAATACTGAAATGGGTTGCCATTTCCTTTTCCAGGGGATCTTCTTGACCCAGGGATTGAACCTAGGTCTCCTGCACTGGAAGGCAGATTCTTTACCACTGAGCCACCAGGGATTGCTAATTACAATTTTAAAGTAAAACAAGAAATTAACAATTAAAAGGTAGGTGTGAATTTTTGATCATCCAGAGGAAATCAAAACTGTATTACAGACAATCTGAAGGCTATAGAAACCTATAAGATGATCAAAACCTATAAGATGCAATGAAAATCATACTCAAGGGAATCCCCTGGTTATCCAGTGGTTACGGCTCTGACGTCCACTGCAGGGAGCACAGGTTTAATCCCTGGTTGGGAACTACGATCCTGTCAATTAATTAATTAATAAGTATCACACTCAAGATGAAACCCCATGGCTTTAAACTATCTTATTATTAAAGAAGAAAGACTGAGTTGGTGAGGAGTCCACCTGCCAATGCAGGGGATGGGACATGTGTTCAGTCCCTGGTTCAGAAGTTTCCACATGCCTCAGGGCAATTAGGCACACGCACCACAACTACTGAGCCTACATGTCCTAAAACCCACGCTCTGCAACAAGAGAAGCCACCGAAATCAGAAGCCCATGCACCACAACTAGAGAGTAGCCCAGGAAGACCCAGCACAGCCAAAAAAAGAGAAAGTCAGAAAGTACATAAGCAAGAAATTCAACTAAAAATGAACTAGAAAAAAAAGTAGAAGCCAAAAGAAATTATGGTGAAGAAATCAATTTAAATGAAAGAGAAATTGATACATTATCTAGATATTAAGTAGATATGATTAGTAAAATCACTGGCTTCCTTTTTTTTAAAAGGATTCATGTTGATGTATGGCAAAACCAATATAATATTGTAAAGTAATTAACCTCCAATTAAAATAAATAAATTTATATTTTTTAAAAAATATATAAGAAAAAAAAGCAACTATATAAAAACCTGGCAAAACTGACAAAAAACAAACAAAACAAAATCATACAACATAAGTAATGATACAGTGGATGCAGAAGAGACTTTACAAGGTATAAGAAAATAGTATGCACAACCTTGTTTCCTAGGTGGCACAGTGGCAAAGAATCTGCTTGTCAATGCAGGAGACACAAGAGATGTGGGTTTGATCCCTAGGTCAGGAAGATCCCCTGGAGTAGGAAAACAAACAACAACAACAACAACAATATATATATACACACACACACTCTGGAAATATATATGTATATACATGGTAAAATCATGTAGAAAGGATATGATGAATGTAAAATTCAGAGTTAGAAGAGGAGCCTCAGGCTTCCAAAGTTTTAATGATGTTTATTAAGTAATAAACAAGGTATACACTCAAGTGGGGCTTCCCACGTGGTGCCAGTGCTAAAGAACCCACCTGCCAATGCAGGAGATATAAGAGATGCAGGTTCGATCCCTGGGTCAAGAAGATCCCCTAGAGAAGGGAATGGCAACCCACTCTAGTATTCTTGCCTGGAGAATCCCAATAGACAGAGAAGCCTGGCAGGCTATAGCCCATAGGGTTGCAAAGAGTCGGACATGACTGAAGCAACTTATCATGTACTCACACATACACTCAAGTGTGGGCTACCCAGATAGCTCAGTGGTAAAGAATCTGTCTGTAATGCAGGAGCCGTAGGTTCAATCCCTGGGTCAGGAAGATCCCCTGGAAAAGGAAATGGCAACTCACTCCAGGATTCTTGCTTGGAAAATCCCATGGACAGAGGAGCCCAGCAGGCTACAGTCCATGGGCTCGCAAAGAGTCAGACATGACTGAGCGACTGGGCATGCAGGCATGCACAATTTTATGACACTGAAAATTAGATTAAATGAGCCATTTTCTGGGAAACTATAAATATGAAAAATTGACTCAAAGATCAACAAAGACTATAAATAAAGCAATAGTCATAGAAGAATTTTAAAAAGTGTATAAAAAGATCAATCACCAAAAAAATTTTGTTAAAGTTTGCAACCTCTCAAATGTTTAGGAAATGTGTAACGACTGTGCTATTTAAATTATTCTGGACTACAGGCAAAAACAATTTATCCATAAATTTGGAAGACTTTGGTAACACTTGTACAAAAACCTGATGAAGATAATTCAAAGTCAATCTCAGTTATTAATTTAGAAACAAATATTCTCATTATTAGGAAACCAAAGCCAGTGTTACAGAAGTTCAATATATTAACTGGTTACATAAGATTTTTTTAAAAATAATTAAAATGTCATCCCATTAGATGCCAAAAAGGCATCTGATAAACTTCAACAGTAATTCTTGATTATAAACCCTGGCAAACTTAAGAATAGGAACATCTTTATCAATACAAAAGCTAATATCAGAAACCAATACAATATCATGATAGAGGTCACGCCCTACAAGCATTCAAATCAAAACCAAGACAAGACTGTCACTGCCTCTGTATTGCTCTCAACATTTTGCCTGATGCAATGAAACAATAAAAAGAAATGAATAATAAATGTTAAAAAGAGAACAGATGATACAACAGTCTCCAAGAAAATAAACTATTAGAATTAATAGAGGGTTCAGTGAGGTGGCTCCTTACAAACTATGCATAAAACCAATTCATCACTTTCCTTTATATAAGCAATAACCTATTAGTTAATGTAGTGAAAATTCTCATTCACCATAACATTAAAAATTACTTTCATTCTCAATAGCAATAAGAGTTATAAAGTACTCAGGAATAAATAAGAAATAACAAGAAAAGTGTTAAGACTCATACTAAGAAAATTCCAATGAAGGACATGAAAAAAGACCTAAATCCTACATGGGAGATTCAGTTTGGCTGAGATGTTAATCTCCAGAGAACCTGTAAAAACAATGTAATTTCACTCAGAATTCTATTTTTTCCAAGTTATAGGCAAAATAAATTATAAATTTATCACAGATTTGCATAAGAAAAATGGCTATAATTTATTGTGAACTTACTATGTGCCAAGCATTGGGCTATATTCCTTAAAATCATTCACCTTAATTTGTTTAGTCCTTGGAATGACTCTATGCCTATTTTACAGATGGGGAAATCAAGGCACTGAGAGGAAAAGTGGCTTGCCCAAGGTCACACAGCTAGTTAGTTGAGCAATAACTCAAACATAAGCTTGCCTACTTCAATGTCCATGCTACTGAATCTTTTTCTTTTTTTTTGGCTGCACCATTATGTGGGATCTTAGTTCCCCAACCAGAGATCGAACCCACACCCTCAGTGGAAGCAAGGATTCTTAACCACTGGACTATTAGGGAAGTCCCTAAATTGACCTTTGAGAAATAAATATTATATACATTTAAGGTATACAACATGACATTTTGACATGTGTATACACTGTAAAATGATTACCACAATCAAATAATTAACATATCTATCACCTCCACAGTTACTTTGGTGTGTGTGTGTACATGAGCAGACCCATGTATGTGCAAGGAGAACACTTGATCTACCACTAGTCACTATGTGCCTTGCCTATCTAAGTATGTAAAAAATTAAAGCCATAAAAGTATCAGAAAAAAAAATATATATATATAAGGGAATTCGCTGGGGGTCCAATGGTTAGGACTCAGCACTCTCACTGCCCAGGCCCAGGGTTCAACTCCTGATTAGGGAGCTAAGATGCCACAAGCCTTGCAGCATGGCCAAAACTATACATATATGTGTATACATATATTGGGCTTCCCTGGTGGCTCAGATGGTAAAGAAACAGCCTGTCAATGCAGTAGACATGGATTGGATAATTGAGTTGGGAAGATCCCCTGGAAGAGGGCATGGCAACCCACTCCAGTATTCTTGCCTGGGAAATCTCATGGACAGAGGAGCCTGGCAGGCTAGAGTGCATAGGGTCACAAAGAGTCTGACACAACTGAGTGACCAAGCACATACATACATATATATATATATAGAGAGAGTGAGAGACACACATACATATAGAGAGAGAGACACACACCTATAGAGATAAGAGGGATTTTGTATTTTGTTTTTAATCATGGGGTAGAAGGCCTTTCTTTGCTTGACATTAGGGACAGGAAATAACAAGGGAAAACCTAGTATCTCTGCTTACAGAAAAATCTAAAACTTTTATATAAGAATTAAAAAGACACCAGAAACAAAGGTGAAAAAAAACGACAAACAAGAGGAAATATTTGCAATATTTATGACAAATAGTAATTGCCCATACAATGCTGAAAGTTTCTATATATCAATTTTTAAATAACAACAAAAAAAAACCACACAGGGACTTCGTAGAAAAATTTACAAAATATCAAGAAACAAAAAGATATTCAACTTTATCAAAATCAATACAATTCAATTTTATGGACCCTTTAAAAAAGATGGGGTAGATTTATTTGTACTCACATAAAAAATGTTTACAAGATGGATATTGAGTAAAAACAATAAAGTTACAGATTACTATGCAAAGTATAATCCCAATATATAATAAATAAAAAATGTGTCCATTCTATGTTTAGAAAGAGTTTGTTAGTGGGAATTTAGGGGCGTAGGATTATAAGACAAGAGAAAGTAGACAGAGTTTCAAAACACTGCATGTGATTTTGCAGGTTTTTGTGTGTTTTTTTGCAATGTGGACATACTTTGATAATTCATCTTTATTAATTTTTATAAGAATATTGCTTAAAAGTAGTTTGTATTGTAAAAAGTACAGAATCATATGGAGCAGATTATATGTTATACACATTAGGTATTATATGTGTGCACATATATATATAAAACAAGCAAGAAAATGTGAAAAATACAAGGTAAAAATAATAATGCTTATTTTTATATTGAGGGTAGGGGATCTTAGAAGAAACGCTCTTAGTTAGCCATGAACAGTTATCTCTGGGGTTTGGAGTTGCAGAGGTTTTTAATTATTATTTAATATGTTCTATTTCAACATCATTTGACACTAAGCAGAGGAAAACTGAACCTATTAGTCCTATGGGAATCAATGAGAATTTCACTGGCCCTGGGAATAAGAACTGGGTTCTGATACCAAGTCTGCCCCCTTGAGTTTCCAGTTTTCGTATCTGTAAGACTGTTAACTCTAGCCAATTTCTAAAATTCTCCCAGTTCTAACAAGCTATCATTTTATGATGCTACATAACTCAAATTTCATTCATTACAAAATAACACTATCAGCATCTGAAAATTGTCTGACAATGATAACATTTCATAGGGAAAACTTTGAAGAGTTCGCTATTGCCATCCTCAGTTCCTGATGCACACCAATTTAAAGTCTTTCTCTGAACAATTATCTATATTCTGACAGAAACAGCCAGCAAATAGACACGGGGGTCTGGCACAATAGCATTGACCCCTGGTGGTGTCATATCTAAAAAAGCACAGGTTAAATGAGAAGGTTGTTTTTTGTTATTTTGTTTGTTTGTTTTGTAAATACACAGAAGCTATTCAATTCTCACTCTGACATGATTCTCTGTATTTAGCACCCCCAAATGCCCCACCTCCACCCCATTCCAACCTCCTGCCTCATAGATTCCCTTGTTAGCAGCATTCACTTTCAGAGAGATTGTAACGTTACTGAAAGAACACCAAAATACAATTCTACTCACTATTAATCCTTGTCTTCTGCAGTCCTCCACAGTACAATCGCCTCTCTCTTTCATTCACGGCTCCCCCATCTACAACCTGCACATATTTGCAGTTGATCCGAGAAGTAATTACTTTTGTACTGGTAACACCACAAGCCAACTCTTATTTCCACTGGGCACAAATATCAAGTAAGCATAATGTTTAGTTAAAGACTGAAGTGCTGCAGAACCTCCCACCAAAAAAAGGAAAAAAGCTTGTCTTATTCTTTTACAAGATTTCAGGTTTCATTTGTTAAAAGAGGAAGGGAAAGCAGGACTTCCTTCAAACAATTTAAATTGTCCAATTTTTTAGTTGTCCAATTGATCATTTTTGGAGCCATTTTCTTGGTTTAAAATCAGATATATATCTGCAAAAATATATCTAGGAAATATAGAAAATAATGTTGCACATTTTTCGGTAGGCCAACAGATGTTCTGTTTAAATCAGATTAAAATTACCATTTGAAGACTATTGCTTGGATAATAATGGCAGAAACATATTCAAAGTAAATGACGGTTGGTAAGAATTATATCTGTAAAAATAAACCTTGTTCTTGAGAGTGAATTTACTGGGGCCTGCAATCATTTGAAATGCATATATAGAAATCAAATATTACAAAAAAAAGGTGAGCATCATATTTCATTACATAAATAATCAAATAATTTATCCTATATTATTATTATTATTATTATTGTGTTTCAACTACTTAAAATTAAACAAATGCAAATACGAGAGAAGTCTCCTAAACTAACATTGCATGAGGATATCTTGTCTTGGGAAATGGTCCTCCCCTAACTGTTCCAACTTGTATTATTCTCTTAATGACTTGTGTTTCATTTGAAGTTAGGTGTGTGTGTGTGTGTTGTGTGTGTGTGTGTGTGTGCATACATCTACCCATACAAAGACAAATGCCCACATACCTGATACAAACAAGAGGGCTGGTCCTTGACTAGTCTGTCTTCCTTCTCTTATTAATATAATTTCTAATCACAAAACAGAGCCTATAATCTTGAACTCTGAAAAACAAAATACATTCATCAATGTTTGAAAAGTAACCCCCAAGAAATGCATTCCTAAATCCTTTAAAATAAACAAATTAAAAGTCAAAGAATAGAAATTCAAGGAGATTTAAATTTGAATTAGCTTAACTACTTTTGACAAGTTTACACATGAAAGACACCAAGATTGTATGTACTACTTGCTGCTTTAAGAAGTTTCATTCTGTCTGTCTATATAAAAAGTTTCAGCCAAAGTTAAATCAATCTCCTCTACTGATTTTCAACATTAGACAAATACCCAGCCTTTTTCTTTTTTTTTTTTTTGAACCCTGCTTTCAGCCTGACTTTTTCCCCAATTGAAATTCAGGCCCTCAATGGTTGGTTTTTCTTGGTTCAAAATGTTGATAAAAAAGGGTTTTCTCCACTCCCTCAATTTGATGTGACAGGCTTCTGACATGAATAATGGAAGCATTTCTTTCTCAGGCAAATCAACTTAATTTAGCAAGGCTTTATACTCTCAGTGGGCAAGCCACAATCCCCGAGATTCCATGAGAGCCTTTAAGTTAGACGAAATCTTTAGAATTTGCAGAAAATGTATAAAGTAAACAACACTTATTTTGTCACAATACTTGAATAACTTTTATGCAGGAGTTACAGATGAATATATTACTTCCTAATCAGATCTTGATTTACAAGCAATTTACAAGCTCAAGTGAAACTAGCCCTCAGTAAGAAAAATAAGAGAAGCCTTTACACAAATAAATTTTAAAGCCTGAAGACTGAAAACAAAACACAACAAAAAGCTGAGGAAACAAAAAACCAACATCCTCTCTTTCCGAGAAAACAGATACATAAAAATCAAGGTCCATATATACCTTGTAAGGCTGAGTACAGTTTATAATAGCATTAGAAAAGAATTATTCTGAACAATCCTTTTAAGCCGAATCTGGGAGAACTGAAAGGGTAGAAGCACTTCCTAGCCATCAGATTAAAAGGAATAGATCCTACAGTCATTTCCACTTCCAAATTCAGGACACAGTTATTCCCCTGAGAACATTTCAGAACAGAAAGAAGACATGTTAATAATGCATTAGTGAAAGAGGAACGAGGCTCATAAGAATAAAACTAAGACATATGCTTTCTGAGTTGGCCATTGAAGAATGATTGAAAAATGAAGGCAATCAGACTTGGAGTGCAACAGATTTTTGCATTGAAACAGTCTCTAACAGAATATGGCAGTTGGCATTTGCCCCCTGGCCTTTGGTATCATTTATATAAGGGGAAGTTGGGAAGAAAGGAAAGAACACAGGACTGGCAATCTGGAGACCTGCTCCCAGCTCAGCCAGAAAATTTCCTGTGACTTTAGACAAGTCCTTTCTCCTTTCTGGGTTTCTGATTCCTCTTTGGTTCAATGAGAAGGTAGAACTAAGTGATCTCCAAGTTTTCTTCAAAATCTAAAATGCTCTATTTCCATAGCCTGGTGAAAAAGTCTAGATGAGTGGTGATCAAAGTACTGAAGTACTACATGTACTAAATAAATCTTAGAGGATGCTTTACAACTCTGGGGGCTTGACCAGGTTTGCAGATCCACCTTGAGTTTCTCTGACAGTTTTCCATCACTTACTGTTACCAAATACATTTTTCTAAACACATGCATGCATCTACAAAGGAAAACTCCAGCAACTGAGTTTCTTGGAGCAAGCACCATTCTTTTTACTCTAAACTTTTTCTTATTATCAACATCTGAGAGTATTTATAAAATGGTAAATCATAATTGAGAAGAAAATTTCACCTACAGTCATACTTTTTCCAGTCCTCAATGTATTATAATTTTCAGCATACAAATAAAAATATAATTCTGTCCCAATAATATATTCTTTTAATAAGGAGAGCTTCTATTTTACTGTGGCTTAAAATTTTTATGAAGCTATGTTCAAGTAAAAAAATAACTGGCTTCCTTAAGTGTCAGACTTTTCATGTTATATTTCAATCTCAATTTATCAATATGTTTAAGGTTGTGGGATTCATAAATTAGGAGGTAACTATTCCAGTAAAAAAAAATGCTCTAAATTTCAAATAGAAATACACCCTTAACTGCAGTGAACTATTTTCACATAAATATTGTTTCAGAGAATAAAAACCTTAAAAAATACATACTACACATCTTTAAGCCTCTCCTCCTCCCTCTCTCAATTAGCTTATCAGCCAATTAGAGGTTCCAACAATTACAAATGTCAGGGAAGGGAGAAAGAAAAGAAAAACGGGAACCTAGTCAAGGTAGAAGAAAATCCTTTATGTTAAAGGGTGTCCACCATTAACCTCTGAAGCATTTTACTCCACCTTGATGGATTTGTTATTCCCAGTCTCGACCCCTCCCACCTTCTTTCCCTATTATAATTGTTAGGTCAGTTAATTGGCTGATTAAGGATACCCTGGAATTTTTATTAACTGGCAATTAGATTCAGACCTGAGGCATATAGGATCCTTTCTTCTTGGGAGTGTCCCTTGAGTTACAAAGATTAATAAAGTCAAACGGGTTTTAAAGTTTGGTTTAGTTGATTTAGCCTTCTTGTATGGAGATTTTAGCATCATCCACAGCTTTAATATCATCTCAGTTGCTTTCAAAGCAAACTGCATACACTGGAGAGCAGCAATCTGGGAATACGGTCAAATCACAAGCCCTAGAGGTGTTTCCATGTGCTGTAATAACAATTCTTATATTTTATTCACAACACTCTTATTTTCTTCTGTCCAGGTCCATTCTAATAGCAAACCCAATTTCTCCATTCAAAAAGCCCACAGGAGTATGATATATGACATCCTTAATCCCCTTGGCCTAGTTAAATCCTCTCAGAGTCTCTTTCCATAACTTCTCTAAGACAAGGTAGCACTTGTGAAGATCCATTACCCTAGATGTCCTGTTATGGGCAAGGCAAATGTTCTCTTACAATCCCAAAATGATTTGTGTTATCATAAGAAAATGGTGCACCTGTATTAAAATTATGATCCAGTGATGCAGAATTTGGCATATCAATAATAACAAGGGCAAGCAGCTGCAGAATGTATTGGGCAGGTTGTCCCAGGAAAATGCTGAAAGCAAGATAAAGGATTAACTAAACCCAAGACCTTTGGATCATATATGGCTCAAGTAAAAATTATGGCTCTACCAGGTACTCAAAAGTGTGACCTTGGGGGACTTCCCTGGAGATCCAGTGGTTAAAACTCTGAGCTTCCAATGCCATGCAGGGAGCATGGATTCAACCCCTGGCAGGGAACTAAAATCCCACATGCGCAAAAAAAAAAAAAGAAGTGTGACCTTGGGTTTGTAACTGAACATTGGTTTTTTCCCTTGGTAACATAAACATAATAACAGATGCCATCTCACAGGTGTGATGGGAGGATTACAAGATAATGCCCGCAAAGACTTTGTCTCAGTGCATGGCACGTAGTAAGCATTCAATAAACAACAGCTGGTCTTTCCTCATTGGACTTACTGGCTGGTTGAGTAAACCAAATGTTTAAGGGAATGTTTACTATTCTGTAGATACAGTCATAGGACTTGGAAAAACCTACAGGACAGAGGTCAGAGAGCACACAATCGTGGTGTGTGGAGGGTAGAAAGAGTTTGCCCAGGATAGACCCAGGATAGGGGAAATGAAACATTCCTGGGATCTGGTTCTGTCAGGCCGACAGAAGCAGAGAGCCATGGGACCTGTCCAACTGCTGAAGCCTGCCACTTATCCACAGAAGCTGCCGCACCTTTGGGGTAAGAGATATACAGAATTACACCAGGCAACTCAGAATCCCAAGCACATAAAGGTTAAAAGCATGGAGTGTGGGGGACTTCCCTGGTGGTCCAGTGGCTAAGACTCCATGCTCCCAATGCAAGGAGCCCAGGTTCAATCACTGGTCAGGAAACTAGATCTCACTTGCCACAAGTAAGAGTTAACATGTCACAACTAAAGATCCTGAGTGCCACAACTAAGACCCCATGCAGCCAAATAAATAATTAAAAAAAAAAAAAAAAACTCATGGACTGTGGAACTAGACTTTTGAGGTTTTTTTTTTTTTTAATATATATGCTTTCAGAATCAACTCTAAAGCAGAGAGGAGGCACATTATTGTGATGAACAGAGGATTACTTGTAAAAGAGGGAGAAAGGAAATTAATCACAAAGTCAGAATTATTTGCTCAAACCTTAGACAATCGGACTTTCCAATATACAGTCACCAAGAGTCCGCAACATGGGAAGCTGAAACTGATTCGCTTTTCAGATTTTCCTGGAAATCAGGACAACATTACTGCCTTCATGGTTCAAGACATCCTGGGTGAGTGGCTGATATATGAGCACGATGACTCTGAGACCCAGAGTGACGAATTCCTCCTCGTGGCCTCCACCGCAGGACCAGACCAAGAGGGAGCGTTCAGGGATCTGCTGTTACTAAGCTGTTTCACTTTAGACAATGTAGTTAACCTCTCTGTGGCTCAATTTCTTCCTCTGTAAAATAGGGGACAGTAACAGGTCCAATTTATAATCCATGTTATAAAATTAAATGAGTTAATATTTGTAAAATTTGTAGAAGAGTCCCTGGAAAATTTGTTTTACATAAGCTTTTACAGGCTTCCTTGTTGGCTCAGCACTAAAGAATTGGCCTGCAACGCAGGAGACTGAGGTTTGATCCCTGAGTTGGGAAGACCCCTGGAGGAGGGCATGGCAACCCATTCCAGTATTCTTGCCTGGGAGAATTCCATGGACAGAGGGGCCCAGCGAGCTACAGTCCATGGGATTGCAAAGAGTTGGACTTGACTTATTGACTAAATGGGCTTCCGTGATAGCTCAGTTGGTAAAGAATCTGCCTGCAATATAGGAGACCCCAGTTCAATTCCTGGGTCAGGAAGATCCCTTGGAGAGGGGATAGGCTACCCACTCCAGTATTCTTGGGCTTCCCTTGTGGCTCAGCTAGTAAAGAATCCGCCTACAATGCAGGGGACTGGGTTTGATCCCTGGGTTGGGAAGATGCCTTGGAGAAGGGAAAGGCTACCCACTCCAATATTCTGGTCTGGAGAATTCCATGGACTGTATAGTCCATGGGGTGGCAGAGAGTTGGATACAACTGATCAACTTTCACTAGCAACTAAACAGCAAGTTTTTTTTTAAATCAAATTTAATAAATAAAATCTGTAGCAGTATTCACTTCACCCTCATGTCACTGGCATTCTGCCCTCCAAATGGAAAGTGCTTAGGAGACACGATGATGTATTTGATTCTTGTACCAGTTTTGTTAGATGGCACTGAGGTGACCAGAGGCCAGAAAGGGAAGACAGTGATGGAGTGAGGAGTTGAAAAGCCAGTACAAGTTTCCCCATGTTGGAAAGCAGAACATTCCTATGAAACCATCTATAAGCCAAAATGGTGTAAAGTGAAGAAGCAATTACCTTAGGATATATCTTGCTACGAGAGGCACAAGATAAATGGGAAGAAAGCACAGATGCTCACAGACATAGCTCAAAGCTACAGCGCCTGGGTGCTGCAATGTTGACTGTATAAGGGGAAGGAGCTTGGCCATGACACTCTCATGGCTCCGGGTGCACTGCACGCTGCTGCCATAACTGCTTGTAGCAAAATAAACACTATTTTCGTTTTTCATCTTTTTTTGTAAAAGCAGAAATCCTCTTCAGATTTCTTTGGGTTAGCAAAAACAGGTACCAATGTAAGTTGAAAAAGCAAAGTGGCATAAAGCAAACTTTTGAAAAGCAGGGATACCCATACTCCTTTTTCTTATTTACTGGCTTAATACCCCACTGACAAAGTGACATACAGTATCCACCACCTTCATCAGTCCTTTAACCTGAGAGAAAAAGGACATGGAGCAGGTCTAGCACTGGACAAAACTGCAAAGGCAGTGAAGCCTATGTTTGAACCTTAATTCTCTCAAAGCTCCTCTTCATCTTAGAAGTTGCTTTCTCCTTTCCCTTCAACATGCAAATGTTAAATCCAGTTCTTTAAAGAAAAATCCAAATGGAAACACAGACTGTCAAGAGTTGGACAAGTGGGACAAAACTATGCCCAAGTTTTATGCTCTCATTTTATAGATGAGGTCACTGGTGCCCACAGAAAGGAAGTGACTTTAAATGATCAAATTCATACTTTTTTTTTCCAATCTCCTCAGATTCAGTATCAAGTTGCATTTAGAGAAGAACAATGGCCTGCTGTCATTCCAACATTGCCGCTTGGATTCTTTGTAGACTGGCAAGCCCTCCAAGAGTTCAAGCCAAATGCCACTTGGTGAGTTCTGATGTACTGTTCGCATGAGGCATTCCAATGCAAATCAAGTGTCTTGGTCATAACATCTTGGTCTTGTTCTTCTTCCAGATTTGCATCACTAATATATGCAAGTGCTGCATAGTCCAGGGGCATCTGGGGGGTAAAACTACATAGGAAATGTTGCCCTTTCACGGTTCTGTTTTCTCAATGGAAATTTAGTTACTATGGCAAGTTTCTCTAAAGTAGCATTTTACTCCAATTGTGAACCTGAAGGACTGTTAATCACATGACCAATGAATAAGTGATGTGGATTACGTGTAGCAGTATGGAAGCAAAGAAGAGGAAGAATTTAGAGATTTAAAAACGAGATTATACGTGGTAACTATGATTGATAACATCATATTGTGTAATTGAGACTTGGTAAGAAAATAAACAATTGTTCACACACACACAGGTAAATAGTCAGGTGATGGGCATGTTAATTAACTCATTGGGGAGGGGGAATCCTTTCACAGTGTGTACATATATCAAATCATCGGGTTGTACACTTTAAATATTTTACAATTTTGCCAATTATACTTCAATAAAGCTGGTAGAGGGGAGTGGAGAAAGATATTGCTGTCTATTCTTCCCCTCATTTTATCTATGAGGAAACTAAAGTCCAGAGAAGGCAAATCACAGAGTTAGTTAGGGCCAGAACAAAGCTGAGAACCCAGTCTCCTAAATCCTCGTCCAGGTTTCTTTTCCTACATGATTCTGTACAAAAGCTTCAGTTTATGTGGAATTCCTTCAACAATAAATAAAAGACTTGACATGGATATGAACCATGGTATCAGAGGGCAGGTTATAGGACTTAGTCTAACAAAGTCACAGTCCCTTCTGTGTTAAACGTTGCTTTCTTTTTGCAGGCAGAAAAAATATTATAATTTCAGTTACAATTTTTCCAGAAGCTCTGAGTCTTGGAGATGAATGTTGCTAGGGAATACTAATAATAGGTCAAAATAGCACTCAAAGCCTCTCTGTGTCAGAACAGAAACCCCCTAGAAATATTTACTCAGCACTGTACCTTTCATCATTTGAAAATGCTTGATTATATTCAATTAAGGGGAGAGCTTTAAGATAACCACACTGCATTTAGAGAAATCCAATCATATATTATTTTAATAGTACATTTCTTCCCCTAATTTTCTTAGTCATCTGCTGATCTTTATTTGCCAATGGAAACCATACATTAACATTGCAGTTTGGAGGAAAATGAATAACATTTCTTACTACATTATAGGTCAACAGTTAACACAGCAGAAGTTTCATTTCTCTCCCATTAAAATTGTTTATTTGCTTCATCTTGACGTATATCAAATGAGATTCCCTGGTAGCTCAGTTGGTAAACAATCTACCTGCAATGCAGGAGACCCTGGTTAGATTCCTGGCTTGGGAAGATCCCCTGGAGAAGGGATAGGCTACCCACTCCAGTATTCTTTGGCTTCCCTGGTGGCTCAGCTGGTAAAGAATCCATCTGCAATGCGGGAGACCTGGGTTAGATCCCTGGGTTGGGAAGATCCCCTGGAGAAGGGAAAGGCAACCCACTCCAGTATTCTGGCCTGGAAAATTCCATGGACTGTATAGTCCATGAGGTCACAAAGAGTTGGACACAACTGAGCGACTTTCAATTTCACTTTCAATAAGAAATGAAATATACAAGGTTGTGACCTATGCCAGTAGATTTTGGTGTTTCTAGGGTTTTATTGTTAATTGGCTGCATTATATGTCAGATCTGATTCTTCCATGCCACTGTTAAGGTTGATGATTCTTCAGAACACCACTGAAAAGAGAAATAGAAGGAATTTCACCAAAACAAGGAACTAGCTCCTATCTATAAAAGATAGTGATTCAGGAGCCTATCAGCATCATTTCATAGAAACACACTTCACGTGGTACGCAAGAGCCACAGCCAGCTTCTCTGGGAACCTCCAATTAAAAAGCTGAGACCTACTGAAAATACAAAAACAAGGAACCAGGCACAAAATTTCCTAAGGACAGACCCATGGTTTTTACTTTTATGGTTAGGCAAATAAAATGTATTCCATCCTGAGAAACTCCATGAGTATGAAAAAAGTGTTTCACCCAGAAGAAAGAAAAAAAAAAAAAAACTACTCAATTGAAATTCTCCACTGATTTCAGGTTAGAATACATTTCTGGAAATAGAAAACTGACTAATATGAAGAAATTATTCTTGCCAACATCAAGTAAGGACCTGTCCCATGGAGCTGTGTATTTTACTTTGCCTAATAAATGCCCTCTTTAGTGGCTGGGTATAAGATTATTTTTTGGTAAAATTGTATGCTAATCTCTCCAGTGGAGCTCACTTTTTGAACTAATGCAATATTGTTTTACAATCTGAATACTCCCTCTCTAATGTATCTATTGTTAGTCCGGGGATTTATGTTCATTAAATTGCTAAACAGAGAGCTAGCCTGCATATCCTTATCTCTGGGCACTTGAAGGACAGGACTTGGGGGAAGCAGACAAGCAGGGTAGGAGCATGGTAAGGACACTGGCCAAGAAGTCAAAAAGTCTTGCTTGAATCCAGTTTCACCAGTTACTAGCCAAAGGTCTGGGGCTAAGTCAGCATATCTTTCTGAGCCTCAATTTCCTTACCTGTAATAATGTCACATAAAGAAACTACAAGCATCAAATGTAATCATCCATGCAAAAACACCTGGTAAACTGTAACATGCTCTCAGTCATGTCTGACTCTTGGTGACCCCATGGACTGCAGCAAGCCAGGCTTCCCTGTCCTTCACCAACTCCCAGAGCCTACTCAAGCTCATGTCTGTCATGTTGGTGATGCCATCCAAGCATCTCTTCCTCTGTCATCCCCTTCTCCTCCCGCCTTCGATCTTTCCCAGCATCAGGGTCTTTTCCAATGAATCAGTTCTTTGCATCAGGTGGCCAAAGTGTTGGAGTTTCAGCTTTAGCATCAGTCCTTCCAATGAATATTCAGGACTGATTTCCTTTAGGATGGACTGGTTGGATCTCCTTGCAGTCCAAAGGACTCTCAAGAATCTTCTCCAACATCATAGTTCAAAAGCATCAGTTCTTCAATGCTCAGCTTTCTTTACAGTCCAACTCTCACATCCATACATGATTACTGGAAAAACCATAGCTTTGATTAGATGGACCTTTGTTGGTAATAATAACTATATGTAAAACAGATAGCCAGTGGGAGTCTGATGTGTGATGCAGGGCACCCAAAGTTGGTGCTCTGTGACAACCTGGAGGGGTTGGATGGGGAGGAGGGGTGGGATGGGGGCTCAGGAGGGAGGGGACACATGTATACCTGTGGTCAATTCATACTGATGTATGGCAAAAGCCACCACAATACTGTAATTATCCTCTAAATAAAATAAACTTTTAAATGATATAAAAAACAATACCAATTAATTAAATGTCCTCTACTCCCCCTTCCAAAGCCAACAATGGACATGATATAATCAGTAGCTAACAGGAAAATACC
Organism: Capra ibex; assembly: GCA_006410555.1. Classification (NCBI taxonomy): domain Eukaryota; kingdom Metazoa; phylum Chordata; class Mammalia; order Artiodactyla; family Bovidae; genus Capra; species Capra ibex. Next base: position 6,135,380 of record SJYO01029184.1, on the reverse strand, counting down.
ACATCAAAAAACATAATTTTTTTTATTGAAGTATCGTTGATTTACAACATTGTGCTAGTTTCAAAGTGATTCTTTTGTTCATATTTTTTCAGATTATTTTCCATTACAGATTATTTTATGAGATACTGAATATAGTTCCCTGTGCTATACAGTAAGTCCTTCTTGCTTATCTATTTTATGTATAGTAGCTCATATCTGTTAATCCCAAACTCATAATTTATTCTTCCCCTCACCTTTCCCCTTTGGTAACCATAAGTTTGTTTTCTATGTCTATGAGTCTGTTTCTGTTTTGTAAATAAGTTCATTTGTATTACTTTTACAATTCCACATATACGTGATATCGTATGGTATTGGTCTTTCTCCAACTTACTTCACTTAGTATGATCATCTCTAGGTCCATCAAAGAACATAATTTTAATCAAATAGCCTAAGTTTGGAGCCCTGGCTTGAAAAGGAAAAGCCTGCAGTCACAGCGAACATCAGAAAAGGCATGCCAGGTTGGAGCTAACTTGGCCTCTGTGGAGTCTCTGGCACCAAGGGTACATTATGGGAATAAAACAAAGCTTCACCCCAGAATGACTCTGTTCAGAAAATGCATGCAGAAAGCCTCAGGGAGTCAGCGAACTTCACCCTGTTAGGATCTATCTCAAATTTGATCCTGTAGAATATGTTGAGAGTAACTCATTAAATTAACTGACCTGAAAATACTGATCCTTTAAGGCCCAGTTTCATTATGTCTTCCATAACCACCCTCTGAATCTCTTCAAATGGAAGTAATCTCTCCCCTAGTCTGTGCCCCAAATAAAAGTGGTACCCCTCTAGTAATGGCACTCAGGCACATTGTGTTTACCTTAGAATTTGTGTGAGTGTGTGTGTGTGTGTGTATTTCTGTACACACATGTGTGCCTACATACTTGTGTACTGCATTACTCATAAGAATCTGCTTGCAATGCAGGAGACCCAGGTTCAGTCCCTGGGTTGGGAAGATCCCCTGGAGAAGGGAATGGCAACCCACTCCAGTATTCTTGCCTGGAGAATCCCATGGACAGAGGAGCCTGGCAGGCTATAGTCCATGGGGTCGCAGAGTCGGACACAGATGAGCAACTAACACTTTCACTTCACTGTCTCACTCACAAGAGTATAATCTAAGCTCATGTCAGCAATCATATAATCCTTCATAGCATCAAGCACACTGCCTTACACATAGTAGTTGCTCAACAAGCACTGCTGACTGTTAAAGGGAATACAAACTATGCATTTACTATTAAGTATTTTCCTTTTTTCTGTGCCCTGTCTACTTCAGGCTTTAAGGTCTTTCCCTCCTTATCAAATCCTGTGATGAAGGGGAAAAGTCCATAGAATTACAGCTGACTATAGGCATATTTTTAGAAAAATAGAAAAATCAGTATATAGCATAAGAATCATAATCACTGTTCCTGAAGAAAAGTGGTCAATGATCTCGGATCTGAGAGCAGGAATTCTCATTCTGGATGGAGCTGAGTATAGCCGTACTGTTAAACCCCTCAAGAGAGGTCAGTGTCCTTGAATTATCATAAGTCCCCATCCCAACTGTAGCTTAAGTCCATCTAGGATGGCACTGTCCAATACTAGAGCCACTAGCCACATGTGCCTATCTGACCACGTGATGTATGGAGACTGAACCAAGGTATACTGTAGATATAAAACACACAACGGATTTCAAAGACTTAGTACAAGATTCTAAAAATAAGATATCTCATTAGTAATTTTTATATTGATTACATGTTGAAATGAAAATATTTTCAATATATTAGGTTAAATAAAATATATCATTAATTTACCTTTTTAAATGTGGATACTAGAAAATCGAGAATTACATATGTGGCTTGCATTATATTTCCATTGAACAGCACTAAAATTGGACCCCCTCAAAAAAAAATCTATCCTTGAAACAATCCAAATGCTAATAACTAGCATTTCCACCATCTCCTCTTGAAACTAACATGACCCTCCAAATCAAAGGACTATGACACAAAGACTACATTTAATACAAAACTACATTTTCATCTTCAAAGTATCTGAGTCTGTATCCAAGCTAGTAGTCGATGTTCCAGATAAATGCCTTCCAAGCAGAGAAGAGACTTATAAAATTTTTCAAGAGTTACAAGAAGAAAAGGCATTGTTGAACTTCCTAAACAATGAAACCTCAATATTTATCAACTCGTGCTGACATGATGCGACAACAAAGCAGAAAGGTAAAATAAAATCCAAAAGCTTTGCATGAGGTAGCACGGGGCTTGTATCCTAACAATTGTTTGTTGAATTGAACTGAATTTGGAAGAGGCTGTCTAATTGGATTTGATCTTTTTTTAAACTGAAGTCAATGAACCAGGGTATGTCCATACACAACCCTAAAGCTCTCCAGTGAGTCTATTAACATGTGTTTAGGGTGGATACTGTGCTTTCTTAGCCCTTTATATAGCAACTACCAGATGCCTGCTAGAGCACTAGCTGCTTTAGGGCAGAATTAGGCATAAGCGTAATCTTCATTGGAATAAGTACCTTCTTATCCTCATGTTTCACCTAAGGTAGGCGAGCACCTGTGGCATGGGCCCTGGGGACAGCATCATAAATGAGCCTCCAACTACTGCCCACACCTGTGGTAGTTAAATTTTATCATCCATAAAGATCTGGGCTCTGTGTATCAGGCACAGATAGCACCTGAAATTGGAGTATTAAAAAGAGACTTTAAGAACTAGGAAGAACTCATTAACCAGGTGGGAGGAACCCTTTCACAATGTACACATACCTCAAATCATCATGTTGTACATTTTAAACTATCTTATAATTTTATTTGTCAATTATACCTCAATAAAAAGGAGAGAAATGGGAAAAACCGATTTTCAAGCAAAGGGAATGTAAATACTGATAGAATAGCCCTGTTAAATTGCACATAATTCCACTTAAAACATGAAAAGCCCAAACCAATATCAACAGGTTTATTCAGTTAATTCAGTGAAATACAAAGAGAAAAACATTCAACCCAGGCATTTGGCACTGTGAAAACAGACTATATGTAGTTGATGATCAATCTGTTTTCAATAGGTTGTGTGTTCACCCTGTGGGCACAGACTTAGTCTGTGACTATTGCCTTAGAAAAGGCAACAGTCTGATCAGATATAGTAATGTGAAGATGATCACAGTGGTCCAGGAACCCCTGGTCAAACTCTACCCATATTAGGGCACTCTCACACTGGGCTGTTTTGAATGAAACCCAAATCTATTTATGTATTTTCCTAGCCTTCTTTATCACCTCCTTGTGTACCATTGAGCAGTTTTTGAGGAGACAAGCCACTATTACAATATTGTCAAGGCCCTTCTCGTTTTCTAGTTCAAATCCTTGTTCATGCTGTTTACTAAGTACTTGTTCCCTGTGACAGCTTTCAGCCAAACAGAACACACTGAATGCTGCATTCCAAACCACTCTGTCCTGCTGGGCTCCGAGTGAAACAAGCTCTTCAAACTTCATCATGTGAACTTTTCACAAGAAACAATCTCCCTCAGACAATTCCATTCAGAGATACTATCCGTGAAACTGGGACTCGGGGAAGGGGTGACATCACAGGCTTCCCTCTCCGACCGGGGTCATGACCACCAAGGTTGTATTCGAGAGGCTCCCACGTGGTGTGGCACATGACTTTCTTAATCATCTAACATTTCTCCCAACTTTCCCAGAAGCTTCCAATTTTAGATAGCTACACTTAAACACAAAATTGGGTACTGATGTCAAGAAAGCCTGGGACTTCAAGAAGGGAAGAATGAGAAATTTGCAGCCAGGGTCTCTACTAGGGATACGAGAGGAAATGCAAGACACACTATATAATATGTGCCATATGTAAGGGTTTGGGGCAGTGTACTAGGAATCCTAGAAACACAAAGGATTCTATCCAACAAAGAGGCTGTGCGGGGGGCGGGGGGAAGACAAGAAAAAGGTGAGAAAATGGTAGTTGAAATGTCCAAAGCCCAGGTTTAGAGATGAAAGCTTAACCACGGCAAGAAGGCTTATTTCACTGATGTGGTGAGCCAGCTTGCCGGCAATTAGACAGGAGGGCAAGCACACGGCTGTAGTCAGCGGAATGTGGGGTTGTTTTCAGAAAGGCCTGCCTGGCAGCTCCTGAAGATGAGGAGAGCAGCTCATGCATTCAGGACGGTTTCTATTTCTGTTCTTGCCAGAGTTGGGGCCATGTGGACTCAATGGACTTCCAGGTGCCCCTTTATTAATAGTCCAATGAGTCCATGAACTCATCTCTCTTTGAAACATCCTCCTGCTCGACCTGCTATTTTTAAGAAAGGAAACTGCCCAACTAAGGGGGTATTTGACTCTAATATACCCCTTAAACATTCAATATTGTTTTAACTTCTTGACCTCCTAAGGAAGATGGAACAAAAAGAGAGAGAGAGGTAAGCTGCTACATTCCCATCTTACAAGTGGCCAGGCCATTACCACCCAGTGAGTGAAGCTTGGAATTGTGTCAACATGGCAGTCCTGATTTTAAGGAACTCACAGAGCTCAGCTGTTCAGACACTAGATCATTGAAATGAGACTATCACAGAAAGAAAGGTCATCACTACCAGTGCCAATTAAACCAGAGACCAGAAAGTGCCAGAGTTTGTGTAGACCTTAAAGATTATCTAATAAAACCAACTCCTTTATTTCATATCAAGCAAAAAAAAAATAAAGGGCTGACTTGTTCAAGGTCAGTTATTAGGAAGGTCAAGACCTAAGCCAGGATCTTGTGTGCTTGCCACTGAAGCCTGAGACAGTACAATCATATTTACAAGCAAGAAAGGACACTGATAACTTTTTATATGCTACACTTCTTCGGGGAAGCACATTTAATACCTGATTAAAACCACTCCTCCAAAGTTTTGCTTTGAGCTATTCTTCCCACAATGTAATTCTATGACAAAAGTAATTCGTTCATTAAAAAAAAAAAAGTATAGTGTAATGCTGAATATGCCTTTTCAGTGTATATGTGCAGTAATGCAGATTCTTACCCACCTCCTACAGAAGAGACCCTCTTGGGGTGAACATTTTAAGTTCTCTTTAACTTTCTGCATACTAAAAAAGCAGAGACATAACTTTGCTGAGAAAAGTCCATCTAGTTAAAGCTACTGTTTTTCCAGTAGTCACATATGGCTGTGAGAGTTGAACCATAAAGAAAGCTGAGCAGTGGAGAACTGATGCTTTTGAACTGTGGTGTTGGAGAAGACCCATAGGAGTCCCTTGGACTGCAAGGAGATCAAACCAGTCAATCCTGAAGGAAATTAACCCTGAATATTCATTGGAAGGACTGAAGCTGAAGCTGAAACTCCAATCAATACTTTGGCCACCTGATGCGAAGAACTGACTCATTAGAAAAGACCCTGATGCTGGGAAAGATTGAAGGCAGGAGGAGAAGGGGACAACAGAGGATGAGATGGTTAGATGGCATCACCAACTCAATGGACATGAGTTTGAGTGAACTCTGGGAGTTGGTGATAGACAGGGAACCCTGGCGTGCTGCAGTCCATGGAGTCACAAAGAGACACGACTGTGCAACTGAACTGGGAATGAACTTGGTGTTTTACAGTCTCCTGGGGCGAAGACAAACTAACAAACACAGTGTTAAGTCCTAAGTGGGAACTCCGGGATAAGGCATTTAATCATAATTTGGAAGGGCAAGGAAGATACCCGAAAAAATAAAAAGGTAATGCGTGAGGTGAGCTTTGAAGACTGAGCTGGAATGAAGTAGACAAAAAGGAATTTAGGGCAGGGCATCAGAGGCCAAGGAAGCAATAAGGTAAACTGACCCAGAGTCCAGAGATTATAAAAAGTTTAGGAAACTTTAAGTGGTCCAGGTTGGCTGGTGGCTAGAGTGCAGTGGTAGTGGCAAGGGGTGACTTATATTTCCTGAATGTATAACTCCAACAGCTTCCCCCAAACAAACACAACAGAGAAAAGAAAGTATGCTTGCCAGGCCAGAGAGGCTTCACAACAACACAAGTTTCCTAGTTTCACTTGATCATCAACATATTAATTAAAAGGCCAAACACAATATAACTGAGGAAGGTCCAGTGAAGCGAGCAATGGACTGGAACCAGCTAGGGGGTAGCAGTCTTACCAATAAGTCACTGTGGCCCTCCCTGGTGAGGTCAGTTGTCCCATTTGTAAACTGAATATCGTTAACCCTGCCCAAGATGATCTTTAAGGTCCCTCTTGATCTAAATTTGGGAAGGATTCCAGAGTCCAGAGATGATAAAAAGTTTAGGAAACTTTAAGTGGTCCAGGTTGGCTGGTGGCTATAGTGCAGTGGTGGTGGCAAGGGGTGACATATTTCCTGAATGCATAACTCCAACAGCTTCCCCCAAACAAACACAACAGAGGAAAGAAAGTATGCATATACTACTGGAAGAGGTCCCTAAACCTCCTGATTAACTAACAACGAATCCTCCCCTGACCTCTACTCCATCATCAGTTCACAAAAGGCAAAGTAATCTAAGTGCAATGTTTCCTGTTTGTAATTTTGATTAAGAAGCAGTGGTCTAATGAATAAAATACTCAGCTAAAGGTTAGGAAATCAGAGCCTTCTCTCAGTCTCCTATGAAAGGACCAAATGAGGAAACATCAGTTAATAACGTTTTTCCTCCATCTTCTCAACTGTGCTCCTAGAAGAAAAATGTGTGCAATATGCAAAGTCATGATGAAGATAATACGTACAAATGAGGAGATTCACTTCAAGCTGGGACACAAGGTTCACCAGCAATAATAATTTAAAATGAGCCCCTGGAATCAATCACAAATCTCACAGTGGGGTCACTGGAGTTTCAGACTTCACTGTGCACCATGACCACCGACGCCTCCTCCTGAAAGGAGGTCACTTCCGGGACCCTCCCACTGAGACTGTAATTCACCTGGAGGGGGCTTCTGAAGTGGCCAGCTTCAGAAGCAACTCAGTGGATTCTCAAGGGAGGTGGTCATGGAACTGACCACACTTTGCAAAATGCTGAATCAAACAGTCAGGAAAAGGCTGCAGGGGAGAATCATCTAGAAATTAACAGCATGAGCTTCAGGTGCCTTTCCTGGGCAGTAGATACACAAGAGAAAGATAGCAGAATAGCTGTAACTGGGTCTGGATGAGGGCTTACTCATCCACCAATTAAATGAATATTCATTGTGTGCCCATGGATCAGGCACTGCTAGGCTCTGGGGGTTACAGAAGGAAACAAGACAAATGAGGTCCCTGCCCTCGTACTAACATGCCCTCTTGCAACTCTCTAAACCTACCTGTTAAAACTGCTGTGGTGGCTCAGCCAGCCTTGTAGCCCCAAATGCCCCAGTGATTTCCTGCAGGAGGGCTCTCCAACACAAGAAGCAGAAGAATGATAAAAGGCAGGGCTGTTTTGTTTCTTTAAGACTAGCCCATCAAGAGATTTTGCAGCTGGAACTGAAGGCTTCCTCAGCCTAGAAGCAGTGCAGAACACACACGGAAGGTGCTTCCTACCTGCTATGGTCTGAAGTGTGGGAGGTTCTAAGTGAGCAAAGGCTTCCCGGAGAAAGCCCTGTCAAGTCAAACGTCTCCACAATCCTGGTTAACCAAATGGCAGCTTCCGCAGGAAAGAGCATCCCATGGGAATAGTCTGGTTACCACCAGCTCCAGTGTCTCACTGCTGGACCAATCTTCCTAAAGCACATATTGAGTGGTATCACCCTGCCCTAGGACAGAAGCTAAAGCACTGAGCCAGGCATTTGAGACCCTCTGCACTTTGGCCCCTATCTCCCCCTGCCTCTACATACCCAGCACCTATGATCCTCTGAACACAGTTTACTGTTTTTCTCCTTCCCAAACTTTGTTATATTCTTCCCCTGCTAGGATTACCTGAGCCCTCCCTTCCTACCTGTTCTTCTGGGCACCTGTTTAAATGCCACCTCCTCCACAAGCTGTGACCCGCTGGGCAAGGCAGGCCTCTGTTTTTCTGCAGAGACCTTTGGTTCTTTGCATACAATTAGAAATACTTTCTGGACTGTATTTTGGCTTCCCAGGTGGCACTAATGATAAAGAACCCACCTGCCAATGCAGGAGATGTAAGAGACGTGGGTTCAAACCCTGGGTCGGGAAGATCCCCTGGAGGAGGGCGTGACAACCCACTCCAGTATTCTTGCCTGGAGAATCCCATGGACAGAGGAGCCTGGCAGGCTACAGTCCATAGGGTCGCACAGAGTCAGACACAACTGAAGTGACTTAGCATGCTGGACTATATTATCTTTCAAGCCAGGATGTGCTTTTTGAGGGTCAGGATATTTTTGTTTTTTAAACATCCCTTCTCAGGGCCTAGCATGGTGCCTCAGTCTGTATTTGCAAAGTGCCTCAATAGCAAGTTTTTAATTCTACTAGGGAATTCACCTTATTTTGTTGTATTATTTCAATGCACTAGTCGATTATAAATCTATTTCAAAGGCCACACTAATGAAACAAAAACTTTGATATTCACCTAAAGGCAAGGTATTACACATCTATATATACTATTTTGTGCACTGGTTTGGGGAGAGCCTGGGGAAGATTTGTACATTTTAACTTTCCCCCACCCATTCCATAACCTCACTCCCAACTCCTCCATCCCCATCCCACCCAGTCTACCCTTTCATCACCTCTACTCCACCTCACCCTTATTCAGAACCACTCTGGCCTTTTATGTATCACTAAGACTCTCACTTTCAAATCCTCTCCATCTTTACCCACCTTCTCATAGTCTTCCAGGCCAGAGGAAGTAGATCTTTGACTATTGTACCAGTTGCAAGGTGCATCTCTCAGGCAACTTTAGGAACTACAAGCCAGCCCTAAAATCCACAGTGATGACCCTGAGTACTCACATGTTAAACACACTTATAATTAATACAAGATCTGGGATATTTAGGCATGTTTTACCTATGAAACAGTAGTTTCCATCTCAAACACAGAGATTCTGTTTTTTCCTGATTTCTAAACCAATCTATTTTTTTTTGCCTTTTGCAAAATATAGTGGATTTTAACATTTTACTGATTTGTATTTATAGAGAAGCAAGAACATTAATGCTTTAGGTACCAAGCATTGTGCTAGATACTTGAAATACGGGCTTTATCTTACCGTCACAATGACTTTAGGAGACACATAGTTCCATTTTACAGATGAAAAACTGAGGCCAAACGACATTAAATGATTTGCCCAAAATCACACAGTGTATCTGTGGGACTACCATTCTACTGTTGATTTTTTGACACAAAGTGTATGCTCTTTTAATTAGATCATGCTATACCCTTAAATGGGGCTTCTCTGATGGCTCAGTGGAGAAGAATCTACCTGTCATGCAGGAGACCTGGGTTCAATCCTTGGGTCAAATAGATCTCCTGGGAAAGGAAATGGCTACCCACTCCAGTATTCTTGCCTGGGAAATCCCATGGACAGGCTCCCAGAGGAGTCTGGCAGGCCATGGAGTCACAAATAGTCAGACATGCCTTAGCAACTAAACAACAACAGTATAACCTTACATGGGGCTTCCCCGGTGGCTTAGCAGTAAAGAATCTGCCTGCAATGCAGCAGATGCAGGTTCTATCCCTGGGTCAGGAAGATTCCCTGGAGGAGAGCATGGCAACTCACTCCAATATTCTTGCCTGGAGAATCCCATGGACAGAGAAGCCTGGTGGGTTATAGTCCATAGTGTGGCACAGACTTGGACACCACTGAAGTGACTTCACACACACATACCCTTAAATAAAACCCAGAAACTCATTCTACTTTGTCTTCCACTTCAAAACAGAGATCACCAAAACGATTTAACCTCAGAAAAAGGGACATTTGATATCCCTAAGAAAAAGGAATACCACCAAGCCACCAGGAATGCCATCTTTGACCTCAGGCTCTCAATTGTTGGCTTAACTTTCCTAAAAAGGGCGTTAAATTGACTCAATAGCAACTTATTACCTGTCCAACCATCATAGCACTTTACCTCATCACATAATCACCAAAATGACTATTTTAAGAAAGAAAACTCACAACCTCATAGGTACACCTTGCACAGTTTCTATCTAGAAATCAGGTTCATGGTACGTGGAGCCAAAACGGAATGTTCCAGATTTCACAAAGATGTCAAGTTTTGCATTCTGATAAAAGGTAACTGAACTAGAAGGAAAAAAACAAAAACAGTTAAAGCAAACAATTAACCAAACAATAAAGGATAAGACTATCCCATACCCAAGCAAACACCTGTTAGTCCTTCTAAGACTTTTAAATAAAGTCACATTTATTCATTCAACAAACATTTATTAAGCACCAGCAACTGCGCTAGATGCTATGGAATATAACTGTGAACAAGATAAACCAGGCTCCCGCTTGACCGGATACTTCTGCATTAAATGGTCTTGCTAACTACTACATGGTACTTGTATTCTGCTAGTATTATAATTCTGGGAAAGTCAGAGTCATAGGAAGCCTCTTCCGGAATACTTTTAAAGTTTGTTGTTGTTGTTTGTTTTTGTTTTGGGTTTTTTTTTGTGGCAAACTGATAGAAATCTTAGTTTAACTTAGAGAAGAGATCGTCTGGAGGACCCTTTTGACGAGCAAGTTGATGGCCCGGCAAAATGGCAGCTGGCGACCCACGAGGCAGTTCAGACCGGTTTAGGCCATTCGGTTGCGCTTGTGGGTTGGGGAGTCCGTGTCGCCATCACCACACTCGGCCGAGGTGCGCTTGCGGGACCCCCCACTGTCCAGGCAGAGGGCCAGTTCTTCACAGTCGATCGGGCTCAAGTCATCCTCGAGGAAGCTACTTCTTCGGCGGCCAGCGCCGGCGACCTCGCTGGCTTGAGGCGGGGAGCCGGGCGCGCCAGATTGCACGCTAATGCTGGCCATGGCGCCGCTGAGGCCGTGAAGGGCGATGGCCTCGTGGAACGGCTGCAGGTCGACGTCCACCGACGAGCCCGATTCGGTGGCGGCGGCCTGGCTGGGGGCTTCTGAGGCCGGCTTCGCGGGCATCCTCGGGGTACGAGGCGGCGGTGGGGGCGCCGGGGGCACCTTGCCACACAGGAAACTGATCAGATCTTCGCGAAGGATGATGCTCCGGCCCTTCTTCACCCATTCCAGCACATCTTTGATGCGACGCTGGTGGCCCACCTGGATGCCCAGGTCAAAACTTCGTTGGTGGGCATGCCCGCTCTCTTTGTAGAGGCTGGTCACGGCCATGGCTGCATTCTGGAAGGGGTCCCACATGGAGAGTCCTGGCTGTTGGCACCCCGCATCCTTGTAGAGCTGGGCCACGGCGGTGGCTGAGGTCTGGAAGAGGTGCCACAGCTTCTGCTGCTCGCTCTTGAGCCCCGCCGTCTCGGGGGCCGCCTCCTCCTGCAGATCCGGGGGCAGCTCCTCTTCCTGCTCCACCTCGGCCAGGCACTGGCGCTCCCACTTAGAGAACCAATGCTCCGCGACCTCGGCCTCGCCCTCCTTCGGCTGCTCCTCCATCCTCCTCCTTCTGGCCGCTCCTCTCCACCTCCACCTCCTCCTCAGCCTCCTCTGGCTTCTCCACCTCACCTCCGGCTCCGAGCTCCCCTCCTCCTTCTGCGACCGCCGCCGCCGCCGCTGCTGCTGCTGCCGCCGCCGCCGTCTCCTCCTCAGCCACCGCGAACACCGCCGCCGCCTCCTCCGCGTGCGCCGGCGGGCGGGAGCGCGGGCGGCGGGGCCCTGAGGCCAACGGTTCCGGCGCGCCGCCCGCGGCCCCGGTGCACGCCCCGCCCCGCCCCGCCCGGCCGGGTCCTCACTACTGCGTGGAGATAACTCCGCAGCCGCCGGCGCCGCCTCGCTGCCCCCTTCCGGCCCCGCGGTGCGCTCCTGCGCCCCCCCCACCCCCGCCCAGGGCGCCGCGGCCTCCCCGCCGCCGCCGCCGCGGCCCCGCAGCCGGGTCCCAACCCCCGCTCCGCCGCGGCTGCCGCACTGGGAACTCGGAGGGGGGCCGGCTGGAGCGCTACCTCAACGCGGCGCTTGCCTACTGCTTGGCCCCCTTTTCACACATTTTTGAGACTTGTCGGCTTCATCCAATGAGCTGATCAAATTTTACATCCTATGTTGCCAGAGAGGATTATGGGGCAACTTCATGGTGTCGATCACATCCAGGGCGCCGATCCGGGAAGGCCGGGGGTTAGAGTGGAAAGAGCACGGCCCTCTTGAAGTCGGCATCCTGGCAGTGCCCTCCACACAGGAGGTGCCCAGGAGAAGTGTTTTCCATAGATCGAAGCAGTCATTTTATGAAAGGGGGGGGGGGGAATCAATTCAGGCATTTGCCGCCCCGCCCCTCCCGGCTTTTCCAGCCTCAGTTTCCCCAAGTGCCCAACCAAGCTGTTGGATTTGGTCTCTGGAAAGCACCTGCAGTCGTGATTTAGAACTTTATTTCTGGCCCTGTAAAGCACCTCTTCCAGGCTGGTTGGGTACTTATCAAATTTTAAGAGTTACAGTCAGAAATGGCATTGATTCACTCCCCCCGTCCCCATATTCTTTCAAGGGTTTTTTTTTTTTTTTTTTGTCATTTAAAAAAATCGGTTGAGGCGTTTTCTGTGTGGTCTACATTCAACTATTGACAATTCCAGGATGAAGAAGTGAGAGGAAAGAAAATAGGCAAATGAAATCCCAAACACGGGATTTTATGCTCTAGTGTAAAATTTAGTACCTTTAAGGAGGTGGTGGTGGAGGGGTGGGAGTTTATCTAATTTGCAACACTCCAAAAATTCTAGCTAGTTAAAAACACCATAATAATACCCAAATTGAGCTAAAATAGTATGCAATACTGAAGTTTTTTCCTTGGGTTCGGTAACAACCTCTTATAATGATGCAGTCCTTTTTTCAGTGCAGACAATTCCAGATCAAACTGTGTTTAAAAAAAATATATCATGAACTAAGAATAACGTCAAAAATGGAAGGAACTAACGTAATACTTTTTTTTTAATTTAGGGAAAAAAGAGTTTTGTAGTTGTTCTTGTAGAATATCTGCTGTCTCCAGAAAGCCTTCCAAAGATAATTCTAGCAAAATATACTTAATAATTCCCAAGTATGAAGATTAGTATATAAAATAAAATGATATAACCATTAAGCTTTATCATCTTCTTTAAAAGAAATACATGTTTCTAAGTTTAATATAAAAGAGAAGAAGACGAGAGGATTGCGCCCTTTCTCTGCAAACCGGGCTTTTTCACGATTCATTAAACCCTTTTTCCATATGTGTAATTGGACTCTTCTCATTTACATAAACAAGGGATGAGGCAAAAGACCTAAGATCAGCCCAAAAGGAGAAATACATTTCTCATTCTCCTATGTTAAGAAAATATTGTAAAAGAAAACTCCAAGAAGGCAGAGCCTCCTCCCCCCTCCACACCCACATATACTAGCCCTGAAATAGTTCATGGCCAAGGAGATAGCCCTTTGCCAGAGCTTTAGGACTACCCTGAATATGGTGCCTCAGAGTTATTATCAGAGGCACATGTTTTTATTTTCTCTAAGTAAAAAAACTTGGACCGAAATGACCGACAGTAGGTCAGCATATCCTATTTTCTCCCCTCATTTTTGATTGGGTTAAAAAGCAAGAAGAAAGACTGCAGTGTCTTTGAAAGAGCACAACCCTCTGCTTGGGCTTGAGTTGTCTGGCTGGTATCCTCCATTCAGTTGGTTTCAGCACCTGATTAATTAGTTAATTAGTACTTAGAGCTGACTAGCCCCAGTCGGCAATTTTCCTGCCCTGCATGGTGAAATGTTGAATCCAGCATTGAAATTTCTGTGTCGCACGCCCTAATTATTATCACCCCACTACTTTTTAAACCATTGCACCAAATTATTATAATAGACAGAGCCAGACGACTGTGTGGGAATATGTTCTTTCTGAGAAATAATGGTAGACTTAATCAATATTTTTCACTGTTGCCCTTAACACATATAAATAAAACAATTGAACGGGAAAAATTCTAATTCAATTAGCCTCCAACTCCTTCCATGGTGAAAATGATTTTATATGAGAGATAATTCAGAAAAATCACACCAAAAATTTTTTTAATGTTTCATCAGTTCCTCAGATTGCAAAGAGTATGTATGTTTACAAGAATCCTATCTGAGGTTAGTTCTGTCCCTTTATAAGCCTAAAATGCCAGAATTTTTAAGAAAAGAATAGAAAAATGGAAATCAAACCAAAAAGCCCAAGATCATTTAAACTAGCTGTAAGGAAGTGATGTTATCTGTGTGTGCTTGGGGTGGAGGTACTTTTGATGTTTAAAATACTGACGTGGTTTAGGAGTGAGTTTTCTATAGGAAAAATATTCCTTAGCCGCTGCCCCATTCTTCCATAATTTTGATGTCGTGGCTAAGGTTAAATATCAACTAGGGAAAATTAGTTTTAGGAAATGTTAGGACACAAACCTAAGAGTCTAATTTTTGGCAGTTCTCAATGTATCATTACTAAAATGGGACCCAGTGTGTCAATGACTTTCAATATTACTCGTAGCTATTTTCACCTGAAACAATCCTTATATATCAGTAGTGGGTTGCCTGTAATTGTAAGAGCTAAATGGTACACAAAACTGGATACACAACCACACAGATCAGTAAATGGGTCGGACTGAAAGCAAAAGTAAACACCAACCTTAGGAAATGAAAGAAGTTAAAAGATAAGTGTTAAGGACCTTATTCTTTTTGGAGAATAAAACAAGATTTAGTAGCTTTCCACTTAATTTAAATGAAAAGAATCACTACCTTACATATTGCAGTGATAATGTAATGGGGAAAGAAAACAAAAAAGTCTTTGTACAAATGACACCTCCTATAGTTGTTGTGAAGAAACTTTTCCCCTTGGTATCTGCTAACAAATTCTAATTAATGCTGCACATTCCTTTACTGAAATCATTTAATGCGTAACAAGGGGGGTAAAAAGAAATGCTGAATGCTCGTGATTGCCCTGTTAGAATTATGGGAGTGAAAGCCTGGGGCCCCAAACTTACTGTCTATTAAAGCCAAGCTTTGAAAAAGAAATGCAACCTACAAAAGCTGTCAATCTCCCTTGCCCCTAAAGCCTGGGTTCACATGGATTCAAGTGACAGCCCTCCTCCCCCATGCACAATACATCAATCTGTCTCTCCCACAAGCACCCACAGCCCATTGTGCTGGCCGCAGGTGCCTATTATGGCACCCATGGCTGCCTCCCACAGCTCCGCCCCTGAGAAACAGGAACTGCAGACAATGGAGCCCTGTGGGAAGACAGAGGTGGGTGTTGGGAGGGATAACAGACAGATGGTAAAGGGTATAGGGTAGTAAGGTAGTTTCAAAACAAATGTCAAACATTCAAAATTATTGCTTTTGCGTGTCTCCCCTTTTGAATTGCCTTTGCTTCAATCACCATCTGCCATAATTATAAAAACACTTACCTGTTATAATGAATATTTGTTCCCCTTTTTGTGTATCTGTGGAGGGGGCGACCTTCAATGCTCTACTTCTGTTTAGCCCTCTAGGTTTCTGAAGGTCACAGACTGAGGAGTTATAGTTAAGTGACACCACTAGACCACAGAGGGGAAAGAAAGGATATTTCCAATTTTTTGGCAAAGTTTGTCATTTCCCTTCGAGCCTAGTTTTGGGCTCCTTAAGGGGTAAGGGTTATAAAAACTTATTACTTGGGGTAATATATTTGTGAAATGAAAGTACTGTAAGACTTCTTACAAATGTCTAATCAGGCAGGTGGAAATTCTTAGGCCATTTCTTTTCTGGCAAGAAGTCACATAAAGGGAGATGAGGTGGATTTAACAATGAAAGTACTGAAGGTTTCTGACTCAGTCTCTTTTCCTATTTCCAAGCATGTTAACAAAGATAAATAAAATTATTTTAAAAATTACTGAATACTATTCACATCGAGCAGCACTATCAGAAAAAGCACATTTGAAAGATTTCGTAAAATGTCACCTGTCTTTGGTGTTTTTAACCTTCTGAGTTACAGACTAATTAAGAAGCAATAAATGGAAGAATTAAAATATATTCCCTAAAAACATATAGTCATTCAAGTAATCTGATTTAGTTGCTTTTACCTTTAATTTATCATCCTAATATACCACCTTATTCCTGCTTCCAAAATAATTTGTCAGAAATCAAAACCAAGCTAACTGTAACTTTATCGCTACTACTACTATCTGTCACAAAAAGCAACCAAGAAAAATCTGGCACAGTTGTATATCATGGTCAAGTGGATTGGTGACTTGTTGGAATGAGGGTACCACCAAAATAATACCAGGAACTAAAACCAGCCAGTTTTCCTGAAGCAAACAAGAGGGTCTTAGTTTGCTGTCAAAAACTAAAAAACTAGGCTTTAACTAGGGACTGTCAGGGATCCAAGTGAGCTCCTGGCCAGGGAGAGCTTAATTAGAAGAGTTGGTTTGGGTTTTTAAATCACACAAGAAAAACAACCAATGCAGTATGAAAGCGTGCAGCAGTCTAATGTAGCACAAAATTCACTATTCCATTATGTGTGTGTGTAATGATTTTGCACATTTCATTAACAATTTAAAGTTAGATTTTAAACATTATTTTTTATGCCCATTACTAGGACGTTTCTTTTTTCTTCTTCTTATGCATCCTTTTAGAGATTTTAATGTATTTATTGCCAAATTTGCGTGCCCTCTCTTTATACAAGTAGCAACATACTACATGTTTTTGTTTTTTTTTTTTTAAACCTGAGGTATCTTGGGGATCAGTCCATATCAGAACATCAAGAGCTTCTAGGGCATACTTCTTAAATGGGAACAGTTCTGAGTCATCTTTGGTATCTGTAAAAGTTAAGGCTCTAGTTCAACGATGGCATGGTATGTCATTCCAAATATTTAGCCACTAAAGTGAACAAGTCATTTAGAGGCTACTCTTAATTTTCCTAACTACAACTGAATTAAGCATTCTATTTTAAAAGCTCAGAAATTAGTACAGCTCACTCCAATTATCCATCAAAATGGAAGCCAGAGAAAATATGGAGCAGCCAGTTAGAGATAGCCATAGATACCACCTTTCTTTGAGATGTGTCCATGGAAAAACTTTTAAGATATTTATTGGTAGAATTTGTGAATAATTTTTATTGTGTCCAAAATATTCAGAGTTCAAAATTGTGAAGGTTTCCCACTTGACCCACAGTCCATTAGTCATACTTCTGGTATCTCACAAAAATAACCTTGCTTAGTTGATTTAACTGATTAAAAGATGCCAGGTTTTAGCTGTAAAACTAGTTGACAGTACACAGTCCTAAATCTGTGATCCAACACCAAGTTCTTTTACTTCTCGAGATTTTCCATGAGGCCCTTGGGTCTATCCATTTAAAAACTAACAGTTTGTTGGTTAAATCCAAGATTTGTTGTCAGACAAAACTCAGTTCTGATCTTGTTTCTGGATCTTGAAAGTGGTGTGATTGAACTTTTCTGAACTAAATTTTCTATAAATAGGGATAATAATAGTACCTACCTCACAGGTTCATTGTAAAGATTAAATGAGACCATGCATTCACTATTAAAACAATGCCTGGAAACATAATGAATCCTCAAACAACAGTACTTATTATTACTCTTAATAATAATAACATCAGTTATAGGACTCTAAGGATAAGCTACATGGGTTCTCAAATATGACTGATGAGCAAAAATTCACCTGGGAGAAACAACAAGGTCCTACAGGTATAGCACAGAGAGCTATATTCAAAATCCTGTGATAAACCATAGTGGAAAAGAATATGGAAAAGAACATATATATATCATATATATATGATATGTGTGTGTGTGTACAAATAGTACACTGTATCTGAGAAAGCAATGGCAACCCACTCCGGTGCTCTTGCCTGGAAAATCCCATGGACGGAGGAGCCTGGTAGGCTGCAGTCCATGGGGTCGCGGTCGGACACGACTGAGTGACTTCACTTTCACTTTTCACTTTCAAGCATTAGAGGAGGAAATGGCAACCCACTCTAGTGTTCTTGCCTGGAGAATCCCAGGGACAGGGGAGCCTGGTGGGCTGCCGTCCACTGGGGTCACACAGAGTCGGACACTGAAGCGACTTAGCAGCAGCAGCACACTATATATGTGTACAAATATAATATATGTACATATATATGTACAAGTGACTCGCTTTGCTGTATAGCAGAAATTAATACAACACTGTAAATCAACTATACTTCAATTTTTTTTTAAATCACCTGGGGGAGTTTTTTTAAAATGCATATACTCCAGCCACACCTACTCCAAGAAACTCCAACTGAACAGATCTGTGGGAATGCCTAAAAATCTGTATTTTAAAGTACTCCAGGGACTTCCCTGGTGGTCCAGTGGTTAAGACTCAGCTCCCAATGTAGGGGCCGGGGTTCGATTGCTGGTCAGGGAACTAGATCCCATATGCTGCAACTAAATTCCATATGCTGCAATGAAAATCAAAGATCCTGCATGCTGCAAGACCCAGAACAGCCAAATAAATAAATATTTTTGAAAAAGTACTCCAGAGGTGTGCAATTGAAGAAATCCCAAGATGAGAACTGCTAAACTGACCAAGAAAGCAATAGGTAATAATTAGAACAGGAAGTCAAAGAGCTCAGTAAAGAATATCCCTGATGGGCACAAATTCCATAATCAACTTATATAAGAAATCAGAAGCTATTTACATGTGCTTTTGGTTGACAATAAAAATGAAATACAATCAGGAACTCTGAGGAAAACAGAAAGCTGTATAATAATTCTAGTTCTAATAGGAAGCATACTAAATGTGGCATTGTTGTGAGCCATTGAAGGAGTGTAAGAAAAGATAATCCATTTGTTTTTGACATTTGAAACATTCTCCCATTAGCATCACTTTTTTGTTGTTGTTTTACTGCCACATGATTCCGTCTTTTTTGTCTGTAAGTACAACCACACTGTTTGGTCCTGGTTATTTTGTTGTTGTTGTTGTTGTTGTTCAGTCGCACAGTCATGTCAGACTCTTTGCAAACCCATGGACTGCAGCCTGAGAGGCTTCCCTGTCCTTCACTATTTCCCGGAGGTTGCTCAAACTCATATCCATAGAGTCGGTGATGCCATCCAACCATCTCATCCCCTGTTGCCCCCTTCTCCTCCTGCCTTCAATCTTTCCCAGCGCAAGGGTCTTTTCCTGGTGCTCTTCACATCAGATTGCCAAAGTATTGGAGCTTCGGTTTCAGCATCAGTCCTTCCGATGAATATTCAGGGTTGATTTCCTTTAGGATTGACTGGTTTGATCTCCTTGTTGTCCAAGGAACTCTATAAAGACTCTTCTCCAACACCACAATTCAAAAGCATCAATTCTTTGGTGTTCAGCCTTCTCTATAGTCCAACTCTCATATCTGAACACAACTACTGGAAAAAGCATAGCTTTGACTATATGGGGCTTTTTCAGCATAGTGATATCTCTGCTTTTTAATACACTGTCTAGGTTTGTGATAGCTTTCTTTCCAAGGAGCAAGCATCTTCTAATCTCATGGCTGCATTCACCGGTCCATTGGGAGAATGATGTTTATCTGTTAAATTCTTTAATTGAGCTTCTTATTATGGGATAATTATATGCAGTTGTAAGAAATACTATGGAGAGATCCAGTGTATCCTATACTCAGTTTCTCCAAAGAGCAACATCTTGCAAAGGTAGAAAACAATAGCAAAACCAAAATATTGGCATTGATAGAGCTGAGATGCAGAACAGTTCTATCAGCACAAGGACCCCTCGAATTTCCTCTTCACAGCCATACCTTCTTCCCTTCCACCCTTCTCCTCCCTAATGCATGGTAAACAGTAAACTGCTCTCCATTTCTATAATTTTATTCCAAGAAAGTACATAAATAATATAAATACAATCAGACAGCATGTAATCTTTGGGGATTGGCTTTTTCCACTCAGCACAGTTCTTTGGAGATTCATCCAGGTGGTTACCTGTATCAATAGTTCCTTCCTTTTTATTGCTGAGCAATAGATTTACCTATAGATTTACCACAGTTTGTTTAACCATTCACCAGTCGAAAGACAATGGGGTTGTTTCCAGTTTGTGAATAAAGCTATTACTAATAAAGCTGCTCTGAACATTTGTGTACAGGTTTTCATGTGAACAGAAATCTTCATTTCTCTGGGATAAGTGCCCAGGAGTACAATGGCTAGGTGGTATAGTGCTTGCACATTTAGCTTTCAATAGAAATTGCCAAACTCCTTCCAGAGTGTCTGTCCCATTTTATATTTCCACCATCAATGTGTGAATGATCTACTTTCATTACATCTTCCTCAGCATGTGTTATTCTCATTAATTTTAGATCCCCTGATAGATGCATGGTGATAGGTCAACATGGTTTTAATTTGTGTATCCCTAATAACTAATAATATTGAACATATTTTATGTGCCTATTTGCCATCTATAAATCCTCCTTAGTGAAATGTCTCTTCACATCTTTTGCATTTTGTTTTTTTCCCCTTTTTAAAATTAAGCTATAGATAAAGCATACTGAGGATTTAATTAGAATTAGTAAAACACATTTCATTTTACTTTTAATTTTGCTATTTTATTTTTTAGGCTGACAGTTGAGAAGCACTTACTATGTACCAAATTCACAAAGGCTAACCTAACTTAAGCAAGGAGTTCTGCCAGCAGTTGGCCTTCGGACTTGAACTACAACACTGGCTTTTCCCTGGATCTCCATACTATTGCCCCAGCCAGCCTCCATAATCATGTGAACCCACTCCTTAAAATAAATCTCTCAATTTTTTATTTGTATTTTTTGACTGCACCTCGCAGCCTGCACAATCTTAGTTCCTTGAACAGGGATTGAACCTGGACTCTAGCACCAAGTCCTAACTAAAGGACCACCAGGGAATTCCCTTTCTTTACATATACACATTCTATTGGTTTGTTTCTCTGGAGTACCCTGCTTAATACACAAACACACACATACACATGCTCATTCAGAACCAGTCAAACTCATCTTTATCCTTAACCTATTTTTTGCAAAATATTGTAAACTACTGACTATTCAATCATAGGGAACTGCTTCAGTAACTAAATAATATATTTAGTGGTCATATAATGGAATATTATGCAGACATCCAATAGCTAGAGATAATATAAAAAGATATATATATGTATATATTAAATGCTTGTATGTATCTCTGAATCTATTCTACTGAAAAAGCAGGTGTAAAACTTTTTGTACAAAGGTGGTCACTATGGTATTACTTGTAAAGATAAATATTAAAATATAGTAATAAATGGGAGACTAGTTAAATAAACATAGTATACCTATACAAGAGGATATCATACTGTTGTATAAAAGAAAAAAGTAGATCTATATGTGAAGTTTGGAACAATCTCCAAAAATATTAATATGTGGAGAAAAGAAGTAGTAAGGAGCAAGATAACATGAAGGGTATATTACCAGTTGTATGTATGTATATATGTGTGTGTATATATCATCTGAATGGAAACATCCAGAATAATGCTTGACCAGCATTATTTGGCACCATGATCCAGCCAAATTGATACACATAAAATTAACCATCACAATGTGTGTGCATATACAGAGAAGCATATTTAAGGTCAATGGCTACTTAAGAATTTAGAAACTAGACTAATATACACTGGATAATACCCAAAGTATTTGAAAATATACCAAATTCACCATCACTTTTCAACACCAAACTCTAGTCCTTTTTTCCAAATCACAGATACACACTTATACTCCCTTAGAAAAATTAAAGCACCAATAAAATATCTTTTATCTGTTCCCTCAGAGAAACTTAAATTCCAAATTATGCATAAAACTTTTTTCTGTTCCACTCCATCCAGCTACAGGGGCTTCACTCAAGTATGGGCTTGGAGTCTGGGACTTTGTTGCCTGGAACTGACATAGATTCTTCAAAATCTTCAGATTTCTATTACTTTAACCCTAGATTTTTCCATCTTTCCAAAGTTTCAAGGAGCTAACAAACCACAGAGAATGTGGTGCCACAAGTTCTGCATCCACAAAGCTCTGACCAAATGCCATGGTTGAATATGTTTGCCGATATTCCTTACAGTTAGACAACATTTCTCAACAGCAGCAGCATTTCCACTTCCAATCTGGGTCCACAGAGTTGTTAACAGATGAAGATGGCAGAACTTCACCTCAGTAAAGTAAAAGTGTAGAGAGAAAATAGAAGAATTACAAACAAACAAAAAGAAAGAAAGAAAAAAGACAGGTTTTGAAAGAAATGATGCTGAACAACTCAATAGCCACAGGAGAAAATTTTTTGAGACTTTGCAGTAGACAAAGATTTCTCAGTATGCAAAAAGCATAAACCATAAAAGAAAGAAAAAGATAAATTAGATTTCATCAAAATTTAAAACATCTGCTATTAAAAAATTATGATTGGGACTTCCCTGGTGGTCCAGTGGCTAAGACTCCATGCTCCCTATGCAGGGGGCCCAATCAATCCTTGGTTGGGGAACTAGATCTCATATGCCATAACTAAGAAGTGGAACACAAAAGAATACACTGGCAGAAAGCAAATCAATGGATGCTTGAGGCCAGGGGTCTTGGAAGAGTATAAAAGGAAATCTTTTAGGATCATGGAACTGTCCTGTAACTAGATTATGGTGATGGTTGTATGACTTTATACAATTACTAAAATTCATCCAACTGTACATTTAAAATGGGTGAATCTTATTGTAAGTAAATTGCAGCTCAATAAGTTGGAAATTTTCTTAAAAAGGAAGATTGTGTTATTTCCTCTTCACCAAAGGGCCAATCAATCCATGCTAGTGGTCCAGAGTCCACCTGGGAGAAATCTGTCAAGTAGGCAATCACACTAGAAGGCTACTGCATTTGGGGTGCTATGAATTCACAACTCATGCAGACTACTTCCTTCGGAGAGGATGGTATGTGGGACTTTCTTTTCTTCTAAACCTTAGCCATCTGAGATGGTGCTGCCTCCAGTCTCTAGGTCTTTTCTGGAGCTTCCTTCCCCACTTCAGAATCTGAGCCATATATATTTAAGCTCCCAATCTCCCTTTCGCTTTTCTCTTGCATCTCTGTGTTTCTCACATCTCAGTCACAAACCTTTTATAGGCTCTACCCAGGGATGTAGCTTCCATTTTCACTTGTTAGCATGGTCCTCTACACTTACAACATTTGTATATATCCCTCCAACCTCATGCTTTTTAATACCTTTGCCCTCCCCTATTCCTATCACTGTTCAAATATTTCTCTCTACCACCTCTTTGAGGAGGTGGAAGGAGAGAGACAAAAGGAGGATAGCATATGCCTAACCCCCATACAAGTTGTTCTCTCAGATAACCTAACGAGCTTAAACATAAAACAGTCCTATGAGGCCACCATTACCCTGATACCAAAGCCAGATGAAAATACCACAAAAAAGAAAATTACAAGCTAATACAACTAATGAACATAAATACAAAAATCCTCCACAAAATACTAGCAAACCAAATGCAACAATTCATTAAAAGGGTCATACACCATGTTCAAGTGGCATTAATCCAAAGGATACCAGGATTTTCAATATCTACAAATCAATGTGATACACCACATCAACAAACTGAAGAATAAAAACCCCATATAGTGATCTCAATAGATGCAGAAAAAAGCTTTTGATATAATTCAACATCCATTTATGATAAAAACTCTCCAGAAAATGGGTATAGAGAGAACATACCACAACATAATAAAGGTCATATATGACAAACCCACAGATAATATATTCAATGATGAAAAGCTGAAATCATTTCCTCTAAGATTAGGAACAAGATATGAATGTCCATTCTCACCACTTTTATTCAACATAGTTTTGGAAGTCCTAGCCACAGCAATCAAAGAAGAAAATAAATAAATAAAAGGAATTCAAACTGGAAAGGAAGGGGGTAAAACTGTCACTGTTTGCAGATAACATATTATACATAGAAAATCCTAAAAATGCTACCAGAACACTACTAGAGCTCATCAACAAATTTGGTAAAATTGCAGGATACAAAATTAATATACAGAAATATGCTTCATTTCTATACACTAACAAATATCAATAGAGAAATTAAGGAAACAATCCTATTTACCACTGCATCAAAAAGAATAAAATACCTGGGAATAAACTTATCTAAGGAAGCAAAAGACCTGTACCCCCAAAACCGTAAGACACTGGTGAAAGAAACTTAAGATGACACAAACAGATAGATACATAGTGTTCTTAGATTGGAAGAGTTAATACTGTTAAAATGACCATACAACACAAGGCAATCTACAGTTTCAATGAAACCCCATATCAATATACCAAAAACATTTTTCACAGAATGAGAACAAATATTTTTAAATTTGTGGTGGTTTAGCTGCTAAGTTGTGCCTGACTCTTGTGACCCCATGTAGCCTGCAGGCTCCTCAGTCCACGGGATTCTCCAGGCAAGAATACTGGAGTGGGTTGCCATTTCCTTCTCCAGGGGATCTTCCCATCCTAGGAATCGAATCTGGGTCTCCTGCATTGCAGGCAGGTTCTTTACCAACTGAGCTAAAATTCTGTATAGAAACACAAAAGACTCTGAATACCCAAAACAATCTCAAGAAAGAGCTCAGCTGGAGGAATAATCATGTTCCCTGACATACAGACTATACCACAAAACTATAGGCATCAACACAGTATGGTACTGGCACAAAAATGAACACATAGGGACTTCCCTAGTGGTCCAGTGGCTAAGACTCCATGCTCCTACTGCTGGGGGCCTGGAGTTCAATCCCTGGTCGGGGAACTAGATCCCACATGGCATAACTAAAGATCCCAAGTGTTACAACTAAGACCCAGCACAGCCAAATAAATAAACATTTTAATAATAGGATAGAGAGCCAAGACATAAACCTATACATTCATGGTCAATTAATCTATGACAAAGGAGGCAAGAATATACAATGTAGAAGAGACAGTCTCTTCAATAAGTGGTGCTGAGAAAATTGGACAGCTACATGTAAAATAACAAGAACATTCTCTAACAACATATACAAAATAAACTCAAAATGGATTCAGTTCAGTTCAGTTCAGTTCAGTCGCTCAGTCGTGTCTGACTCTTTGCAACCCCATGAATCGCAGCACGCCAGGCCTCCCTGTCCATCACCAACTCCTGGAGTTCACTCAGACTCACATCCATCGCGTCCATGATGCCATCCAGCCATCTCATCCTCGGTCATCCCCTTCTTCTCCTGCCCCCAATCCCTCCCAGCATCAGAGTCTTTTCCAATGAGTCAACTCTTCGCATCAGGTGGCCAAAGTACTGGAGCTTCAGCTTTAGCATCATTCCTTCCAAAGAAATCCCAGGGTTGATCTCCTTCAGAATGGACTGGTTGGATCTCCTTGCAGTCCAAGGGACTCTCAAGAGTCTTCTCCAACACCACAGTTCAAAAGCATCAATTCTTCGGCACTC
>SJYO01029184.1:6049908-6109237 GCA_006410555.1 Capra ibex | reverse complement strand
CATGATGTTCATTTTCTGAATGTTGAGCTTTAAGCCAACTTTTTCACTCTCCTCTTTCACTTTCATCAAGAGGCTTTTTAGCTCCTCTTCACTTTCTGCCATAAGGGTGCTGTCATCTGCATATCTGAGGTTATTGATATTTCTCCTGGCAATCTTGATTCCAGCTTGTGCTTCCTCCAGCCTAGCGTTTCTCATGATGTACTCTGCATAGAAGTTAAATAAGCAGGGAGACAATATACAGCCTTGACGTACTCCTTTTCCTATTTGGAAGCAGTCTGTTGTTCCATGTCCAGTTCTAACTGTTGCTTCCTCACCTGCATACAGGTTTCTCAAGAGGCAGGTTAGGTGGTCTGGTATTCCCATCTCTTTCAGAATTTTCCACAGTTTATTGTGACCTTAAAGTATTACTAGATACTATAAAACTCCTAGAGGAAAACAAAGGCAGAACACACTTTGATGAAAATTGCAGGAATATTATTTTGGACCCATCTCCTAGAGTAACAGAAACAAAAACAAAAATAAACAAATGGAACCTAATTAAACATAAAAGCTTTTGCCCAGCAAAGGAAATCATAAACAAAATAAAAAGACATCCTATGGAATGGGAGAAAATAATTGCAAGCAATGTGACTGACAAGGGCTCCAAAATATACAACTAGCTCATACAACTAAATAGCAAAAAACCAAACAACTCAGTCAAATAGGCAGAAGATCTAAACAGACATTTCTCCAAAGAAGACATACAGATGTCCAACAGGCACATGAAAAGATGTTCAACATAGCTAATTATTAAAGAAATGCAAATTAAAAACTACAATGAGGTATCACCTCATATCCATCAGAATGATCATCATCAAAAAATCTACAAACAATAAATGCTGGAGAGAGGAGGGGGAAGGAAACCCCCATACACTCTTGGTAGCAATGTAGATTGGTGCAGCCATTACGGAGAATAGTGTGGGGGTTCCTTAAAAAACTGAAAATACAGTTACCACATGATCCAGCCACCCCACTCCTGGGCATATAACTGGAAAAGATGAAAACACATCTGAACATTGTGAAATTTGAAAAGATACACGCACCCCAATGTTCATAGTAGCACTATTTACAATAGCCAAGACATAGAAGCAATCCAAGTGCCCATCAACAGATGACTGGCTTAAGAAGATGTGATATGGTATATAGATATATAGATGTAGACATAAATATAGATAAAGCCATAGATATTCAATGAGATATTACTTGGCCATAAAAAGAATGAGATATTGTTATTTGCAATAACATGGATGGACCTGGAGATTATCATACTTAAGTAAGTCAGACACAGGGAGACAAATGCTGTATGCTATCACATATGTGGAATTGAAAAAAAATAATATAAATGAATTTTATTTACAAAACAGAAACAGGCTTACAGACATAGAAGGAAGGGAAGGATAAATTTTAAGATTTGGGGATTAACAGATATACACTACTATATATAAAATAAACAAGAAGGATCTACTGTATAGCACAGGGAACTGTATTTGATATCTTTTAATATCTTAAAAAATCTGAAATATATATATATATGTATGTATAACTGAATCACTTTGCTGTACACCTGAATCATTGTAAATCAACTATACTTCAACTGGAAAAAAAAAAAAAAAAGAAAACAATCTGGCACCAAGAGTGTGATTGCAACTTAGAGGAAGGAGATGTCACTGGAAGTTTAGAGAAGTCCAACTTCACAGAGTGACCTGTCCAATTCTGGTGTCCACTTGGTACCAGTTAAATGAGACATTCATCCTAACATGGCTTTAATAACATATGTATCCTTGATGGTGCCCCTAGAAGCTTCTGAATAGCATTAGGACTTTACTTCATTGAAGTTCACATTAAATCAAAAGAGCTCCATTCAATTTTCTGTCTCAAATTACACTCAACTCTGCAGTGCAACAGAGCACAATAAACAGGTAAGATGATGTGCACCTGAAGATATAAAGTCTATTTATCAGATTGGCAAATTTTAAACAGATTCATAAGGCCCTTTGGCTCGTTTTATGGGTAAAACAAATACAGTTGGTCCTCCATACCCATGAATTTAAACAATGGTGGATCTAAAATATTCATAAAAAAGAATCCAAATATTCCAGAAAATCAAACTTGAATTTTCTGCATATCAGCAACTCTTTACATAGTGTTTGCCTTGTATTTATAACTAGATATTATTAATTAGTTAGAGATGCTTTGAAGTATATGGGAGGATGAGCATAGGTTATATGCAAATACTATGCAAGTTACACACAGGACCACAGGGAACAAATACCTTTGCAAATATATAGAACTATATATGACTGTATTTCTATATATTGTCATATTCATATATTTATTTAATATATATTAATTATATATATACACATATATAATATATAAAAAATATTGTATATATATTATATATTGTATAACAGGGGATTAACAGATATACACTACTATACATTGTATATATATTGTATATATATAGTATATATTGTATATTATAATATTGTATATATATTATATATATATTGTATATATACTATATATATATAATTGTATATATATTTAATATACAGGAATATATGTATATAGGTATTTATGTATACTGATATATATTTTTTATACACTGTTGTCACATATATTTATTGTTGTCATATATATATACTGTTATATAGATGTCAGTCTGTCAGTTCAGTCGCTCAGTCGCTCTCCTCTTTCACTTTCATCAGAGGCTTTTTAGTTCCTCTTCACTTTCTGCCATAAGGGTGGTGTCATCTGCATGTCTGAGGTTATTGATATTTCTCCCAGCAATCTTGATTCCAGCTTGTGCTTCTTCCAGACTCCTTCAGGAACCACAATTTCTTGACTCCTCAGTTCTCCAAAGTATTAGAACCATTCCAAATAACCACCTTGGCCGTTTATGAAGCACCAGTTACATCCAAAGTCTTTGATATAAATCAGTGGTTGTCAAACTTGAGGGTGCATCAGAATCACTTGGAGAACTTGTTAAAACGCAGATGGCTGCCCCACCACCACCACCACCACACCAAGAGTGATTCAGTAGGTTGTAGAAACGCATACAAGTCATGGTGAGGACTGCAACCAGAGGCAAGAAGATGGGGATAAGTGGGACTCACAAGATGGAAACAACAGGTACACACCATGAAGTTCACAACAGTTACAGCCTCCCCCACAACACTGCTTCCTAAAACATGGGATCTTATCTCATCTATCCTTGATATGTACCCCCAAGCACATCCAGTCCAGTACTTAGTACTCAGAAGATGCTCTACAGACATTAACAATTCTTTCCTTAATGTCTTCTTTGAGGAGATGAGTCTTGTAAGTACAAGCTAGGGGCATGCCCATTACCCCACTTGACTAGTTTGCTACCTCGTTTCAGGACACTTAGGTTGGAGTCTACTAGCACTACCTAAGGTTGGCACTTTTGAGTGAACTTCATTCATTCCTCACATATTTACTGAGCACATATCTGGGTTCTAGACAGATCCCTGAAAGTGATCACGGGTTGTTGCATTAGCCGACATATGCATGCGTGCAAGCTCACAGTCACTCAGTAGTGTCTGACTCTTTGAGACCCAATGGACTGTAGCCTGCCAGGCTCCTCTGTCCATGAGGATTCTCCAGGAAAGAATACTGGAGTGGGTTGCCTTTCCCTTCTCCAGGGGATCTTCCCAGCCCAGGGATCAAAGCCACACCTGCTGCATTGGCAGGAGGATTCTTTACTACTGATCCCCCTGGGAAGCCGATGCATCAGCCAGACCTGGGTTCAAACACCTGCTCTCCACAGACCATCTCTTCGTACATGGGCAACTTCACTTTGACCTCTTTATCAGGAAAAAGGGGATGGAAATTCTATCAATTTCACAGGATGCTGGTGGGGATGAGATGAGAGGACGAGAGCGGCAGTCTAATGTGGCTGACCACAGTGTCTGGCACCTAGTAAATGCTCCATGGATGTCAGCCATTATTACCCAAGATTCCTGCCCTCCAGCACTGCTTTGTGAAGGAGGAAGCCCAGGCTCTCTGCAGAGCCACACTTGGCCACTTCCTGATTGGCCAGCAATCAGGGCCATAGGTGGGAGAAGCTTGAGGGGAGGGGATGCTCAAAGCCCCATCCTCAGGACCTCCACTGCTCTAGAAAGAACTAGGTATCAGCCAAGGACCTGGTGGGCAAGCAGAACACCTATTAGGCCAGGGTTGAAACACCTGGGCACCAGAAAGCCTGGTTTTTGAAGGTAAGTAATAGGTTTGCCGTGAGGATTCAGTAAATTATGTAAAGCACTTATCACAAAGCCTGGCCACTGGGAAATGTTCAATAAACATTAGCTACTGTTAGAAGAGCCACGGTTCTCATCCCTTTAGGAGCCAGCTGGTATACAAGCCTGCTCACAAATGGGTCCCTGCCTGAACTTATAGGGAGTGGCCTACAGTGGTGGGATTCGTTGCCAAAGCCTTTGACTGTGGAAAATTCTGAAAAAGATAGGAATATCAGATCGCCTGACCTGCCTCTTGAGAAACCTGTATGCAGGTCAGGAAGCAACAGTTAGAACTGGACATGGAACAACAGACTGGTTCCAAATAGGAAAAGGAGTATATCAAGGTTGTATATTGTCACCCTGCTTATTTAACTTATATGCAGAGTACATCATGAGAAATGCTAGGCTGGAGGAAGCACAAGCTGGAATCAAGATTGCCGGGAGAAATATCAATAACCTCAGATATGCACATGACAACACCCTTATGGCAGAAAGTGAAGAGGAACTAAAAAACCTCTTGATGAAAAGTGAAAGAGGAGAGTGAAAAAGTTGGCTTAAAGCTCAACATTCAGAAAATGAAGATCATGGCATCTGGTCCCATCACTTCATGGCAAAAGAGATGGGGGAACAGTGGCCCCAGATGTCACAATCCCACACCATCATTGAATAGATGGCAAATGCATAGCACTTGTTCTGAGGACTCCTCCTCCCGCATGTAGGACAGACATCACTGATGAGGCACTCTGTTCCACCAGCCCACACAACCATTCTCTACATCGTACACGGGGCAGAAATTGCCAAAACACCTGAGGTGGCCTGGGAGTCCTACCACTTGCCTCTCTGACTTAGAGGTTCTCTCCCATTTCCCTTTTAAAAAAATTTATTTTCAGATTTGGTTTTACAATTATCTGTTAATAACATATTTTATTGAAATCTTTATTGAGTAATTGTAGATTTACATGCAACTGTAAGAGATTATTCAAAGAGATCTTATGTATCTGATACCTAGGCTCTCCCAGGGGTAACATCTTGGTAACTGTAGTACAAACAACATGTTGACATTAGTACAATCTATTTCTCTTAAGACTCTAAGGTCTATGGTGCCCCCAGTCAGTCCCTCCCCTGTGTGTCTCAGAAAGGTCCGTTAGCAGCTCAGGTGATCACAGGGATAGCTGCCTTCCCAATGTGTCTCCTCCTTTCCTTTACTTCTGACCTGTGGGTTTGGGTTAAGAAGCTCATTTTAGAGTCAGGCTCCCAAGCTAAGGATCTTCACATTTCTTTGTTTTTGATGCACATATTTTGAGTACTTTGCACAAAGAGCTAGCCTACCTCTATGACATTGAACCTCACATTTTTCTCTTCTTCAAAAGCTTCTCTATTCTGACACCATGGCCCAAATCGTTTTTTACAACTTTTTCTTAAAACCTATTTGTCTCATTTATTCATATATTTGAAATTTTTATCTTGAGACCCTACTTTTTGCTAAATACCATGCAAGGCCCTGGGGATAAAGCATAGAATAAGACAGACACAGATTCTGATGTTCTAATGCTTGCATTCTATCTGGGAGAAATTAATATTAAAGAAATTATTACAGAAATCATTATCAGCTCCAGTCTTGTACCCCTGGAAATTTCTCCTACTTCCACATTCAAACCTGATGCTCTAATGAAACTGAATTCAATCACCTTTTCCTAAACAGGCATTGGGCTTTCCCTCCTCCCAGCCTTTTCCTATGCTTATCACTCTGGCAATAATTTGTGACCCTATTTCTAGTAATCCTCACTCAGTACAATGTCTATACTGTCCTCAAGGCCCAAGTGAAATCTCACATGGGTTTCTCCACAATTCCTGCTATGTGTCTTTCCCCTCTGTATTTGGAAAGCACTGGGCACCACTCATGACACTACCTATACACACACAGCTTTATGTTCTAGCTATTTTCATATCTATATTGCCTCACATGAAAGACAGTAGAAGCTCTGAGGGCAGGGTTGGCTTCTAATATGTCTTCATGCTCTTTGCACATGTGACCATGCTTTGAACACAACAAGCATGAAGTGTTTGCTCAATGGAGGAATAGCTTACCCAGAGCTGTTTGTTTGACAAACACCAGGGTAGCAGTTACTACACACCAGGAATTGCTCACTTAAGCGGTAATTACCAAGTGTCAGACACTGCTTCAACATTTTGACAGACATCAATACCCTGGATGTTGACAAGAACCTTAGGAGGTAGGTACCATTAAGCACCACCTTTGACAGATAAGCAAAAGTGAGAATCAGGGCAGGTCAACATCTTGCCCAAGGCCAAGGTATCTCACCTGGTATGTATCAGAGCCAGGGTTCAGCCTGACCTTCTAATAAGGCCTGGCATGCTTTGCCCAATGTGGAACCTATAGCTGCAGGCCAGCAAATATGGAATTTGTTTTTGGAACTCAAGCTGACTCCATGGACCCAGCTATGATTCACAGGGAAGCACAGTTAGAGGCAGCAGTCGTCCATTAGGTCATTCCCATTTAGTTGAGTGTATATCTAGCATCCCATAAGTTGTGCTGTCTGTAACACTGTCCTGGCTTCCTTATGGTCTTTGGCCTCACCTGGCTCAAGTCCCACGATATGACCTTCTTATGAAAAACTTCAGTCCTCTATTTCATGCCACTTTTCTGCCAACCATGAGGCTGGTACCTCTGCCAAATCTTACCTCATGTATCAGTCTGAAGCCAAGAGTCCTAAGCCAACCCCTAGTTTCTTTTTTTTTTCCTTTTTGTTGATTTATTTATTTGTCTGTGCCAGGTCTTAGTTGTCACATGTGGGATCTTTCCTGACCAGGGATGGAAACTTGGTCCCCTGCATTGGGAGCATGGAGCCTTAGGCACTGGACCACCAGGGAAGTCCCAAACCCCCAGTTTCTGATGAAGTGTTTTCAGATATGAAAGGGGCAGCAGCACTTTCCCATCTCCACTGTGGTTGTGCCATAGACCTGGGACCAACATGGCCTTGGACTTACCAAGCAAGTTCGTTCCCACTCCAATGTGTAGTGAGGATTTCTCAATTACCCCCTGGGGGTAGCTTGCTGCTTCCATTGAGCCTCAGCCTCTTGGACCAATTCTGGGATATTCAGGTCCTTACACAATTAGACCACAGAGACCCATCAATCTCATCCTTCACAGCAGGTAGTTGAAAGCACATGCTTCCGGGTCTCGGAGTCATCAGCTATAATGACCTTCAGACATCCCAAGCTCCTTCCCACCCTTGGAGTCTTGGCACTTGCTATTCCCTTGATCTGAAATGCTCCATCTTCACGTGGATGGCTCCTTCTTATCATTAGGGTCTCTGCTCAGAAGAGCCTTCTTTAAAGATCTTCCCTAATACAGCTCCTCACACACACATCACCATCACTGTCTTTGCACTTACCCCACTGAACTTCTATTCTTAACACTTGTAGCTCCTCAACCTTATATACTTCTTCCTTTTTT
Organism: Capra ibex; assembly: GCA_006410555.1. Taxonomy (NCBI): domain Eukaryota; kingdom Metazoa; phylum Chordata; class Mammalia; order Artiodactyla; family Bovidae; genus Capra; species Capra ibex. The sequence continues at coordinate 6,101,458 of SJYO01029184.1, read as the reverse complement.
GTTTTTTTGCCCATGGACAGACTATCTAACAGACTAAGTTCTGTGAGTTCAGGAACTTTGTCATGTTCCTGGCACCTAAAACACTGCCTGGCAAATAGTAGGTATTCAGTACAATTTGTTGTTGTTGTTGTTCAGTAGCTAAGCTGTGTACGACTCTTTGTGACCTCATGGACTGTAGCATGCTAGGCTCCTCTGTCTTTCACTATCTCCTGGAGTTCACTCAAACTCATGTCCATCAAGTCAGTGATGCCATCCAGCCATCTCATCCTCTGTCATCCTCTTCTCCTTCTGCCTTCAATCTTTCCCAGCATCAGGGTCCTTTCCAATGAGTCGCCTCTTCCCATCAGGTGGCCAAAGCATTGGAGTTTCAGCATCAGTCTGTCCAGTGATTATTCAGGGTTGCTTTCCTTTAGGATTGACTGGTTTTCATTCCAGTCCTAAAGAGGAGCAATGCCAAAGAATGTTCGACCTACTGTACAATTGCACTCATTTTACATGCTAACAAGGTTATACTCAAAATCCTTCAAGCTAGGCTTTATCAGTATGTGAATCAAGAACTTCAGATGTACAAGCTGGGTTTAGACAAGGCAGAGGAACTAGAGGTCAAATTGCCAACATTCGTTGGATCGTGGAGAAATTTACAAATTAGTACTACTATTCTTATTTTTGTTATCCACTGGGCTGAAAAAAAGATATGAAGGTAATGGAAGTCATAATCAGGTTTCCCCTGTCATCTCTGATTACTATTTTATCCCTGAGGATCATGAGAAAAAAATAAAATAAAACTTGAGCCCCCATGTGGTAGTTTCCAGGTGCCCACCATCCTTTCTGGGACTCGTTGTGACTTACTCTCTCCTTAAGCCCATGAGTCAGCTAATTCTGCCACGCTTCAATACACCCCCTGCAATCCTCTGGAACTCACATGTCTTGTTTAACAAGTTCCCTTCATGACCTAGCCTTAAGAGAGACCTGGCTCTTTCAGCGAAGAGAATATAACCCTAGTTGCTGCTTGGGCTGATTGCAAGGCATGTACCCACACTTCTTGGTACAGCAAGGCCAGTTTCTTCTTCATTCCCCAAAGCCACTTTCAACCTACTTCCCCTCCACTCTCTTGTCAACAAAAACAACAAACAAGAAAAACAAACAACCCCCTCCAAATCCCAGCTCCTTTTGAGACATACAAGAATCAGTGAACACCAATCAGTGTAACTTTAACCTTCCTGTCGCTGTCATCTCTTGGTCTCCCAGATATTCCTCTGTATTCACCAGGGACACTGGCAGTAGGCCCATTTTTCCATTCTATCCCAAATCTCAACAGACATTCTGGCTGAAGCCAACAGATATATGGGCAACTCATTCAACACCTTGATCTTGAAGTTCCTTGACCTCTACCTCCGTCCCCCATATCTTCCATCTCACATTGGAATATTTTGGGACCCCAAATTTGCTCTACCTCTAAGACCACAACGTGAGACATCCCTCCCTAACTACAACTCCATGGCTTATCTATTTACTCAGTCAGTTTCCCCCGATGGCATCGTCCCTCTACTGTTCCCCATTTTTAGTTTCCTCTCCATCCATCTTACATGATAGGGTCCACCACTGTAACTACTCTCTTGTCAATATTCTTTGGCTTCCCAGGTGGCACAGGGGTAAAGAACCTGCCTGCAATGCAGGAGACATGGGTTTGATCCCTGGGTCAAGAAGATCCCCTGGAGCAGAAAATGGCAACCCACTCCAATATTCTTGCCTGGAAAATCCCATGGAGAGAGGAGCCTGGTGGGCTACAGTCCATGGGGTCACAAAGAGTCAGACATGACTTAGCAACTAAACAACAACAATATTCTTCAGGACCATACTGCAAATATACCAAACTTATTTGTGCAGGGCCTGGCCTACAGTAAGGTAAGACTCTCCCCCGCCTCTACTTCCCCACCCCCAAAACATGAGGGGCCACTCACTGTCAGGTGCCAATCCTATACTTCCATGATGTGAGAATGAGCACGTCCTTACATTTTGTGCCTGGAAGAAGGGTGTGGGGAAAGTTCACTCACCTCACCCACTTACTATCTAGGAAATTTCCAAACTTGAGTGGATTCAATAAAATTATCTACTATTTTTATACCTTTCCTGGTTTGGCTGAGCAACTACCCAAAAAGGTGATGCAGCAAGGTAAATTCATTGCATTGTAGATTCATAATTATTCACCTCCAGTGGTCCTTTAAACCTAGTCCAGATATTCACTGATTGCCCACTCTGAACAATGACGAGTTCAAATCTCTTCCACTTTCCTCAAACCATTGATCATAATACTTGCCTCTATTTCCACTCTCAGGTAATAACTTTTATCTCTCTTCTCATGGGAAATAGAAATGATCAGCCACAGCTCTCTTCAGATCTCTACCACCACATTTGTAATCTTGGCTGCATCTTATTCCTACATTAGGATGAGTGGTCATCTTCCTGTTAAGATCTACCTTTTTGTTCTTCTTGTTGTTGTTGTCTATTTTCTCAGTCTTGTCCAACTCTTTGTGACCCCATGGACTGTAGCCCGCCGGGCTCCTCTGTCCATGAGATTCTTCAGGCAAGAATACTGGAGTGGATTGCCATGCCCTTCTCCAGGGGGAATCCAGGGGATCTTCCTGACCCAGCGATCAAACCCGTCTATCCTGTAAGGCAGGTTCTTTACCACTGAGCCACTGGGGAAGCTCCATCTTTCCCTCCTGCTTTTTCTGGCGTCTTCTCAATTGACTGCCCTCTCTTCTGTCTAAAATCTCTTCCTCTCTATCAACTTCTTCCCATCAGCATTTAAACATGCACACATCTTTTAAAAATATTGTTCTTTGGTCACATATCTCTTTGCCAGACCACTGCCCTGTCTCTCTTGACCTTCACTGCCAAACCTCTTTTAAAGCATTTCCCATAGCTTGTCATTAATACCCACTTCTCCACCAACCACAGTCTTGTCTCTGCCCACACCACCAACCACCACCAAGAAACCACTTTCACCAGTGATCTTTTTGTTGCTAAGGCTCATGGAAACTTCCAAACCTTCAATTACCCTTCTTTTCAGCATCATTAAATGTGACTGACCATGTTCTCTTTCTAAAAATTTTCTTCCCTTGTCTTCCACAACAACATGCAATTTTGACTTTCTCACATTCTTTGGATGTTCCTTTGTGGTCTTTGTGTCAATGGCCCATCAACAGTTTCTGATCTCTCTGTGTGCGTATACAGTCATTAAAAAAGAAGGAAATCCTGCCATTTGTGACAAGTTAGATGTGCCGAGGGCATTATACTAAGTGAAATAAGCCAGATACAGAAAGACAAGAGAAAAAAAAAAAAAAGTAACTCTGTGAGGTGACGGATGTCTTTACCAAGCTTGGTAATCATTTCACAATATATACATATATATATGTATACCTCCAGTTCAGTTCAGTCACTCAGTCGTGTCCAACTCATTGCGACCCCATGAATCGCAGCATGCCAGGCCTCCCTGTCCATCACCAACTCCCGGAGTTCACTCAGACTCGCGTCCATTGAGTCAGTGATGTCATCCAGCCATCTCATCCTCTGTCGTCCCCTTCTCCTCCTGCCCCCAATCCCTCCCAGCATCAGAGTCTTTTCCAATGAGTCAACTCTTCGCATGAGGTGGCCAAAGTATTGGAGTTTCAGCTTTAGCATCAGTCCTTTCAAAGAACACCCAAGACTGATCTCCTTCAGAATGGACTTGTTGGATCTCCTTGTAGTCCAAGGGAGTCTCAAGAGTCTTCTCCAACAACACAGTTTAAAAGCATCAATTCTTCAGCACTCAGCTTTCTTCACAGACCAACTCTTGCATCCATACATGACTACTGGAAAAACCATAGCCTTGACTAGATGGGCCTTTGTTGGCAAAGAAATGTCTCTGCTTTTCAATATGCTGTCTAGGTTGGTCATAACCTTTCTTCCAAGGAGTAAGCATCTTTTAATTTCATGGCTGCAATCACCATCTGCAGTGATTTTGGAGCCCCAAAAAATAAAGTCTGACACTGTTTCCACTGTTTCCCCATCGATTTCCCATGAAGTGATGGGACCAGATGCCATGATCTTTGTTTTTTGAATGTTGAGCTTTAAGCCAACTTTTCCACTCTCCTCTTTCACTTTCATCAAGAGGCTTTTTAGTTCCTCTTCACTTTCTGCCATAAGGGTGTTGTCATCTGCATATCTGAGGTTATTGATATTTCTCCTGGCAATCTTGATTCCAACTTGTGCTTCTTCCAGCCCAGCGTTTCTCATGATGTACTCTGCATGTAAGTTCAATAAGCAGGGTGATAATATACAGCCTTGATGTACTCCTTTTCCTATTTGGAAGCAGTCTGTTGTTCCATGTCCAGTTCTAACTGTTGCTTCCTGACCTGCATACAGGTTTCTCAAGAGACAGGTCAGGTGGTCTGCTTTCCCATCTCTTTCAGAATTTTCCACAGTTTATTGTGATCCACACAGTCAAAGGCTTTGGCATAGTCAATAAAGCAGAAATAGATGTTTTTCCTTACATAATATCATATGTCAATTCTATATCAACAAAGGTCTAAAAAAGATTTTAAAGTTATTTTTATTCACATTAAAGTCTTGGAAGTTAGCACTTCTTAGCTTTGCTGGCACACTGAAATACCCGAGGAGCTTTAAAAATCTCTAGCACTCAGACCAGTATAGTCTAAATCTCCAGGAGTGGGACCCACACGTTCGTATTTCTTAAGCCCCTGAGACTGAGACTGAATCAATTGTCCTTTCTCCCCAGCATCCATCATGAAATCGTTATCTGGGGATGTTATCATAGCTATTATTAGCTCGAAGCACTGTTGCAAATGTGCATTACTTCACTGAAGTGAGCCTGAAAGTTTTGCCTCCACAGGGTCAAATAAGGGTGAGAGTCCTCACTTACCCTCTCCTCTTAGGGTTCAGTGTTCACCCACATGCAGCATGCATTGACAACAAGGCGACATTATCCCCAAAGAGAGGAGAACATTGGTTCTTGGATGATTGAAAAAAATTTCCACTCTATGTATGCCTGTGTTCTCAGTCGCTTCAATTATGTGCGACTCTTTGGGGCCCCGCGGACTGTAGCCCGCCAGGCTCCTCTGTCCATGGGATTCTCCAGGCGAGAATACTGGAGTGGGCTGCCGTTCCCTTCTCCAAGGGATCTTCCCAAACCAGGGATCGAACCCATATCTCTTGCATCTCCTGAGTTGGGAGGCAGGCTCTTTACCACTAGCACCACCTGGGAAGTTCCACTTTATGTATAAGGCACAGATATACATACAGTCCATAAAAGATATGCAGTATATCTGTAATATTAAATTTTCATGAGGAGACAATTGAGGAAAAAAAAAATGTCTGAAAAGATTGCTGGAAGCAGGAGGGAAATAATGAGAATAAACTTTGAACCCTAACATAAGAGAGCTGGAGGAGTTTGGCCCTTCAGAAGGGGTCTGGAAGGATTCAGTTTAACTCAGCACTTTCTGTAATTTAGTGCCCCAGGACCCCTTTGAAGCTTACTTCTTATGAAGAACACAAGTGGAGAACTATGGACTGCCAAAAAGCACTGAATCTAAATTCCATATCTGTGGGACTTCCTTGGTGGTCCAGTGGCTAGGACTCCAAACTTTCAGTGCAGAGGGCCAAAGTTCAGTCTGTGGTCATGGAATTAAGATCCCAAGCTCCTCTTTAGGTCTCTTCCTCAAGGCTACTCTAATTCTAGACTGGCCACTATTTTTATTCTTCTATCAAGGTTCTTCTGTAACTTCTTACTCAAGCAGGGGTAAGCATTCTTAACTTTTTCTTTTTTTTTTTAACTTGGAAACATTGAAAAGAAAGTTAGTGAATATGCATACAACATTCTGGATTGAGGCCAGCCCTGAAGAGGACCAGTGTTCCAGTCATGTTCACTTCCATGATCCCAGCTTCCCTCTTTCATTTTTTTTCTTCCTACCTTCTATAACCTGCTCCTTCACCACTGTGTCCAAGGTGTCAGCTCCTGTGTGTACTCTTTTGATAGCATTATCTAAGTCAGGAGCATTTTCACTCTGAAATGCTGTGGGTAGAGGACACAGGAAAAAAAATCCAAGAACCAAAAAAATGGTCTCCAGTGGTGTGCTTTGAAAACTCAGAGTGAAAAACAAAACAAACTCAGGGACACCCCTGCTGTGATCTTATCTCAGGGGTTACTCCAAAGTATTTCCCCCACCCTGAATCCCCACCCCAGCTGAGCTCCCCCCAAAGAAGGCTAAGCCTATTTTCAAAACTGCACGTTTTGATCCAAAGTTCATAGGAGTTCTTGTGCCAATTCCAGGTGTAAATGACAATCTGGGAGACAGTGTTTGGACACAGATATTTGGGGCTATGCAAACATTTACATGTTTTATGGTGACTGGGGAAAATTTATCTTCAGACTTTAAAATGATCTGGAAAACATCAGGAATAGAGACAACTTAGTAGTACGATTCTATTGCCCAAATGTGACGTTTCAAAGGGGAGCAGAGAAAACCTTTCGCCTTCCTGTTCAGAAGGTTCTAGAAAGTGGCTCCTTAAATCCTCATTTCACCAAGTGTTGTCTTTTGAGGAGCAACAGAAAGTTATTATTATATAATTTTAATTGTTCAGTATACACCAGAATTGTCTTATAATAATGCTATGAGGTAAGCATTATTATTACCCCCCCTTTTATGCATGAGGAGACCAAGGCTCAGAGATGTCACCCTTCCCAAGTCAAAGCCTCATTTCAATGCCAAGGTTTGTTTGGCTCCAACCAGGTTCATAGGTGTTCCACCAACCTGGGTGCTCTCACAAAGCACCTCACAAAGGTTCCTCCTCTGTGATTATCTCCTCCCCGACATGGCAACCCCATCAATAGACCTCTTACTCTCTCAGCATCTCTTCTACCGTTTTGGCAGACAATCCCACACCCTTCAGCTCAGAGGTCTTCCTGGTACTCGCCCCAACTCTGGGTTCGCCCGGCTCATGGACAAGCTAACTCTCTGCTGCCCCCTCCTGGCCAAACAAGGACCCGTCCCAGTGGCAGCTGCACTGAAAGACACCTGCTCCCAATTTGCTCCGGATCACTCACCCAGCTCACCCACTAACCAGCAGGTCAAGGAGTAAGAATTACTGATCTGACTATCTTACATTCGACCTTGTCAAAGATTTTCTGGACTCTGACACTGACGCCTGTTTCAGAAGTTACACATTCCTACAATGCATCTTAAGAGCTCCTGTTCTCTGTCTGCATTCATTGACAATTAAGGGTCAAGGTGACAAAGTGACTGCGTAAAGTATTTTGTTCCCATAGGACATTGGCAGCACTGAAAAAATAACTTTGTGGTAAATTTTGAGACTCACTGAAAAAACTGAATAGAATATCAAGGAGATTTGTCTTGTTTAGATGCCTTGCTGAGAATAACTGAGAGGACGCACTTTTTGACCAGCACATCTAGGAAACACATGGAGGTTTGCTCTCACAGTTTCTTGTCCTCAGTACAGTGGATGACACTAGGATGACCACTGGATTGCAGGAACACGAACTAGGACGCAGTAGGTCCTGCCTAGGAAGTGCTCTAAGGAGTTTCTCCTTTGTACTCAAAATGAAGTCCTCAGTACAGTCAGTCTTCTTGACAAGGTCAGGGAGTTCAACAAGATATAAGGCAGCCAACTTGGTTGAAAGAGATTTCTATGTAAAAGGACCTCTAAAGAGCACTGGAGCAGGAGTCAGGGGATCTAGATTCTAATTCTGGCTTTGCAACTAATTAGCAGTAAAGTTTTCCAAATGAGAAAAGAGTTAGGAGTATGACAGGGGTCTTCCTAACTATGGAAGCTACAGGGACACGGATTCCTAGTTCAACATGAAAAAAGGAACATTCTAACAAGTTAGAATTGTTTGAAAAGGAAAAGAATCTTTCAGGAAGCAGCAAGGTCCCTGTTGCTAGAAGGGTTACAGCACTAGCTGAGTCACTTATGTAATAGATGGCAGAAAGAATTCTTGCATCGCTAGAAAAATTTAGAATCAATGATTTCTAAGGTTTTGTCTACACTCTGCACTTACACGGTGGCTGGCACTTAGTAAAGAAGCGGGAAAAGCTTGTGATGGGGAAGAAAGAAGAACGAGAGGGAGGGAAGAAGAGAGGAATGAATCTGTTTAACTGGCTGTAACTAAAAAAAAGCAAGCACACATAAATACTAACTTTTAAAAATTTTACCACAAAGAAGCCATGATTCTAGCACAGGTACTGTGAAAAGAAGAGTGACAGATGTTAGGGACAATTGTATATAAGACTGTTTTAGTAGGATGTAAACTAGTAATGCTCAGCAATGTTTATTGAGCACATACCATACATTAGCAGTCATGCTGAAACCTATTTCTGTCCTCCTATCAAGCCCATGAGGCAGCTTCTCTTAGTTCAGAAAAGGTAAGCAATTTGCTCATGGCTTGTTAACTAGAAAGAGGCAGAATTGGAAGATGAACCTATATGTTTATAACGTGTAGGGTAGGTGTGTGTGTATGTGTGTGTGTGTATCTGATTCTAACTCTTTAGAGGCTACCTCTCCACTTTAAAATATGGTAATGAGTTGCTGCTGCTGCTGCTAAGTTGCTTCAGTTGTGTCTGACTCTGTGCAACCCTATAGATGGCAGCCCACCAGGCTCCCCCGTCCCTGGGATTCTCCAGGCAAGAACACTGGAGTGGGTCACCATTTCATTCTCCAATGCATGAAAGTGAAAGTGAAGTCACTCAGTCGTGTCCGACTCATAGAGACCCCATGGACGGCAGCCCACCAGGCTCCTCCGCCCACGGGATTCTCCAGGCAAGAGTACCGGAGTGGGCTGCCACTGCCTTCTCCGAATGAGTTGCTACTGTTATTTATAATAAAATTATTTACCAATAGGTAACACACACATATGTTTCCCAGGAGGCCCAGTGATAAAGAACCCACTTGCCAATGCAAGAGACACAGGTTGGATCCCTCGGTTGGGAAGATCCTCTGGAGAAGCAAATGGCAACCACTCTAGTATTCTTGCCTGGAAAATTCCATGGACAGAGGGGCCTGGTGGCCTACAGCCCGTGGGGTCACAGAGTCAGACATGACTTAGCGACTTAACAACAACACATGCATATGGTATACAATATGCAAAAAGTTAAAAAAAAATACAAACAGTGAAAAGTAAGTTTAAAATAAATAATCTCCTTTGCACTCCTATCTCCCAGCCACCCAGCAAACCACCCAGGAGATCCACAGTTACTTTTCAAATTTAATTTTTTTTTTATTTTTACAAAACTGTGGCTTGACACTGCATCATTTCGTAAGTCCATATAACCCTGAATCATGTTATTATGGATTTCTACTCTAATTTTTTAAAAATTTTCTTTGTGAAACATTCTTCAAAACTGATCCCATAGAAAACGTGATAAAAACAGCTCATAGTGTATAGCAAATGGTAATGATTTCAGATATTAATTGTTCAATTTTGCTAACCAAGCTTAGTGATACGGTATATTCTAATTCTTTTACATTTTCTGTTTCAATGACGTAACTTCTTTACACAATAAGATGGAACATCTGTCTGATGAAAAATGGGCCATTATTATTCATCTTAAGCCATGAAGTATCGTTCAACAGCTCTGAACTAATGGTCATTACATCAAATAGTTTTTACTCTAATCATTATTTCTAATACATGTGAAATTAATACACAGTGTTTGTCATTACTGTGCACTAGAATATCATTCTAGAAGAAGCAATTAATGTCCATCAGAAGTTTTTTTCTGAAATATGATTATCAAATCCTCGACTAATGAATCATTTGCATATCTGAAATTATCCCCTAAACATCAAGCACTCCTGTGATAGGACACATTACATTTAACAATGAAAATAAGAGAACGAGAGAGAGATTTTTCATATTAAGTTATACCCACTGTCCACTTCCCCACCAGCTCAGAATTTTTTCTGAGGAGAATTCTTTTTCAAAAGAACAGTTAAACAGCTTCAGGGGAAGGCACTTCTGGGGCTTTTCCAGGAATTGCAATTTTCATTTCTCTTATTTATTTACATGTTTTAAAAGGAGAGTAATTTAGAAGACCTGAACCTTTCAATAAAAAAAAAATGATGGTTAATTGTCAAACTCGATCTCTATATAGAAAAATGCCATCCATTTCCAAATGTTGCTTGTAAACTCTCTCAGCAAAGGGGCAAAGAATAATGCACTGTATTTCCCCTGCAGAGCGATATTGCGCGTTCACCTTTAGGAGCATATGCTGCTCTTTTGAAATATGCAGACTCCCCTCTCATTGTACAGGGCCTCTGTGAAAGGACTGAGGGCTCTACAGAATTAACATATGAATGGGCCAACATACCTCCCAAGAAGCCCCTGAGCAAGGGGGGTGGGAATAAAAGGAGGAGGTCCTTTTATTTATTTGGTAGTTAATGAAGAGTAAGAGGACCTTCTCGGACCAATTTTCTTGAGGAGTCAGAGTTTAAACTCAAAATGTTGAGTATTAATAGCAAATACCCATTTAACATTGGATATTCTATTCTTTCCGCCTTCATGACCAACCCATCATTCTGGAAAAAGCAAATGTGTGATGTCTGAAAAGAGTAATTGCTCCTATCAGCGTTAATATATGAAAGCTGATAAAGCTGATCATCACCGTTCTTGCCAATTGGCTGCTCAGTTGTCATCACTTCAGCAAAAAAAATGCTTTACCTGGAAGAACCAGACCTTCAGGATGAGGTTAGGGTCAGGGTTCTAGGTGTGAGCTGTGGCCAGGGGCCTGTTTAGATTGGTTCTGGAGAATGGAGCCTAGGAAATAGGACTGAAACCAGACACTCAGTCCAAAGGGGTAAGACTGCAGGCACGATTACTGTTAGCAAAGGTCCAAGCGGAGCTCAAGACCCACCAGCTAAGAAGATTAGAGTCCCTGAGGCTGGAACTGGCTCTACTACCGGGATCCACATAGCATTAGGTGTCAGTTCCTCTGGGCACCACCTCCCATGACCTCCATATTCAGTCAGGTGCCCTGCTCTGTTCTCCCACAAACAGCATGCAGTTCGTGCAGTATGACACAGAAATGCTTCCATGTCTGTCTCTCTTATTATTTTGTGGAAGCTCTGTGAAGACCACAACCATGGCCATGCTGGCTTTTTGCTGTGCCCATAGTCTGTAGTACAATACCAAGTACATAATTGATGCTCAGTAAGTACTTGAGGAATGTGATCAAAGCAAAGAAATAGAGAAAAACAACAGAATGGGAAAGACTAGAGATCTCTTCAAGAAAATTAGATACCAAGGGAACATTTCATGCAAAGATGAGCACAATAAAGAAGAGAAACAGTATGGACTTAATAGAAGCAGAAATATTAAGAGGTGGCAAGAATACACAGAAGAACTATACAAAAAAGATCTTCATGACCTAGATAACCACGATGATGTGATCACTCACCTAGAGCCAGACATCCTGGGGGGTGAAGTCAAGTGGGCTTTAGGAAGCATCACACGAACAAAGCTAGTGGACGTGATGAAATTCCAGCTGAGCTATTTCAAATCCTAAAAGATGATGCTGTGAAAGTGCTGCACTCAATATGCCAGAAAATTTGGAAAATTCAGCAGTGGCCATAGGACTGGAAAAGGTCAGTTTTCATTCCAGTCCCAAAGAAAGGCAATGCCAAAGAGTTCTCAAACTACCACACAATTGCACTCATCTCACATGCTAGCAAAGTAATGCTCAAATTTATCCAAGCTAGGCTTCAACAGTATGTGAACTGAGAATTTCTGGATGTTCAAACTGGATTTAGAAAAGGCAGAAGAAGCAGAGATCAAATTGTCAACATCTGTTGGGTCATAGAAAAAGCAAGATAATTCCAGAAAAACATCTACTTCTGCTTCATTGACTATGCTAAAGCCTTTGACTGTGTGAATCACAGCAAACTGTGGAAAATTCTGAAAGAGATGGGAATACCAGACCACCTTACCTGCCTCCTGAGAAATCTGTATGCAGGTCAAGAAGCAACAGTTAAAACTGGACATGGAACAATGGACTGGTTCAAAATTGGGAAAGGAGTACGTCAAGGCTGTATATTGTCCCCCTGCTTATTTAACTTATATGCAGAGCACATCATGCGAAACACAAAGCTGGATGATTCACAAGGTAAAACCGTGATTGCCAGGAGAAACATCAACAACCTCAGATATACAGATGACACCACCCTTATGGCAGAAAGTGAAGAGGAACTAAAGGGCCTCTTGATCAAAGTGAAAGAGGAGAGTGAAAAAGCAGAGTTAAAACTCAACATTCAGAAAAATGAAGATCATGGCATCCAGTGCCATCACTTCATGGCAAATAGATGGGGAAGTAATGGAAACAGTGACAGACTGTATTTTCTTGGGCTCCAAAATCACTGCAGATGGTGACTGCAGCCATGAAATTAAAAGACTCTTGCTCCTTGGAAGAAAAGCTATGACCAACCTAGACAGTATATTAAAAAGCAGAGACATTTTGTCGACAAACGTCCATCCAGTCAAAGCTATGGTTTTTCCAGTAGTCATGTATGGATGTGAGAGTTGGACCATAAAGAAAGCTGAGCACTGAAAAATTGATGCTTTTGAACTGTGGTGTTGGAGAAGACTCTTAAGAGTCCCTTGGACTGCAAGGAGATCAAACCAGTCAATCATAAAGGAAATCAGTCCTGAATATTCATTTGAAGGACTGATGCTGAAGCTGAAGTTCCAATACTTTGGCCACCTGATGTGAAGAACTGACTCACTGGAAAAGACCTTGATGCTGGGAAAGATGGAAGGTGGGAGGAGAAGGGGATGACAGAGGACGAGATGGTTGGATGACTTCACTGACTCGATGGACATGAGTTTGAGCAAGCTCCAGAAGTTGTAAAGGTCAGGGAAGCCTGGTGTGCTGCAGTTCATGGATTTGCAAAGAGTCAGACATGACTGAGCCACTGAGCTGAACTGAACTGAAGTCCATGCCATTGCCATGATTAGGGACCTGGGCTCAGGAAACCTGGCAAATTGTTTCATGGGACAGATATGTTGAGGAGTCCCTGTCTCTGGAGCAGTCAATCTGTTGGACTAGATCAGCACCATTTTGGTTCAGCAGTGATGCTTTCTGCTGGAGCATTGCCTGAGTGTCTCCAATTATCTGAGAGGTTTCACCAAATTCTCAAAACAAATTTTAAACATAATCCTTTGCTTTTTCCCCCAGTGGTTCAGATAGTAAAGAATCTGCCTTCAGTGCAGGAGAGTGAAGTTTGATCCCTAGGTCGAGAAAATCTCTGGAGGAGGGCATAGCAACCCATTCCATTATTCTTGCATGGAGAACCCCTTGGGCAGAGGAGCCTGGTGGGCTACAGTACACAGAGTCAGACATGACTGAGCAACTAATACTTTCACTTTTACTTGTCATGCTTTACCAAAACCTTTGCGAGGTTTTGCAAAGCATATGTTTTGTAAAGCACTGGTAGCCAGGGTGTGATTGGTATTACAAAGAAGGAAATTAGATGGGAAGCGGGGAGGGTGCAGAACCAGATGAGAGTAGAGACTGGAGTGAGAAACAACCTGGGCCCTGAGTGCAGTGGGATGTGGTAGAAATGGAGAGATTCTATGAAACCAAACCAGTAGATACAGGAGGCTGAAAATTCGATTTAAGATGAAGGTCAGTAAACTATGCCCTGCAGCCCACATCTAATCCTCAGTCTATTTTTTACACCCTGGGATTTAAGAATGGTCTTTATGTTATTAAATAGTTGGAACAGGAGAAAGAGGAGGAGGAGAAGCAGCAACAGCAACAGAGGTGGTATGGGACCCACAGTGCCTAAAATGTTTGCTATCTGATCCCTTACGGAAAGTTTGCCAATCACTGATTTAAGTGAATATAATCAAGAGAACAAAAGCATGAATTCCCTGGTGGTCCAGTGGGGTGCCCCCAGTAGCTCAGCAGTAAAGAATCCACATTCAGTGCACGAGATGTAAGAAACACAGGTTTGATCCCGGGGTTGGGAAGATTCCCCTGGAGGAGAGCGTGGTAACACACTCCAGTATTCTTGCCTGGACAGTTCCATGGACAGAGGAGCCTGGTGGGCTACAGTCCACGGGGTCACAAAGAGTCGGACACGACTGAGTGACTGAGCACCAGTGGTTAGGACTCCCACCTCCCACTGCGTGCTGGGGGTTGAGGGGAGAGGTTTGACCCCTGGTTGGGAAACTAAGATCCCATAAGCCAACCAGTGTGGCCAAAATGAGAGAGAGTGTGAAGAGAAAGGGAGGGAGGGAATACAAAAGCAGACTAATCGTCAAGCACAGATATGCTTATATGAAACACTGTACCTGCCTGTGTATGCTGTGCGTGCGCACACACACCCACACACAGAGGAATAATGCAATACCATTTTGTTATAACTTGAAAATAACAAAGGCATTTTGATATCACATGAAATCTGTAGAAATGGAAATTAACTATTTGTATTCTTTGGCAATTAAACTACCCATGAATATAATATTTTGCAAGGGACTATTTCTATACATTTTTTGAGGACTGATTTTTCTCTACTCCAGCCTCTCAGAGATGGGTGTCTTATCCAGCTTCTGCTGTAATCATTCTGTTGGCTCTTGGAACTTTACCTAATTAGAATTTTGCACCTTTGGAGAAGAGACTACATAATGTGAATATATTTGAAAGATAATAACATTGATTTGATCTCATTCAGTAATGTTCTTTGAAATACAGTCATAAAATGTTTCAGAGCTGGAAGATATTTTACAGATCATATGGTCCCCAACCCTTGTTTTATCAAGAGGAAGACGGAGATTAAGTAATTTATCTGAGGTTTAAAATAAATCAGGGTCACACAGAAATCCAGAAATTCTGATTCCAACTTCTGTCACTGCTACCTCCCCAGGGGATACCTTGCCTAAACTCCTACAAGGCAGGAACTTATCTGTTAACTCTCCCCAGTGCACAGCCCCCTGTCTAGCCCACAGTTAGTATTCCAAAACAAAAGAATGAATGACAATCACACTAACATTGACTTCATACTTACCCTGCGCCAGGCACTATGCCAAACACTTCTACACGCATTATCTCATTTGACTCTCACAACAATCCTAGGAATAGATTTTGTTTTTACTAGCTCTATTTTGCAAATGACGAAAGTAAGGCACAGAGAGGTGAAGCGACTTGCCCAAAGTCACACAGCTAAGAAATTATGAAATTAGGTTTGGAAATTAGGCCTTTATAACTCCAAAGCCAGTGTTTTTAATCACCACCCTAAATGTATGGTGAGGGCCAATGAAAAGATCAGTTCTGAAATTATACTGAAATGCGAAGCCCAAGCACTCACACATCAAAACACAATTTACTCAGCAAAGGAAGACCAGTGAACAGGTCCCTTGGCTTGTTTTTCCTGGCTCTGCCTCAACTCCCTGTGTGGCCCCACACAATCAGTTAATCTCTCAAGTTCTCTAGTTCCCCAAACCCATTACTAGTCCTGCTTTCTGTGACAGCCCAGGGTGTCTCCAGTTATCTCAGAGGGGCTGCACAAAATTCTCAAAACAAATTTTAAACGTAATCCTTTTAAAAAAAAAAAAAAAAAAAAAGACTTCCCTGGTGGCTCAGATGGTAAAGCCTCTGCTTACAATGCAGGAGACCTGGGTTTGATCCCTGGGTTGGGAAGAGCCTCTGGAGAAGGAAATGGCAACCCACTCCAGTACTCTTGCCTGGAAAATCCCAGGATACAGGAGCCTGGTAGGCTACAGTCCATGGGGTCGTAAAGAGTCAGACACGACTGAGCTACTTCACTTTACCTTTTAAAAAAAAAAAAAAAAAGAACATAACGCTTCACAACACTTTTAGGAGGATAGACAGGATTTTCTTCAAACAAAACACAACAGATGAAAATGTGGCCATAGTTTTTAAGTCTGTGTTTGTGCTGAATGTTAAGGGATGCAGCTCCATCTGCTGGCCATCAAACACACTAATAATAATACTGGTTAAATATTGATAATGGCATATTTACAGTATGTAGCATTTTTCAGTCTGCTCTAAACATCCATTTTTCTAAATAGCAAAAAATACATGCCTATTGTCAAAAGTTGTAAACAGAAAATTTATCATGAATAATATAAGCATGACCAACTTAGGCAGCATATTAAAAAGCTGAGACAGTACTTTGTTGACAAAGGTCCGTCTAGTCAAAGCTAGGGTTTTTCCAGTAGTCATGTATGGATGTGAGAGTTGGACCATAAAGAAAGCTGAGTGCCGAAGAATTGATAGTTTTAAACTGTAGTTTGACGAAGACTCTTGAGAGTCCCTTGGGCTGCAAGGAGATCAAACCAGTCAATCCTAAAGGAATCAGTCCTGCATATTCATTGGAAGGACTGATGCTGAAGCTGAAGCTCCAATACTTGGGCCACCTGATGCGAAGAATTGACTCATTTGAAAAAACCCTGATGCTGGGAAAGATTGAAAGCAGGAGGAGAAGGGGGCGGCAGAAGATGAGATGGCTGGATGGCATCACCAACTCGATGGGCATGAGCTTGAGCAAGCTCCAGAAGTTGGTGATGGACAGGGAAGCCTGGCGTGCTACAATCCATGGGGTCACAAAGAGTCAGACACGACTGAGCGACTGAACTGAACTGAACTGAGTATAAGCATAGTCTTGACCCTCTGGGATACTTACCACATTAACAGTTGTTCCTTCTACTTCTACTCATCTGCATAACTTTTAGATAGCTGAATATATGTACTGTGATACGTAATCTTTATATTTCTAGACATTATATAATAAGTGTTTCCTGTTTTGTTACTAGCCACCATAGGTACAATTTTTAATAGCTTAGACAATATTCTGTCAAGATTATACAATCATTTATTTCTTTGCATGTCCATTGTTGGACATTTAGGTTGACTGACAATTTGGTAATTATAAACGAGCACCTCTTTGCATAAATTTTGCACAGACTTTAGCTTACTTCCTGGGGAGTGATTGTTATTAGCAGTGGAACTACAGGTCAAAGGATAGGACTATATTTTAGCTTCTGAAACATGTTGCTAAATTGCCTTCCAAAAAGACTGCATCAGTTTCCCCTCCCATTATCAGTGGATGAATGCCCTTCTTACGGCACCCTATCTAACAGAGAGTATTGTCTTTTTTCATCTTTGCTAATTAATAGGTGAAAATTGGTCTCTTGTTGTTCCATTAGCATTTTTGATTACTAGTGCAGGTGAACATTTATTCATATGTTTATTAGCCATTCACATGTCCTCTTTTGTGATTTGTTCGTTAATGTCATTTTCCCATTGAGAGCCTTTGTATTTTCTTATTATTTAGTATGTGCTCTTCAAATATTAAAGAATTCTTTTCTTTCCTCTCATATCTACGGCAAATATTTTTCTAAGCATTGTCTTTTATTATATTTGACATAGCTTTTCATTTTATATTGTCAAATATTTTAAGAGCTTCTTTTACGACTTTTTTCCAACTGTTTTAAAGCTAACTCATTATTCTCTATAAAGAAGTATTATATTCATATTTTTATGGTTTCAATTTTTGATCTGCTTTTTATAGTTCCATTTTTTTATTCACTTGGAAGTAATTTTGATATGAAATATGAACTATGAGGATGTATTTTGAAATATCACCATTTATTAAGTTGCTCTTCCCTACTTTACTGAATTGTTAAATTATCACCAGTGTATGTTTCACACAGTATTACCTTTAGGGTCTACAGAGAGTTGCAAAGGTTTGAATTTGGCAGTAAACAATATGCTTTGGGCTGACAAAAAGATTCTGGAATGTTGATAGATTATAGGGAACCATGTAACAGTTTTGAGCAAGTAATAACATGATCATGTTAAAACATGATACATGATTAAGACAAGGTGAATACTGAGACTTCCGTGGTGGTCCAGTGGCTTAAATTCTGTTTTCCTGATTCAGGGAGCCAGGATTCAATCCCTGGTTGGGGAACTAGATCTCACATGCTGCCCCTAAAAGATCACAAGTGCTGCAACTAAATACATACGTAATAATTTTTTTTTAATCACAAACAACAGCAACAACAAAAAAACCCAAGGTGACTATCACTAACTAGAGAGAACAGAGCAGAGGAAGGGAAAATTGGAGACAGTCATGCCAGACAGTTGACAGTTCTCTGGATGATTTCTGTCCTTCCCTGAGTCTTACAGGAATCCTCCTTCTTGCTTTTTAAAATAATTTTGGCATATACTAGGCACAGAGTTAAGCATTTATTATACATTATCTTATTAACTCTCTTCAAACTTCAGTTAGGTAGGTATCATTACCTCCTTTTCACAGATGAAGAAACTGAGGTCTAGAGGTGTCATGTCAGTTGCTCCAGGTCCCTGAGCTCATGAATTGGAGGAGGCAGGACTCAAAACTAAGGATTTGGGAAAATGTAAATGAATATAAAACACCTAAAAGTGCATCTGGCTTGATAAATGGCAGCTTCTCATCCTTGCACCCCTCATCAGTTCTGCAATTCTCATCTCACCCCTCGTCTGAAATTTGTATTAAAAATATGCTAGCATCACATTAACAACATATCCCAGCAATTATAGGAGGCTTATTCAAGCTTAATTGGGAACTATTTCATCCCTCTGACATTTGTATAAAATTAGACGCAGCATAGCAGTCAAGAGAGCCTGGTTTTCTACTCCATCTTCTAGTGCTAGGTGGTTATGTGACCTTGGGCAAGTCACTTGACCACAAAACTTCCTTGAATGCATAATAACACCAAAAAGTAATCATATCACTCACTGAAAAGTGAAGTCGCTCAGTCGTGTCCAACTCTTTGCGACCCCGTGGATTGTAGCCTTCCAGGCTCTTCCGTCCATGGGATTCTCCAGGCAAGAATACTGGAGTGGGTTGCCATTTCCTTCTCCAGGGGATCTTCCCGATCCAGGGATCGAACCCAGGTCTCCCGCATTGCGGGCAGATGCTTTAACCTCTGAGCCACCAGGGAACTCACTAGGTTTTTGTATAAAATAAAAGCAAATCTGAAATGGTTGGAAATTTTCAAAATTCTGCATGATTTTATAGATTTCCCAATTAACCTATCAAAATTCTTAGACCATGAAAATGCTTATGAAAACAAACTGCAACAAACCATGAATGCAGTCTCTTTAGTTTCATTTTTTTATATTTATAATTTTATTTTATTTATTTTTTTGACAAATATTTACAAGATGTATTTATTTTTTTTTCTTTTATCTGAAATAGTTTTTATTTTGCCATTATCTTTGTTTTTTATTTTTTTATTTTTTTTAATTTTAATTATTTTTTTATTTTTTAAATTTTAAAATCTTTAATTCTTACATGCGTTCCCAAACATGAACCCCCCTCCCACCTCCCTCCAAAAATTTATTTGGCTGCTCCAGGTCTTAGTTCTCCATGTGGGATTCAGTTCTCCAACCAGGGATCAAACCCGAGCCCCGACACTGGGAGCTCAGAGTCCCAGCCACTGGACCACCAGGGAAGTCCCTCTCTTTGCTTCAATTAGCTGTGTTCTCATTTTTAATTATGTCAGCTTTCAAACACACACAAAAGTAGACAGAATAGTATAATGAATCTCCACGACTGGCTTCAGTGATTATCGTCTCTGATGTGCTTATTTTATATAGCCTCATATAGCCTCCCCGTATCTTATTTTTCTATTTGAAAGCAAAACCTAAGACATCATATGAATATGGTTCTTTTATGATTACAAAAATACTGAGAGAATTTTATTTCATTTTATCAAATACTGAGGAGAAAGTTAATTTTAAAATCTGGCAAAATCCAAGCTGATATTGATTTTACTTGGTCTTTCTGCTTCTGGAATCTCTCAGAAAATGAACCTCCCATCTAAATAATAAATCAGTTTGGCAGACCAGGCCAAGGGCTAGTGAATCCAATTGCCTATAGTAGACAAACAAGTGGGGGGTCCAGCTTGTCTATGCAGAAGGCAGCATTTTCATTTCTGTAATAACAGGATATATAACAGCACAGTTTAGTACGTAAGAGCTGGTTTAGTACATGAAACCAGTTTGGCTCACAGGGAATTCTGACCAGAGAGTCAACTATTCTTGACAAAGTGAGTGAAGGCAAGACTAAACAAAATTAAGCTCTTTGAGAAGAAAAAATTTTTAAAGAAAGAAAAACAAGCTGAACCACCCACTTAATAAAAAAGGTAGGAGTCAATTTCTCCCTAAATCTGAGTACTTGCAATTTTTCTAATGCGTCTTGTTTACAAAGCTCAGTGACATTCGTGATCCACAGCCTAATTACATATGTAGGGTGGGCATTTGTGCGGGAAACCTGGGTTCGATCCCTGCGTTGGAAAGATCCCCTGGAGAAGGGAAAGGCTACCCACTCCAGTATTGTGGCCTGGAGAATTCCATGGACTATACAGTCCATGGGGTCGCAAAGAGTCGGACACAACTGAGCGACTTTCACTTTCACTTTGTACAAATGAGAAAATGAGGCTTCAACGGCTCACTCAAGCTGGAGTGTGAGGGAGCGAGGAACTAGGGCTCAATTCTGTTTCCTATGTCAGGGCTGGCACCCTATGTAAATAAGTTTACCCCTCCAAAAAAAAGAATTTCTTCACCTTCTATTTCCCGTTTCCTAGGGACTTAACAAAGTACCTGTACTTTCTGGTAGCTCAGTGAATACTTCTTGCCTGTCTGCCTACTTGTCAAATAATGGAAAGAAAAAAGCATAATTATAGGTAGAAAGAAAAAGGAGAAATTAGAGGAATGACTAAAAGAGGAAACAACATTAATAAGCTTAGCCAATAAAGCATAATCTAGGAAAAAATTGAAATATGGAGAAAAACATTTTAAACGGCAACCAACGTTCATGAAATATATGTGAGCAAAAAAAAAAAAAAAAAAAAATGAAGGCCATATACTGAAAAAGTTGACGGTGATGGTTATAACAACTGTAACCACTACCACTTAAATGCCCTAGGCTCTGTGGTAAGACTATTAACCCTCTGAGGTAGGGAAGTAATATTATTATCCCCACTTAACGAGTGAAGAAAGTGGGGCTCAGAGAGGTTAAGCAACTTACCCAATGCTATAGAGCTAATAAGAACAGAGCTAAGATTCCAACCCAGACAGTCTGACTCAATTTTCATTTTTTTAGACTTTCTCTCCTTTGCAAATTTCCTACAATGAGCACGTATTACCTTTATTTTTTAATCCTGTAGCATTCATCGTGTATAGAAATAATTTTGTCATTACATCATTAACTATAGTTAATTACTATTTCTATTCATCATTTGTATGTCACCTCAATTAGACTGTTAAGAGCCTGTGTCTCAGGGAGTGTCATGTTTTAATGCATATTATAGCTGCTCGATGAATACTTCTTAAATGAATGGACAATGGAGAGAAAAATGTGGGAGTGTGAGGCAAAATAACCATCACCACACACACAAAAAAAGATTTACGGAGGTGATGAGAGAGACAGATGAGGAACAGAAAAAGAGGCACAGAAACATAATGATCAAGAACAGGGGAGGTATGTCGGACATAGGTGGAAAGACAAATATCACAATAAAGCAGGGTAAATAAGAAAGGAACTTGCTACATAGAGCCCTGTTTTGGTGAACTTGTAAACTAAAATTGGAGCTAAAATGCATTAACAAAGTGAAGCCAGTCACAGGCGAGAAAGGAGACATTTAAGATATGGCACTTTAAAAAAATTAAATAGAAAAATTGTTTCGAAGTACCTTATGAGAGGGAGAAGTACTAAAATTGCTTTCCTGGCAAAGCCTGTCCCTTCATCCAACAATTATCCTAAGATACTTGAGATCTCATCTCCATAAATTCAATAGGCAATTGGGGCCACTTTCTCTTTTGAGGCCAGATGCAGAAACAGAAATTACAGTCATTTCCTATATTGCAGAAATTAGCTGGCCAGTTGAAAGCCACCTGCACGCATAATTCACATCATCAGAGGTTGGCATCTAGAAGGCTCAGAGCCCTGTCCTCTTTGCCACATACTTCACCCACGTAGAGGCCAAGCTCAGACAACCAAAGGTGATGGTTAAGTTTGCCGTTAGCTCCTGTTATGAGGTGGTGATCTCTTTGTGGTTCCCTCTTGGGAATTAAAATATAACAATTTTTTTCTCATAGTAATACATACTCATAGTTAAACATAAAGCAAAATGAGGCATGGCTGATTGCAAACAACAGCAGTTTTCTGCTCCACCATCCCCCATTATCCTCTAAAGAGGCAACACGTTTGTGGCTTTAGCTGTTTCTTCTGGTTTATCCATTATATAACCTAAATAACATACCTAAACTTTTATTTAACAAATTTAGATGTTATTTATTGTTTGTCTTTAATAATAGTGGAGAACTTAGCTTTCTTATACTCCCCACCTTCAACCTCATGTCTTCAATGTTCCCTCTATCACAATTCTTAGTCAAATCACTAACCAAGTTTACATGATTATAACTATATAATGATTTTGACTATATAATTTGTTCACTGCTAAGCAAAGTATATTATCATTAGTGTTTTAATTAAACTAGTCTTAGCACATTATTGTTAGGCCTTTGATTTTTTTCTCAACTTAATAACTGCTTCAGTATTTCACTGAGATTTCTATATTTCTAATACTATTTTTACCTAGGTGTTCTAACAGTTCTGAAACATACCAAACACTCCAACCCTTCTAAAATTTGCTGGCTCCGTATTCCCCCTGAAGATTGCCCTCCCACAGCTCCCTGTTTCCCTGCTACAAACTAGGCCAGTAATCTCACGGTCTGCAACATGACTCTTCCTAGGACTCCTACTCACAGTTTCCTGGATTTGGGTTCTCTGTTACCTGGATCTTATATTGTGATATTCCTCTTTCTTGGTTTACTCCTTCATTTTAGTAGAGTACAGCTTCCAATATCTTCCAGAGAAAGAGCTGCTAGGAGGAATTTTTTTGAGATCTTATATACTCTAATATTTAACGTGAGCATGATTGGATTGCTATATAATTTTAAGATGAAAATAATTTTCCATTAAAAAAATTAGTTATCTTTTGTCAAATGATTTTCAAAAAGGGTGCCAAGAGCCTTCAATGGGAAAGCATGTTTTCAACAAACAGTGCTCGGACAACTGGATATGCACAAGCAGAATAATGAAGTATGACCCTTAACTCATACCATACACATAAACTCAAAATGGATCAAAGACCTGAATGTAAGAGCTAAAACTATAAAACTATCAGGAAAAAATACATAAGTATAAATCTTCACAACCTTGGATCAGGCATTGGTTTCATTTGCCTACATGACCAAAGAACAAATACATAAATGGCACTTTATCAAAATTAAGAACTTTTCTGCTTTAAGAACACTATCAAGAAAGACAACCCACAAAATGGGAAACTATCTGCAAATATACCTCATACAAGACTTGTATTTAGAATACATAAAAAATGTTTATAATTCAATAATAAGATAAATAACCCAATTTTTTAAAAAATGGGTAAATGGTTTGAATAGACATTTCTCCAAAGAATTTATACAAATGGCCAATAAGTAGATGAAGAGAAGCTCAACATCATGAGTTATCATGAAAATTAAGAGCAAAACCACAAGGAGACACTACTTCACACTCACTAAGATGGCTATAATAAAAAAAAAAAAAGAAGAAAAATAACAAGTGTTAGCAAAGATGTGAAGAAATTAGAACTCTCTTACATTGCCAGTGGGAAAGGAAAACAGTGCAGCTGCTGTAGAAACCATTTGGCATTTTTTCAATAAGTCAAAGATAGAATCATTATGTGACCCAGCAATTTCACTCCTAGGTATATACCCAAGAGAATAAAAGACATATGTCAACACAAGAACATGTACATGAATGTCCATACATAACAGCATTATTCATAATAACCAAAGAGTAGAACAACTCAAATATCCACTGATGAAAGGATAAAGTAATGCATATCCATACAGTGGGATATTATTCAGCCATAAAAAGAAATGAAGCACCAAGACATGCTACAATATGGATTAGCCTCAAAAGCATTATGCTGAGAGAACAAAGCCAGACAAAGAAGGCCACACATTGTATGATGCCATATACAGGAAATGTTCAGAACAGACAGATTAGGAGAGACAGAAAACAGATGATTATTTTCTGGGGCGGGGGGATACGGAGAAAAGGGGAGCAACTGCAAATGAGTTCACAGAAAGGAAGAAAATATTTGAAAATCATACATCTGACAAGTTATTTATATCCAAAATAAGAACTGTTGGGCTTCCCTGGTGCTCCAGTTAGGAGTCTGCCTTGCAACACAGAGGACGTTGGTTTTGATCCCTGGTTCAATCTCTGGTTTCACATGCTGTGGAGCAACTAGGCCACTGCATAACAACTACTGAAGCCCTTGCTCTAGAGCCTGTGAGCCGTAACTACTGATCTCATGCACCACAACTACTGAAACTCTTGCCCTGGAGCCTGTGCTCTGCAACAAGAGAAGCCACCACAATGAGAAGCCTATGCACCGCAAGTGGGGAGGAGCCCCCATTCACCGCAACTAGAGAAAGCCTGTACTCAGCAACAAAGAACCAGCAAAGCCAAAACTAAGTAAAATTATTTTTAAAAAAGAACTCCTACAACTCAGTAATAAAGACAATCTGATTGAAAAATGAGCAAAAGATTTGAGTAAACATTTCTCCAAACGAGACACACAAATGGCCAATATACACATGAAAACATGCCCAATATTATACTAGGGAAATGCAAGTCAAATCCCAATGAGATAACAGTTAACATCCACTAGAATGCCTGTAATAAAAAAAAAATCGATAGTAACAAGTGTTGGTGAAGATGTGGAGAAATTGAAACACTCATACATTGCTAGTGGGAAGGTAAAATGATGCAGCCACTTCAGAAAAAAAAAAAAAAACACCAAAAACTGGCAGTTCCTCAAAAAATTAGAGATATCATATGATCCAGAAATTCAACTCCTAAATATATACCCAAGAGAATTCAAATCATGTATGCATACAAAACCTGTACACAAATATTCCTAGCAGCATTATTCATAATAGCCGAAGATGGAAGCAACCCAATTCATTGTTGCTGTCGAGTCACTGAGTCATGTCCAACTCTTTTGCAACCCCATGTAGCCTGCCAGGCTCCTCTGTCCATGGGTTTCTTCAGGCAAGAATACTGGAGTGGGCTGCCATTTCCTTTTCCAGGGGATCTTCCTGACCCAGGGATCTAATCCCTGTCTCCTGAATCTCCTGCATTGGCAGGAGGGTTCTTCACCACCGAGCCATTCAGCCATAAAAAGGAATGAAGTACTGATTAGTTCAGTTCAGTTCAGTCACTCAGGTCTGACTCTTGCAACCCCATGGACTGCAGCATGCCAGGCTTCCCGTCCATCACCAACTCCTGGAGCCTACTCAAACTCATGTCCATTGAGTCGGTGATGCCACCCAACCATCTCGTCCTCTGTCATCCCCTTCTCCTCCCACCTTCAATCTTTCCCAGCATCAGGGTCTTTTCAAATGAGTCAGCTCTTCGCATCAGGTGGTCCAAGTATTGGAGTTTCAGCTTCAGCATCAGCTCTTCCAATGAATATTCAGGACTGATTTCTTTTAGGATTAACTGGTTTGATCTCCTTGCAGTCCAAGGGACTCTCAAGAGTATTTCAACACCACAGTTCGAAAGCATCAATTCTTTGGCACTCAGCTTTCTTTATAGTCCAGCTTTCACATCCATACATGACTACTGGAAAAACCATAGCTTTGACTAGATGGACCTTTGTTGACAAAGTAATGTCTCTGCTTTTTAGTATGCTGTCTAGCTCGCTGATACATGTACTGATATATGCTACAACATGGGTAAACCTGAAAAACATTATGCTAAGCAAAAGAAGGTAGACACAAAGGACCACATATTTTAAGATTCCACTTAAATTAAATGTCCAGAATAAGCAAATCCATAGAGATAGAATGTAGATTAATCACTGTCAAGGTCTAGTAGAAGGGGGAATAAGGATATGGAGAATGACTTTATGAGCACATAAGATTTCTTTTCAGGGTGATGAAAATGGTCTGGAATTAGATAATGGTCATGGTTGCACAACTGTGCAAATATACTAAAAATCACTGAATTTTACACTAAAGCTTTCAAAAATAAACTTTAAAAATCTACTAGGGGTATTCACATTAGACTATTTCTGTTCCACTGACCTGTGTCTGTTCCTACCACATTCTCTTGCTTATTGTACCTATGCAGTATGTTTTAAAAATAGGAGTAATTTTTAAATGATTCCTCCCACTTTACTCTTTTTAGCCATTCTAGTTCCTTTGCCTTTTTATACGGTTTTTAGAATAAGCTTGATTGTATCTATAAAAATATTGTTGTGATTTTGGTCCTATGGATCAATTTGAGAAGAACTGATATTTGTTCTATAGAATCTTCCAATCCATAAGCACATTATGTCTCTCCATTTATTTAGTTCTTTGATTTCTTTTTTTAATTTTTTTCTTCTTTTTTGCCACAAGGCACCTGGGATCTTAGTTCCTCAACCAGGGATTGAACCTATACCCTTTTCAGTGGAAGCATGGAGTCTTAATTAACCATTGGACCTCAGGGGGAGTCCCCAGTTCTTTCATTTGTGTTTTGAAATTTTCAGCATACAGCATATATAGTCTATAATTGTTTTACTAGATATATCTAAGTATTCCAGCTTTTGGAGTGATTGTAAATGGTATTTATCTTTAATTTTTGTTTCTACACGTTCTTTGGTAGTAATACAGCAGTATAATTGACTTGTGTATGTTGATCGGTATACTGTGACCTTGCTGAACTCATTAATTCTACAAAAATTTTTATAATTCCTTTTCTACACACACAATCATGTAATCTGAAGATAGAGACACGTTTATTTCTTCCTTTCCAACATGTTTGCATTATATTTCCTTTTCTTGCCTTACTGAGTCGGCTAGGACTGCCATGACAGTGATAAATAGGGTATGGAGAGCAGACATCCTTGCCTTGTTCTGATTGTGGAGATAAAGTACTCAATTTTCTGGTACTGGGTATCATAGCAGCTGCCTAGTGGCTTCCCTAGTGGCTCAGATGGTGAAGAATCTTCGTGCAGTGCAGGAGACCCAGGTTCAACCCCTGGGTTGGGAAGATCCCCTGGAGAAGAGAATGACAACCCACTCCGGTATTCTTGCCTGAAGAACTCCATGGACTGAGAAGCCTGGTGGGCTACAGTCCATGGGGTCTTTAAGAGTCAGACACAACCGAGCAACTAACACTTTCACTTTTATCATGATAGCTGCAGGATTTTTATAGATGCTCTTTATCAAGTTGAGATAATTCCTCTCTGTATCTAATTTTCTTGGAGCTCTTTTTTTAAATCATAAATGGGTACTGAACTTTGTCAAAAGCATTTTTCTTCGTCAATGGATATACATGCAATTTTTTTCCTTTAACTTGTTGATGAGGTACTTACTTTCATTTTCTAATATTGACTCAGCCTTATACTCCTGGAATAAATCCCCACTTAATGGCAACCCACTCCAGTATTCTTGCCTGGAAAATCCCATGGATGGAGGAGCCTGGCAGGGTACAGTCCATGGGGTCGCAAAGAGTCGGACATGACTGAGCTACTTCACTTAATCATGATGTATAATTCTTTCTTATATAAGAATTGTAAGAATTTTTGTCCAGAAATTTTGCATCTAAGATCATAAGATATGCTGGCCTGTGGTCTTCCCTTATTTTGTACTGCTTTTATCTGGTTTTGTTATTAGGCTAATATTGGCCTTGTATAGTGAGTTGGCAAGTGTAGTATCCTCTTCCATTTTCTGGAAAAGTTTATGGAGGAGTGGTGCTAATTTCTCTTAAATGTTTGTTAGAATTCTCTAGTTAAATGATCAAGGTCAGGATATTTCTTTTATAAATACTTTTAAATTCTGAATTGAATTTCTTTAATAGTTATGAGACTATTTATATTACTTCTTTTGTATTGCATGAGTTTTGGTGGTTTGTGTGTTTCAAAGAATCGGTCCAGTTTATCTGTGTTTTTGAACTTATGTTAGTAGAGTTGTTCATAGTATTACCTTACTATTCTTTAGTGGCTGAAGGATCTGTAGTAATATCCCCTGTTTCACTCCTGCTATTGTTAATTTATACTGCCTCTCTTTTTACCTTTTTCAGTCTTGCTAGAGGTTTATCAATTTTATGATAAATTCAAAGAATTTGCTTTTTGTTTCATTGATTTTCTCTATTTTTATTCTATTTCCAATTTCATTTATTTCTACTCTTTATTATTTCCTTTCTTCTACTTACCTTGGATTATCTTACTGTTCTTTCTCTAGTTTTTTTTAAGGTGGTCACTTACATTATTGATTTAAGGTCCTTTCTCTTTCCAATTTTAAGTATTTAGTGCTATAAATTTCTCTCTCAGCAACAATTCTGTAGAGATTTGTTAATCTTTTTGTTGTTCATTTTGTTATAGTGGTCTTTTTTAGGAGATTCCTATTTTAATGGCGCCCTCTTCTGTCAATTTAGCAAAGTCCAGATATTTAGTAAATTTGTGTTTCCGTTTTTGCGATAGGGGAGTGTTACTGTGTTCTCTGATTGTGTGACTCTCTTTTGTCATGTTGGCCCTAAATCTTATCCCTTTTATTCTTTTACCCTTCACTACTCAGTTGACAAAGGGCTCTTCTTCTTTTTTTTTTTTTCCCCAAAGGGCTCTTCTTTGTTGCTTTTTATTTGTTTTTTCCCCCAGAAGCTATGTGTTTTAATTGTGGGGCTTCCCAAGTAGCTCAGCTGGTAAAGAATCCATCTGCAATGCAGGAGACCCCGGTTCAATTCCTGGGTTGGGAAGTTCCCCTGGAGAAGGGATAGGCTACTCATGCCAGTATTCTTGGGCTTCTCTGATGGCTCAGATGGTAAAGAATCCTCCTGTAATGCGGGAGACCTTGGATTGATCCCTGGGTCAGGAAGATCTCCTGGAGAAGTCATGGCCACCCACTCCAGTATTCTTACCTGGAGAATCCCATGGACAGAGGAGTCTGGCAGGCTACAGTCCATGGGGTCACAAAGAGTTGGACATGACTGAGCAACTAAGTACATGTATTTTAGAGACTTCAAATCACACCTAAGTCTCTTGCCTGTAGTTTATACTCTGTGCCACTTAGATGTTTTGTTAAAAATGTGGGGTGAACTTGGTCTTTCTGGTGGTGGTTTTTATATAAATTTAGGCCTTTTAGCTATCTTCCTTCTTCTGCTTTCCCCTCAGGTTTTCTCAGTCAGCCTTGCTCACTACAGAGCCTTGTAGGACGGCAGGTGGAAGGACAGGGAATGTGAGACATAACAGGCTGTAATTTGGTGTTATTTCTTCTTTTACTTAGTTATTTTGAAGTTTAGCTATTCTTTCTCTAAGTTATGGTGAGGGCATGGTTTGTGTAGTGTTTTTCCCTCCTCTGCCCTGTGTAGTTGTTTTTCTATCTCTTCTTGTTGTTCTGTATTGCTTTAGGAGAAAATGTTGGGCAATTGGGATCTGGGTGGCTACCACTATTGTCAGCTACCAAGAAGTTGTCCATCTTACAAAATTCTAATAATAGAATCATGCTATTTATGGTGGGGCTTCTCTGGTAGCTCAGTTGGTAAAGAATCTGCCTGCAGTACAGGAGACCTGGGTACAGGAGACCTGGGTTCAGTCCCTGGGTCAGGAAGATCCCCTGGAGAAGGAAATGGCAACCCACTCCAGTATTCTTTCCTGGAAAATCCTGTGGACAGAGCCTGGCAGTCTACAGTCCATGGGGTTGCAAGAGTTGGACACAACTTAGCAACTAAACCACCACCACCCAGAAGTTCTCCATTCTACAAAATTCTAATAATAGAAACATGCTATTTATGGTGACTGCAAGTGTTTCTTGGTATATAGATGTTTTAATTTATATAAAGTTCGACAGCATAGTAGGGATGATATGGAAAATCATGTATAATTTTCCCAGGTTTAAACTAATTTCTCTCTTTTATCTTGTTTTCAATCTCAATGTTCTGTTTGGAACACAAACCCATCTTCTTCTCTCAAACAACAGCACTAAATATGAAATGCCAAGATTCTAATACGTGAAGTATTTCAGTTTTTACCTCCAGAATAACATGAATTTCAAGAGGTAAGAAATCCAACAATTGATTCAAAGATTCATCTATTTATATCCCAACCCTTCATCTTCCATGACCACCTTTAAGGAGACCTTGCTTGCTAGAACTTTGATGGATAAAAATAGATTCCCTTATGATATCTGCTTTTAGGTGTGGCTCTTTTAAGACACAGTGCTTTCAAAATAAATGTTTATTGATAACATTTCTAATTAAAGTTTAGTGGCCAAGTTCTCTCATGCACCTTTTCCAGAAAGTATGACATTAAAATCAATATAGCAGAGTAGTTAAGGTGGTGATTCTCAGAGCTAGAATGCCTGGATGAATATTTAAGTTCTTCCATTTTCAAAATGTGTGACTGAACTAGTGAAAAGCTTGGTACCTCTGTTTTCTAGAAGTAATAATAATACCAACCTCATAGTGCAGTTGGGGAGATTAAGTGAGTTAATACCTGTAAAGCACTTAGAAAAGTGTATGACATAAAGTTTATGTAAGTGTTTACAATACTCATCATGTAAGTTCCTTTTAACAGTATCTTTAATGTCTATATAAATTATCTATCACTGCACAACAAATTGTCACAATTTCACAGCTTAAAACAATGCTTATTTATTTATGTCACCATTCCTGTAGGTCAGGAATATGAACACTGCTTAACCAGGTCTTCTGCCTCAAACTTTCACCCAAGGCTATAATGCTGGTGTTGAGCTGGGCTTGGTTTTCTTCTGAAGGTTGGCTGGGGAAAGATTTGCTCCCAACCTCATATGGTTGTTAGCAAGACTCATTTCCTTGTGGTCTATGGGACTGAGGGTCTCAGTTTTTAGCTGGTTATTGGTCAGAGGTCACCCTTACTTCCTTGCTATGTGGGCCTCCTCAATGTGGCAACCTGCTTTATCAAAGACAGCAAGGTAGAGAGTCAGCTAGAAAGACAGGTTACAATCTATTGTAAGCTAATCACCGAAGGTATCTCATCATCTAGGTCATATTCTTTTAGCTACAAGTAAGTCACTCATGTCAGCCCACACTACTTGGACACAGGGATTGCATGTGTGTGCAAGCTAAGTTGTGTCTGACTCTGTGCAACCCTAAGGACTGTAGCCTGCCAGGCTCCTCTGTCCATGGGATTCTCCAGGCAAGATTATTGGAGTGGATTGCCATTTCCTTCTCGGGGGATCTTCCCAAACCAGGGGTCAAATCCACGTCTCTTATACTTCTTGCATTGGCAGACAGGTTCTTTACCACTAGCTCCACCTGGAAATGCTGGAGACCATCTTAGAGTCTGTCAACCACAATGTCTTAAAAAGAAAACACAATATAGCAGAGATGTTTCAGAATAATGATTCTTTAATCAGCTTCAGTTCAGTTCAGTTCAGTTGCTCAGTCATGTCCGACTCTTTGCAACCCCATGGACTGCAGCATGCCAGGCCTCCCTGTCCATCACCAACTCCCAGAGTTTACCCAAACTCGTGTCCATTGAGTTGATGATGCCATCCAACCATCTCATCCTCTGTCGTCCCCTTCTCCTCTTGCCCTCAATCTTTCCCAGCATCAGGGTCTTTTCAAATGAGTCAGTTCTTCGCATTAGGTGGCCAAAGTATTGGAGTTTCAGCTTCAGCATCAGCCCTTCCAATGAATATTCAAGACTGGTTTCCTTTAGAATGGATTGGTTTGATCTCCTTGCAGCCCAAGGGACTCTCAAGAGTCTTCTCCAACACCACAGTTCAAAAGTATCCATTCTTTGGCACTCAGCTTTCTTTATAGTCCAACTCTCACATCCATACCTGACTACTGGAAAAACCATAGCCTTGACTAGACAGACATGTGTTGGCAAAGTAATGTCTCTGCTTTTTAATATGCTGTCTAGGTTGTTCATAACTTTTCTTCCAAGGAGCAAGCATCTTTTGATTTCATGGCTGCAGTCACCATCTGCAGTGATCTTGGCGCCCAGAAAATTAAAGTCTGTGACTGTTTCCCCATCTATTTGCCATGAAGTAATGGACTGGATGCCATGATCTTAGTTTTCTGAATGTTGAGCTTTAAGCTAACTTTTCCACTCTCCTCTTTCACTTTCATCAAGAGGTTCTTTAGTTCTTCTTCGCTTTTTGCCATAAGGGTGGTGTCATCTGCATATCTGTGGTTATTAATATTTCTCCCAGCAATCTTGATTCCAATTTGTGCTTCATTCAGCCCAGCATTTCTCATGATGTACTCTGCATATAAGTTCAATAAGCAGGGTGAGAATATACAGCCTTGACGTACTCCTTTTCCTATTTGGAAGCAGTCTGTTGTTCCATGTCCAGTTCTAACTGTTGCTTCTTGACCTGCATACAGATTTTTCAAGAGGCAAGTCAGGTGATCTGGTATTCCATCTCTTTCAGAATTTTCCACAGTTTATTGTGATCCACACAAAGGCTTTGGCATAGTCAATGAAGCAGAAATAGATGTTTTTCTGGAACTCTCTTGCTTTTTCGATGATCCAGAGGATGTTGGCAATTTGATCTCTGGTTCCTCTATCTTTTCTAAAACCAGCTTGAACATCTGGAATTTCATAGTAAACGTATTGTTGAAGCCTGGCTTGGAGAATTTTGAGCATTACTTTACTAGCGTGTGAGATGAGTGTAATTGTGCAGTAGTTAATCAGCTTACCCAGATTTAAGTGCTGATTGACTTTGGGCAGGTTACTTAACCCCAGTGAGTCTCAGTTTCTTCATCTTTGACATGAAGTGATAATAGTACTTGGGAGATATTTTGGGAAAGATGAAATGAGAATATCTTTGTATCTTTCTTTCTTCAAACTCAGTGAGTATTCAATAAATATTAGCTAACATTATTCCAAAGCTAACAGAAGTTTAACCAGCTAATGTATTCTACACATTACCACTAAACAGGTGATCAGACATAGCTTGAGAGCAATGAACATAAACAAAAGACCACCACAAAATTGTTACTCTCCCCCATTAACTATGATAATTTTGAAAAGTGTCTCTTCTGTATAGACTCTCAGCTGGGTTCTGGTGCTTTTACAGTGCATCTATACTCAGAAACAAATTAATAATGACAGTTACAATTCAACTCCATACATTGTATATCTCTATATATGACTGGAGCTATACCTCAATTCCATCCAGCTAGGGTATTTGCTACACACATATAAATTAAGACTTTTAATTGCATTATCAGTATATTTTCTTGATTTAACTAAATACAATTCGATATGCTATTATTGAGATCCTTCTATGAACTAGTCATTTTCCTGGACACTTGAGGACATAGAGCCTGATACCTCAAGGAGCTCAGAGTCTCTATGGAGAGAAAAAATAAACATAGAATAATAATACACAGTGATGCACACCATGGCAGAAGCTGGCTAGGGTACTATGGAAACACAGAGGAGGAGGATTAAGCCAGATGAGGTGAGTCAGGAAAGGCCTCCCGGACAAGGTGAACCTGACCAAAGGCTTCAAGTGTAGATAAGAAAGGTTATTCTCAGCATGAGATGCAAGAGATGACATAGAAATGTTCTTTGCTTTCAGTCTCACAGTCCGGTGTCAGAGACAAACTCAAAAAAACAAAAGAACACCACGTGTGATGAAATGCTGCAGGAGCACAGGAAAGCAAGTTTAAAGTGAGGTGGGGGACTTCATGGGAAGGTTCACAGAGGAAGAGATGGCTGAGCTAGACTTTAAGGATGGGAAATTGTACTGGTGTGTATTTGGTCTTCTCCAGGTTTCCTCCAGCATCATCTGGAATTGTCCATATTGGGACCATTTTATTTTTGTTAATCATCCTTCCTTATCCACTCCTAAGTGGAAATGAGAACATTAGAACTATCTACCTGCATTACACCCTAAACATTATCTTTTCACTATATGTTCATATATTAACTGAATAATGGTAGTATTGCTATGAATAATCATAATATCCTAATAGTTATATAATGCATTTTGGTTTAAGAAACACATTTGATAGTCATTACATTTACAAACTAGCTATATTTCAGACATATAGAAAAATACAGAAAATGACAAAATAATCCACCTATAATCACACTACCGAATTAACTGGATGTTACTGTTTTGCCTTATTTCCTTTGGCTGTCTCTTTTTCTCTAAAAAATAATGCATTATTTAATAGAAATACAGCAAAAATTCATACAACCCATCACTTCTTTACTCATATCTCTCCTTGAGTAACCAGTTCTACATTGCCATGCATCATTTTTGTCCATATTTTTGTACTTTTCATACATACAAATATAAGCACTATATCGTTTCATGTATTCTTAAAATTTTTATTGCACAGTGCATATTTACCCTTTTAATCTCATTTTTCCATACAACATTGTTTTTAAATTTATTCCTGTTGATTGATGTTTCCCTGGTAGCTGCTCTAGTTCATTTTAACAACTATATAGTTTTCCACTATGTGAATAAATCATAGCTTATTTATACATTCCACAATTAGATTGTTTTTACTTTTTAATTTTAGTTTCTATTTTGTAGTTACAAAGAGTACTGAAGAAAATGCTTTCATACATATGTCTTTGTGCCCATGTCTGAGAGTTTCTCTAGAGAGGTGATTAGGAATTGTACCTGTCTAGTACAATTTCAATATCCAGAATTTCTGGGTCATAGGATATATGCATTTTCAAGTTTACTAGATTTTGCCAAATCACTTTCCAAAGCACTTGCTCTATTCTAAGCACTTTTCATGTATTAAATCATTGTGTCATTACAACAACCATAGGAAGGGAATACTGTTATACTCCTTTCTTTTTTAAATTTTTAAAATATAAATTTATTCGTTTTAATTGGAGGCTAATTACTTTACAATATTGTATTGGTTTTGCTGTACATCAGCATGAATCTGCCACAGGTATTATACTCCTTTCTAAGAATGAAGAAATTGAACCTAAGAAAAGTTAAGTAACTTGCCCAAGGCCACACAGCTAGCAAGATATAAAGCTTGTATTCAGACAGAAGCAGTCTAGTTCCAATGCCCACGCCTTTAACCACTACTCTGTTCCGTTTCCTATTCCAACCCACTATTGTGTTCATTTGCATTTCTCCCATTACTAGTGAGGTTGAACATTATTTATACCTTTTTGTTCAGGAACACTAAGTACTATGAAAGTAGTGAGTAGGAAAAAAAGAAGCCATGGCCCACCCACAAAGGCAATGAGCTCTCACAGGAGCCAGGCCTGCCCCATGGCCTCCATGACGACATGAGGTTTAGGAGAGTACTGCAATTGAAGGATTTATTTGGAAAAGGAACATCTTTTAAAAATTAGTTTTATTTTTATTAAAGAAATACACACACACACATTGTTTAAAGAGACAACTAAATCTACAAGACTTGTTAAGAAAAGCAACAATGCTTTCCCCTAGGCATCTTGTGGTGTCAGAAAATAAAGAAGTGCAAACAAATGACACGAACATCACAAAAGAACAAAGAAGCCAGTGGGCCCCCAAAGGTGAAACGTGCAATAATTTGTTCATCAAAATAGATAATGAAAGCAATATACCACAATGCATTAAATATCTTATTATATAACACAGAGAACTATATTCAATATCCTATGATAAACCATACAGAAAAGAATATAGTTTAATAACATAATATATATTTTATATAATATATAAAGAATATATTATAACATTAACATTTTTGTTAATATTATAATAAAAATATATTATAATAACATATATAGTATATATATATGTATAACTGAATCACTTTGCTGTAAGCAGTAATCAACACTGTAAATCAACTACACTTCAATTTAAAAAGAACAATGCATTAAATAAGAACTCATGAGTCCATACTGATATTAAAAAATTATCTAGTTAATTATTAGTTGAGAGCTTTCCTTCCTTAAAGTAAAATGCAGCCTAATAAATCTAGAAAGAATCATGAAGTTAAAAAATCATTGATGGCTGGTAGAACTAGTGGGTGAAATTTAATGAGGAGAATATGTATGTAACATCAAAGCACTTACCCACAATGACTTATTAATTACAAAGGGGAAATAGCAACTTTACACTAAAGGAAACTGGTGGTTACTACTTGTCTTTGTCTATTTGGGCTGCTAGAACAAAATACCATAGACTGAGTAGTTTATAAACAGTAAACATTTATTTCTCACAGTTCTGAGGACTCAAAAGTCTGAGATCACAGCTCTAGCAGATTTTGTGTCTGGATGGGGAAACAGTGGAAACAGTGGCTGACTTTATCTTGGGGGGTTCCAGAATCATTGCAGATGGTGATTGCAGCCATGAAATCAAAAGACGCTTGCTCTTTGGAAGGAAAGTTATGACCAATCTAAACAACATATTAAAAAGCAGAGGCATTACTTTGCCAACAAAGGTCCATCTAGTCAAGGCTATGGTTTTTCCAGTGGTCATGTATGGATGTGAGAATTGAACTGTGAAGAAAGCTGAGTGCTGAAGAATTGATGCTTTTAAACTGTGGTGTTGGAGAAGACTCTTGAGAGTCCCTTGGACTGCAAGGAGATCCAACCGTCCATCCTAAAGGAGATCAGTCCTGAATATTCATTGGAACGACTGATGCAGAAGCTGACGCTCCGATATTTGGCCATCTGATGTGAAGAGCTGACTTATTTGAAAAGACCCTGATGCTGGGAAAGATTGAGGGGAAGAGGAGAAGGGGACGATAGAGGATGAGATGGTTTGATGGTATCACCGACTCAATGGACATGAGTTTGGGTAAACTCTGGGAGTTGGTGATGGACAGGGAGGCCTGGCATGCTGCAGTCCATGGTGTTGCAAAGAGTCGGACATGACTGAGCAACTGAACTGAACTGAACTGAAGACCTGCTTGCTCACAGGCGGCCTTTTTACTGTCAGTTTACATGGTGGAAGGAATTCTCTAGGGCCTCTTTTAAAAGGGCACTAATTCCAAACATGAGGGCTTTACCTTCATGACCTAATCGCTTTCTAAAGGCCTCACTTCTTAATATCATCACTTCAGGGTTCAGAATTTTTACATATGAATTTGGAGGGAGCACAAACATTCAGACCATAACACTACCTACACTAAGTGAGCAAAGTTAACAGCAGCAATACTGAGATGGTCTGGCATCATGTACCCCCTGATATGAAAAACGAAGAAGGATACAGTCACACTTTTATTATTCTTTTGTTATTCTTGTTGATCTAATCATTTGGAAGGTCTTCCCTGGTAGCTCAGATGGTAAAGAATCTGCCTGCAATGTGGGAGACCTGGGTTCGATTCTTGTGTTGGGAAGATTCCCCTGGAGAAGGGAATGGCAACCCACTCCAGTATTCTTGCCTGGAGAATTCCATGGATAGAGGAGCCTGGTGGGCTACAGTCCATAGGGTCACAAAGAGTCAGACACAACTAAGGACAAGCCCAAGGATCCAACCATTTGGAAATAACAACAACAACAAAAAAGCATTTAGAGGCAATGTACAAAATGATTGGCCTATAGTATTCAAAAAAAGACAAAAGGAAACTGAAGAACTATTCCAGATTAAAAGAGATTAAAGAAACATGGTAACTAAATTCAATGCATATCCTAGATTGGATCCAGGACCCAGGAAAAAGAAGCTCTGAAGAACTGGATCAGTTGTTCAACCTGAATGTAAGCTGTGATTTGCTGCTGCTAAGTTGCTTCAGTCATGTCCGACTCTGTGCGATCCCATAGACGGCAGCCCATCAGGCTCCACCGTTCCTGGGATTCTCCAGGCAAGAAAACTGGAGCAGGTTGCCATTTCCTTCTCCAATGCATGGAAGTGAAAAGTGAAAGTGAAGTCACTCAGTCATGTCCGACTCTTAGCGACCCCATGGATTGCAGCCTACCAGGCTCCTTCGTCCATGGGATTTTCCAGGCAAGAGTACTGGAGTGGGGTGCCATTGTCATTGTGGTTTAGATAATATTATTATTTTAATGCTACAGTTTCTGGTTTTGATAATCATACTGTGGTTATGTATAGAATGTCTTTTTTCCTAGAGTATTTAGGTGTAAATGGACATGATGTCTTTGCTACTTTCAGATGGATCATAGCAAAGAGGCAGAATAATAAAGGCACTGTGCTTCACAGATTGCCTACAATAGGGAGTATATCTCACCAAGCAGTGTGTTTCATTAACCAACTAGCCTAGAGGGAGAAGTGGCCTGAGGTGAAACTGTGTACAATTTATTGGGCAGTACTCAATGGCTGGCCATCTGTCAGGGGCCTGGAAGGAAAAGTACCAGAGGATCACATGTAGAGGCACATGGAAAAGTAAATTGAAACCCAAGGGGTAGATGGTGGCAATCATAAGAAAACACCTCACAGACCCCCTACTACAGGGAGCAGAAGTGACCAAGGGCCTCGAGAGCTGTTTTCTGAAATCTATGGGAGACTGTTTGTGCCAAGGCCACATCTCAGAAGATGCAGGATTCCTTGTCACCGAACTTTGGCACAAAAGACCCGCTGAGGACTGAGGACAGGGAACTCTTCAGATGAGATGGCAATCCACAATACTTCCCCCCGAGCCTTATTCTTTATCTCTTTCATCCAGAGTCAGGATCGCATTGTGGTCTGACAGCACCCTCAAACTCTCCCAGCTCCCTCACTTCCTCTGAGACAGGCATTTCCTTGAATACAGTTCTTGTGCACTTAATCCTTTATTGGCATCTGCTTTTCAGAGGATCTGGACTAACACAGAGGAAAAAACATAGATAACTGGTGAATCTTAGGGAAATGTACAAGGGAATTCTTTTACTATTATTGCAATCCTTCTTTAAGTTCAAAATAATATAAAAATAAAAAGTTAAAAACAACTGACCTTATCGTGTAGAAAAGGGAAGCTTCTTACACTGTTGGTGGGGATGTAAATTGGTGCAGCCACTATGGAGAACACCACAGAGGTTCATACTCAAAAAACTAAAAATAGAGTTGCTATGATCTGGCAATCCCACTCCTGGGCATGTACCCAGACAAAACTCTAATTCAAAAACATACATGCACCCATATGTTCAAAGCAGCACTATCTACAATGGCCAAGACATGGAAACATCCTAAATGTCCATTGACAGAGGAATAGATAAAGAAAATGTGGTACATAACTATTTGCATGTATGTGTTAGTCACTCAGTTGTGTCTGACTCTTTGCAATCCCATGAACTGCAGCCCACCAGGGTCTATGGGATTCTCAAAGCAAGAATACTGGACTGGGTTGCCATGCCCTTCTCCAGGGGACCTTCCCGACCCAGAGATTGAACCTGGGTCTCCTGCATTGCAGGCAGATTCTTTACTGTCTGAATCACCATGGAAGCCCATATAGATAGATAGATAATGGAATATTTCTCAACCATAAAATAATGCCTATTACAACAACATGGATGGACCCAGAGATTATCATATTAAGCAAAGTAAGTCAGGATAAAGGCAAATACTATATGATATCACTTATATGTGGAATTTAAAATACGACACAAATTAACTTATCTACAAAACAAAAACTCACAGGCAGAAACAGACTTGTGGTTGCCAAGAGGGAGGGTGGGTGGGGGAGGAAAGGATTGGGAATTTGGGATTAGCAGATGTAAACTATTATGCATAGAATAAATAAACAAGGTCCTACTGTATAGGAAAGGGAACTATATTCAATATCCTACGACAAACTATAATGAAAAAGAATATATATGTATGTCTGTTACTGAGTTACTTTGCTGCACAGAAGAAATTAGTACAACACTGTAAATCAACTATACTTCAATAAAATTTTTTTAAAAAACTGACCTTATATGTTAAAGGCACTTACAATGAAAAATGCCAATAAAATATGGACCCATTTTGTCCATAGATGAGTTCAAGTGAAAGTGAAGTAGCTCCATGAAGTGTACCCTGCCAGGCTCCTCCATCCATGGGATTTTCCAGGCAAGAATACTGGAGTCAGTTGCCATTTCCTTCTGCAGGAGATCTTCCAGACCCAGGAATTGAACCCGGATCTCCTGCATTTTAGGCAGACGCTTTACCGTCTGAGCCACCAGGGAAGATGAGATCAAACATGACCATAATACTTAGATCACAGAAGCATATTTTGTCATTTTATACACCTGAATTTTAGAATTTGACTTCAGAGTACCAACCTTAATATCATTATCCTTAAATGAAAAGATTTCTACCTTCCTGCAGTTAAACCCAGATAGCACAGTTTCTTAATGTCAGCACTGGGACTGAAAGCCCACACCCTCTTTAATACTATTAACAAAGAAGGCAGCTTTCATTTCATCTGATGCCCAGATCCGTTTTTCTCTTCTTACTTCTATGAGCTTGCTGATGTTTATACACAGGTTCTCTTTTCCCTCTTTGCTGGTCTATTTCTGCAGTGTTACCATTTTCAGTGGGGCTGTGGAATAAACAAAAGGCCTTATCAAGTGTTGCCCTTCCACTATCGTTTTTGCCTGCTATTAGAGCTGCTTTAGGATGGCTGCACTGGTCACAAGAAAAATAGGGTTTATTTTTCTGCTCTAAGTCAAACAAACAAAAATTCTGGTAGATATAGACTTTAAACTTAAATGGACCTTTTAAAATCTGAAGTATTTTGAGCTTGAATTAAATAATCATTAAACACATGTTGACCAAAAAGAGTCAAAGGACTGATGGCTGAAAAAGGACCTTAGAGACCATCTTGTCCACCCTCTTCATTTTACCTATGGGAAATCCAAGGCCGGACATCACTTGAACATAGTGGCAGAAATGAGGTCAAAATCTGGATCCCCAGATTTCTCAAACTAGTCTTCATTCAACTGCATCATAATGCCTTCCTACTGACAACTTTTAAAACTGTAATTTGTAAAAATAGTATCACTAGATTCTTATGAATCAAGGTAGGGTGTACATATATACATACACATATACAAACATAGTTACTAACAAAAACATTATAAGAGCATTAAAAGAAAGCTTGGAAAGCAGAAAAGAAACATAAAACCACAATGCTGTTGTCCTAATACAGCATCTTGGTAAGGGTTTACAAATTTCAACTACTGAAAGCCCCTCATTGACACATTCACTATTCTTATATTTCGTTCTTCTTAAAGTGGTTCAATCTACTTGTCCGCACTACTAGTCTATCTGCACTGGCAGACATTTGAATATATTTAGTCTGTAACTCATTATATTTTTAAAAATTAAAAAAAAAAACTTTTTGTTTTGTATTGGGTATAGCTGATTAACAATGTTGTGATAGTTTCAAGAGAACAGTAGAGGAACTCAGCCATACATACATAGCGTGTTACAAAGCAGAGACATTACTTTGCCAACAAAGGTCCATCTAATCAAAGCTATGGTTTTTCCAACAGTCATGTATGGATGTGAGAGTTGGACCATAGAGAAGGCTAAACACCAAAGAATTGATGTTTTGAACTGTGGTGTCGGAGAAGACTCCTGAGAGTACCTTGGACTCCAAGGATCAAATCAGTCAATCCTAAAGGAAATGAGTCCTGAATATTCATTGGAAGGACTGATGCTGAAGCTGAAACTCCAATATTTTGGCCTCCTGAGGCAAAGAGCCGACTCATTAGAAAAGATCCTGATGCTGGGAAAGACTGAAAGCAGGAGGTGACGGGGATGGATGACAGAGGACGAAATGGTTGGATGGCATCACCGACTCAATGGACATGAGTTTGAGCAAGCTCTGGGAGATAGTGAAGGACAGGCAAGCCTGGCGTGCTGCAGTCCATGGGTTTGCAAAGAATCAGACATGACTGAGCGACTGAACAACAAATTCTCCCCCAAAATCCCTTTCCATCCAGGCTGCCACATAGCATTGAGCAGAGTTCCTTGTGCTATACAGTAGGTCCTTTTTGGTTATCCATTTTAAATATAGCAGTGTGTACATGTCTATCCCAAACCCCCTAACTATCCCTTCCCCCCTGTAATTCATTTTATTTTTAAATGGATCACTTAAAATCCATTCCTTTCATATTTTAAGAAAACACCAAAGCTAGGTGAAGACAGATAAGGAAGGACATATACTATTCAAACATTGTTACAAAGGACCACAGGTCACATCCTAACCCTATAGCTGTGATGTTGATATGTTCTCTCTATTGTAGTTGAAGCTTAGGACATTGTTAGCATTGCTATAAGGATAGATTTTGTTTTGATGCTTTGAGGATTCAGGAGTACAATTTAAGTTTTTTGAGATATGTGTCATTCAGATAGGGATGAAATTATTTTCTTTTAATAAAATATGTTCATTTTGAAATAGTAAGATCTCACTTGAAAGCAAACTCAAATCAAAATAAAAAAACTGAACTAATGGAGCAGTACATTTGAAGTTTTTTAACTTTTTTAAATTTTTTTAAACTTTTTTTATTTTTTTAACTTTTTATTTTGTATTGGAGTATAGCTGATTAACAATGTTGTGATAAGGCATAGAGTTTTTACATAGGCACTTTGAGATGGATTAAACCAAGTGAACCACTATTGGGGAAAAAAAGTGACTTATTTTAGAAGTTAACTGCATTTAGAAGGAAAATAAACTCTAGACAAAAGCCTCTACACTTTTGTCTCCACGGACCTGGATCAGACCTCAAGAGACCACCTAGTGAAACCACCTGCTCCTTCTCAGTCCCCTCACCTAGGCTCCCAAAACGAATCCCCACTAAGACAGTCATTTAGTCATTTGGCTCCAGTCTATAATGAAAGAATTTCAGGCACTTGACATGTGATGGGAAAGCGCTTTTTGGCAAGAAAACCTTCAAGGTGCCTTTAAACCACCCAGTTCTAGTCCTCCCTGATTTCTCTATTATCCATCAATGTATTTCTTCAATTCTTGCTAAACATCGTCAGAATTTGGAAAAGCACTTTGAGATGTTTGACATTATTTACAGGCTACCTGAAATCATTTACAGGCCACTTGAAACTATTTCAAAATAGCTATCTCAATAAGGCTTGTGCAAAGCTTCAAGGTTATCTCAAATTGCATTAGTCTGTGGTTAAGAAACCAGGCAGGCAGCAATCAACTTCCAGTGTTTTTCATTGCCTGACAATCACCTTTGGTTGTTTGTTTATTGATTTGCATGTAGGGTAACTGGCCTTTGTTCAACATTAAATTAAAAATATGTTAGAGAGCAATTAGGACTATTTCATTCACTAGTACCCTGTTTGACCTGCGGATTCACTTTTCTAATACTAGTAACAACAACAAAAACTTGAGCCACAAAAAAATATAGGTTCTCAAAAAAACCAGGTTCTCAAAAGCTACTTTGAATGAATGGATGACATTAATGTGTTAACCAAATCCTTTCTCCCCCTATTTTCTAGCCAATTTCTCTTAAGCATAGTTGGCAGGAAAAGGGAAGGACATTTTAAGGACAAAAGTATTCTATTAAACACCGAAATTAGCAGAGCTCCAATGATGGGCAGCACAGTGGAGGAAGAGAAAAGCTCTCTAGACCATGCAGCAGAAGCGTGCAGTGTCAGCGCTGGCCCTGCCTTAATCAAAACTCATTTCCAATCTCTGGGTCTGTTTTCCCTCAAAATCCCTTTGAACTTCAAAATTCTCTGTGCTGATTAATGTTAAAGGGAAAGCTATTCTTTATTTTCAAATTTCTAGAACATCACTTATAAATATTAAAAGCATATAAAAATGATTTTTTAAAAACCGGGGTGGAT
This sequence comes from Capra ibex, assembly GCA_006410555.1. Lineage (NCBI taxonomy): Eukaryota > Metazoa > Chordata > Mammalia > Artiodactyla > Bovidae > Capra > Capra ibex. The sequence goes on along the minus strand of SJYO01029184.1, from coordinate 6,057,617 downwards.
ATGAATGGTAAAAGTTAATTTGACAATCTCTAAGTGGTATGTTTCTGAGCAATATATTTGCTTTTCCAGTTTTTAAAATGTTGTTGTTCAGTTGCTCAGTCATGTCTGACTCTTTGCGACCTCATGGACTGCAGTACACCAGACTTCCCTGTTCTTCACCATCTCCCAGAGTTTGCTCAAACTCATGTCCATTGAGTCAGCGATGCCATTCAACCATCTCATCCTCTGCCACCCTCTTCTCCTGCCCTCAATCTTTCCCACATTGGGGTCTTTTCCAATGAGTCAGCCCTTCGCATTAGGTGGCCAAAGTATTGGAGCTTCAGCTTCAGCATCAGTCCTTCCAATGAATATTCAGGGTTGATTTCCTTTGGGATTGACTGGCTTGATCTCCTTGCAGTCCAAGGAACTCTCAAGAGTTTTCTCCAGCATCACAATTTAAAAGCATCAATTCTTCAGTGCTCAGCCTTCTCCATGGTCCAACTCTCACATCCATACATGACTACTGGTTTTTTTTTTTTTTAAAGAAACTATATGAAATGGCAATTTTTAAAGCAGAGAATATAGATTCTTTATTTTTAAAAAAATTAACATTTTTAAAGTTTCATTCTAATCATAATGAATCAGAAACTCAGCATTACTTTAGAATATAGTATTAAGTTTGCTTCTCAGGAGAGTTCAACATATTTTATCTAGATAATGTTCAAAGCATCCCTGTGAGGTATGTAGATGGTGTCTTATTTCCATAAACCAGCATTTTTGAACTGCAGTTCTACAGGGAAATTCAGCCTTGATTCTCAAAGACATCCACCTCATATAGTGAATTAAATTTCCTCCTATGCATCTAGAATGGTACTAGTCATTTCTTCTTGGGAGAATTTGAGAAAATAATCACTCCACAAAATAATCACTCCACTATTTTCAGCGTTCTGTGGTTCCGCTGAGGAGCCACAGTTGAAAAACGGTACACAGAAGGTAAACAAACCCACACACTGGATCATTTGATTAAGAAGTATCTTAAATTACACTGAGTCATAGGTTAGCAAAATGTTTTGAGTGAATTTTAATTACCACTTGAAATTCTAGGAATGTACACAGGATGTTTTTAAAACTATTTTCCCTTGGGTACTCTTAATTGTTGAAATTTCCAGTTATTTAAAGGACAAACCCTTTTATCACACAAGGTATTGAGAGTGATTAGTCAGACTTTTAATGCACAAGGCACTGGTAAGTACTCTCTAGTGAGCAAGAACATTTTTTAAATAATGTTCTTTTTAAATAATGTTCACACTTACACTTCAGGGAACAGGGCTTCCATTCCTAGTCAGGGAATTAAGGGAATTAAGATCCCAAAAGCTGCATAGCGAGGCTAAATAAATCAATCAAAAGTTAAGATTAAACAAGATCAGAGTTCAAAGAGATATAGTTTACCAAATCGACAAGTTCCTAAGTAGATGATTGTGGATCACATGGTTTCTTCCCAGTCCCATTCAGATCTTCATTTGCTGTGCAAGTCTGAATTCCAGATGTTGAGGGGGAGGAAAATAAATATAGTCACAGCTAAGACCTTCACATGTATTTATTCCTTACAACAATCCTAAAATTTTACAGACAAAGAAACCAAGACCCAGGAGGAGAAATGTTAGTTAACTTCTTGAAGGTTTCAATCTAATAACCTTTGGTCATTTTTGTTTTCCTAAGTTGTCAAATATATGGGCATACAAACAGTGATAGACTTTATTTTCCTGGGCTCCAAAATCACTGCAGATGGTGACAGCAGCCATGAAATAAAAGACATTTGCTCCTTGGAAGAAAAGCTATGACCAATTTAGACAGCATATTAAAAAGAAGAGATAACTTTGCCAACAAAAGTCCATCTTTGTTTTGGCTTTTCCAGTAGTCAGGTATGGATGAGAGAGTTGGACCATAAAGAAGGCTGAGTGCCAGAGAATTGATGGTTTTGAATTGTGGTGTTGGTGAAGATTCTTGAGCATCCCTAGGACTGCAAGGATCCAACTAGTCCATCCTAAAGGAAATCAGTCCTGAATATTCATTGTAAAGACTGATGCTGAAGCTGAAGCTCCAATACTTTGGCTACCTGATGCGAAGAACTAATTCATCAGAAAAGACCCTGATGCTGGGAAAGATCGAAGGCAGGAGGAGAAGGGGATGACAGAGGATGAGATGCTGGGTTGGCATCACCGACTCCATGCAAGTGAGTTTGAGCAAGCTCCAAGAGATGGTGAAGGACAGGGAAGCCTGGTGTGCTGCTGTCCATGGGATCGCAGTCAGACACTACTGAGTGACTGAACAACAACATTTGTATATACGTTGTTTTGACCCTGCAGTGTGGCTTGTGGGATCTTAGTTCCCCAGTCAGGGATGGAACAGTGAAAGCACTGAGTCCTAACCACTGGACCGACAGGGAATTCCCATTTGTTTATACTATTTATTTATTGTCTTTTTAGTATCTGTGGAATTTATAGTGATATGATTTTGCGCATCCATTTGTGTCAGTTGTGTCTTCTCTCCTTTTTCTTGATAAGTCTGGCTAGAGGTCTATCCGTTTTATTGATCTTCACCAGCAGCATTTGGTTTCATTGACTTTTTCTCTCATTTTTTGGTTTTTCACTTATGTCTGCTCCAATCTTTATCATTTGTTTCCTCTCCCTGTGCTGAGTTTAATTTCTTCTTTTTCTAGTTTCTTAAGATGGGAGCAGAGGTTACTAACTTGAGATCATTCTCCTTTTCACACTTAGGCATTTAGTGCTATAAATTTCCCCCAAGCCCTGCTTTAAGAGCATCCCACTAATTCTGTTATGCTGTGTCTTCATTTTCATGCCAATTAGGTCAAATTGGTTCATTTGTTGTTGACGTTGTTTAGTCTCTGAATCATGTCCGAATTTTTTTGTGACCCCATGACCTGTTACCCACCAGGCTCCTCTGTCCATGGGATTTCCTGGGCAAGAATACTGGAGTGGGTTGCCGTTTCCTTCTCTACAGGACCTTCATGACCTAGGGATCAAACCCGAGTCTCCTGCATTAGCAGGCAGATTCTTTACTACTGAGCCACCAGGGAAGCCCAAATTGGTTCATACCACTCTTTACTTCTCCTGCATGCTTCCAGATTTTCCACCCAACTGTTCCATCAATATTAATAACCAAGAGATAAGTGTTGAAATTTCCCACCATAAATTTATTTCTCCTTGCCATTCCTTTGGTGTTTCCACATACATTTTAGAGCTGTGTTTTTCAGCACATAAATGTTTAGATTATTATTTACTCTTGATAAATTGGCCCTTTTATTATAACAAAACAACTATATTTAACTGTAGTACAATTATTTGCTTTGAAATCTACTTTGATGTTAATATAAGCATCCCAGCTTTCATTTGACTAGTGTTATCATGGCATATTTTATTCCACTGTTATACTTTCAATCTATTTGTGGTTGTCATTATAATTAAAGTTGGTTTCTTGTGTGCACAATGCAACTGGGCCTTGCTTTTCTTTTCAATCCAATATGACAATCTCTGCCTTTAATTGAGGCATTTAGGCCATTTTAATTTAATGTGATCACTGGTATGGTTAAGTCTAATTGTATCATCTTTTCTTAGACTTTTTATTTTCCCATTTGTACTTTTTTTGTCTTTTTCATCATTTTCTGGCTTATTTTGGATTAACTGAGTATTTCGTATGATTATAGTTTATCTCCTCTGTTAGCTTATTACCTATAACTCTTTGTTCCACTGTTTCAGGGGTTGTCTCAGGATTTATAGGGCACATTTTAACTTATCACCTTCCACTTATAACTGATATTATACTGCTTCACATAGAGTATAAGAATCATGCAACAGCATACTTTGATTTTTCCTCTCCTGGCCTTTTTCTGTGCTTGCCAGATAGCATGCTTCTACATATATTATAAATCCACAGAAACTCTGCCTGACTATACCTGGGTTCCCTTTGTGCACTGCTACCTGGAAAGTTTCTCAAGGTAGTAAGCTGGGACATTGCAGTCTTGTCCTTGTTTCCCAACTCAGAATCACTGTTCTTTGTTTTCAGATATCTCGAGAATACTGTTGCAATATTTTTTTCATTGTATCATGTGGGAGTGTAAATCTGGCCCAGATTGCTCCATCTTGATTGGAAGCTAAAGTCCAGAAGGAGCTTTGTGAATCTAGTTGGGGAATCTGCTTTGACTCAGAACAAGAGTGCAATCAGGGAGTTATGTGAAGATTGACAGATATCTAAAAATATTGTCTCAGCTAGAGACAGATGAATAACCAGGTATATGAAAAAACTTGAAGGCAATGGCTTAGAACTGAACATGGAGCAGATTCCCAAATGAGAGGCAGTGTCTGAGAGACACTGGCAAGGATACAGATCAAACATTGTGGGAGAGAGACAGGTCAGTAAGAGTTAATGCAAGTGAATGATGACTGTTCAGACCATAACCCGACTGTCATGGATGGGCCACAGTTAGTCAACGTTCTTGCAGATGTAAACTGGGATTCAGAGAGAGGGCAGGTTGACTAACTTGTAGCCTTCAAGACCATAGTTTGGCTAAGTGCTGATGATCTAATAAAAATAAATTCCTATAGCTTTTTTTTTTGTTAATATCATTTATTCCTATAGCTTTAAAGTAATAGGGATATTTATGGCTATTTTGTCCTCATAACAAGTCTGAAAGAAGAGACAGGTACCATTTCCTTCTGATAAAGGAAATTTGCATATTGGGACTCACAAAATGGAGGCAGCCCAAGTGGCCCACATGCAAACAAAACCTATGTCAGCCCACACTCACAGGAAACACCTCACTGTCTAGGAAACCTAACATACATTAATCAGTCCTCCAACTCAACTTTAGCTAGCTTATCTTACACTAGAAAATAGACCTATTAGCCTTATCAGGAAATCCTTGACCTCCTAGCCAATCATGCCCTATTTCTACATTGCCTCTCCTAATGCTCGATAACACCCATTCTTGCTGAAATCCCTCCGGAAGAGTGTTCCACTGCTTGTGAGGCACTGGGCACCCCTAACTCATGGGTTATTTTCCCTCAAATAAAGGACACTGCATTAGTTACTAAATTGTACTGTTTTTGTCATTTGATACCCCATTTGACAGATTAACAAGCTAAGGTTACAAAATGCTGAAATGACCTACCTATGTTTACAGTTAAGCAAGAATTTGATGTAAGGGCCATCTGACTCCACAGCCAAGATTTGAATGAAAATCTGTGCCACTGCCAAAACATTTTTAAAATTTAATGTCTTAACATTTTAAAATGTAACACAGATGTATAGAAAAGGCTTTTGGACTCTGTGGGAGAGGGAGAGGGTGGGATGATTTGGAAGAATGGCATTGGAACATGTATAATATCATATATGAAATGAATTGCCAGTCCAGGTTCAATGCATGATACTGGATGCTTGGGGCTGGTGCACTGGGATGGCTCAGAGGGATGGTACAGGGAGGGAGGAAGAAGGGGGGTTCAGGATGGGGAACACGTGTATACCTGTGGTGGATTCATGTTGATGTATGGCAAAAAAAGAAAAAAAGAATAAACCCAGAGGAGTAACAACAACAAAAATTAAATAAATAAAAAATTAAAATATATGTAAGAACTTAAAAAAATAAAATGTAAATGTATTTGTATATTTTATTTTTTCCCTTAAAATATATTTAAAATTTTATATCTATTTTTTCTTGTATTTTGTGGGAGTTTTTTGTTCACACCACACAGCTTGTGGGATCTTAAGTTCCCAGACCAGGGAGCAGACCCTGTCCCACAGTAGTGAAAGCAGCGAGAGTTAACCACTGGACCCTGGACTACCAGGGAATTCCCTATTTTTTTTATTTTATAGCTGTGGGTCTTGGATGTATATAGGTCAGCATGAGGTCTTTTTGTTTACAAAGGTAGATGAACAATTATTTGTTCAGATTTGTGAAAAATGCCATTGGTAATTTGGTATGGATTATACTGAGAAAATCTCTAGATTGTCCTAGGCAGTCTGGTCATTTTATGATATTAATTCTTTCAATTCAGGAGCACAGTATATCTTTCCATCTGTTCCTGTCATCATCAGTTTCTTCAATCAGTGTCTTATACTTTTCCAAGATCACTTCACTTCAGTTCAGCCACTCAGTTGTGTCCCACTCTATATGACCCCATAGACTGCAGCACTCCAGACTTCTCTGTCCATCACCAACTTCCGGAGCTTCCTCAAATTCATGTCCATTGAGTCAGTGATGCCATCCAAGTATCTCATCCTCTGTCGTCCCCTTCTCCTCCTGCAGTCTTTCCTACCATCAGGTTACTTCTAAGTGAGTCAGTTTGTGCATCAGGTGACCAAAGTACTGGAGCTTCACCTTCAGCATCAATACTTCCAGTGAATATTCAGGGTTGATTTCCTTTAGGATTGACTGGTTTGATCTCCTTGCAGGAACTCTCAAAAGTCTTCTCCAACACCACAGTTAAAAAGCATCAAATCTTTGGCACTTAGCTTTCTTTGTGGTCCAACTCTCATGTCAATACATGGCTACTGGAAAACCATAGCTTTCAGACCTTTGTTGGCAAAGTAACACCTCTGCTTTTTAATATGCTGTCTACGTTTGTCATAGTTTTTCTTCCAAAGAGCAAGAGTCTTTCAATTTCATGGTAGCAATCACCATCTTCGGTGATTTAGGAGTCCAAGAAAATAGTCTGTCACTATTTCCATTGCTTCTTCATCTCTTTGCCATGGAGTGATGGGATAGGAAAAGACCCTGATATCAGCTGGAACAGATTGAAGGCAGGAGAAGAAGGGAATGACAGAGGATGAGATGGTTGGATGACATCACCAACTCGATGGACACAAGACTGAGCAAGAACCAGGCGTTGGTGATGGACAGGAAAGCCTGGCGTGCAGCAGTTGATGGGATCGAAAAGAGTCAGACACGACTGAGCAACTGAACTGAAATGAATTGATGGGACCAGATGCCATAATCTTCATTTTTTGAATGTTTAGTTTGAAGCCAGCTTTTTCACTCTGCTCTTTCACTTTCATCAAGAGGGTCTTTAGTTCCTCATCTTTTCCTGCCATAAGGATGGTATCATGTGCATATCAGAGGTTATTGATATTTCCCCCAGCAGTTTAGATTCCAGCTTGTGCTTCATCCAGCCTGGCATTTCACATGATGTATTCAGTTCAGTTCAGTTCATTTCAGTCACTCAGTCATGTCCAACTCTTTGCGACCCCATGAATTGCAGCATGCCAGGCCTCCCTGTCCATCACCATTTCCCGGAAGACTCACGTCCATCGAGTCAGTGAGGCCATCCAGCCATCTCATCCTCGGTCGTCCCCTTCTCTTCCTGCCCCCAATCCCTCCCAGCATCAGTCTTTTCCAATGAGTCAACTCTTCGCATGAGGTGGCCAAAGTACTGGAGCTTCAGCTTTAGCATCAGTCCTTCCAAAGAAATCCCAGGGCTGATCTCCTTCAGAATGGACTGGTTGGATCTCTTTGCAGTCCAAGGGACTCTCAAGAGTCTTCTCCAACACCACAGTTCAAAAGCATCAATTCTTCAGCGCTCAGCCTTCTTCAGAGTCCAACTCTCACATCCATACATGACCACAGGAAAAAACCATAGCCTTGACTAGACGGACCTTAGTCGGCAAAGTAATGTCTCTGCTTTTGAATATACTATCTAGGTTGGTCATAACTTTTC
>SJYO01029184.1:5828651-6049788 GCA_006410555.1 Capra ibex | reverse complement strand
GTTTTCTGAATGTTGAGCTTTAAGCCAACTTTTTCACTCTCCTCTTTCACTTTCATCAAGAGGCTTTTTAGTTCCTCTTCGCTTTCTGCCATAAGGGTGGTGCCATCTGCATATCCGAGGTTATTGATAGTTCTCCCAGAAATCTTGATTCCAGCTTGTGTTTCTTCCAGTCCAGCGTTTCTCATGATGTACTCTGCATAGAAGTTAAATAAGCAAGGTGACAATATACAGCCTTGACGTACTCCTTTTCCTATTTGGAACCAGTCTGTTGTTCCATGTCCAGTTTTAACTGTTGCTTCCTGACCTGCATACAGATTTCTCAAGAGGCAGGTCAGGTGGTCTGGTATTCCCATCTCTTTCAGAATTTTCCACAGTTTCTTGTGATCCACACAGTCAAAGGCTTTGGCATAGTCAATAAAGCAGAAATAGATGTTTTTCTGGAACTTTCTTGCTTTTTCCATGATCCAGAGGATGTTGGCAATTTGATCTCTGGTTCCTCTGCCTTTCCTAAAACCAGCTTGAACATCAGGGAGTTTACAGTTCACGTATTGCTGAAGCCTGGCTTGGAGAATTTTGAGCATTACTTTACTAGCATGTGAGATGAGTGCAATTGTGTGGTAGTTTCAGTATTCTTTGGCATTGCCTTTCTTTGGGATTGGAATGAAAACTGACCTTTTCCAGTCCTGTGGCCACTGCTGAGTTTTCCAAATTTGCTGGCATATTGAGTGCAGCACTTTCACAGCATCATCTTTCAGGATTTGAAACAGCTCAACTGGAATGCCATCACCTCCACTAGCTTTGTTCATAGTGATGCTTTCTAAGGCCCACTTGACTTCACAATCCAAGATGTCTGGCTCTAGATGGGTGATCACACCATCGTCATTATCCTGGTCATGAAGATCTTTTTTGTACAGTTCTTCCATGTATTCTTGCCACCTCTTCTTAATATCTTCTGCTTCTGTTAGGTCCATACCATTTCTCCCTTTATCGAGCCCATCTTTGCATGAAATGTTCCCTTGGTATCGCTAATTTTCTTAAAGAGATTGCTAGTCTTTCCCATTCTGTTGTTTTCCTCTATTTCTTTGCATTGATGGCTGAAGAAGGCTTTCTTAATCTTCTTGCTATTCTTTGGAATTCTGCATTCAGATACTTACATCTTTCCTTTTATCCTTTGCCTTTCACTCCCTTCTTTTCACAGCTATTTGTAAGGCCTCCCCAGACAGCCATTTTGCTTTTTTGCATTTCTTTTCCATGGGGATGGTCTTGATCCCTGTCTCCTGTACAATGTCATGAACCTCATTCCATAGTTCATCAGGCACTCTATCTATCAGATCTAGGCCCTTAAATCTATTTCTCACTTCCACTGTATAATCATAAGGGATTTGATTTAGGTCATACCTGAATGGTCTAGTGGTTTTCCCTACTTTCTTCAATTTGAGTCTGAATTTGGTAATAAAGAGTTCATGATCTGAGCCACAGTCAGTTCCTGGTCTTGTTTTTGTTGACTGTATAGAGCTTCTCCATCTTTGGGTGCATAGAATATAATAATCTGATTTTGGTGTTGACCATCTGGTGATGTCCATGTGTAGAGTCTTCTCTTGTGTTGTTGGAAGAGGGTGTTTGCTATGACCAGTGCATTTTCTTGGCAAAACTCTATTAGTCTTTGCCCAGCTTCATTCTGCATTCCAAGGCCCAATTTGCCTGTTACTCCAGCTTTTTCTTGACTTCCTACTTTTGCATTCCAGTCCCCTATAATAAGCAGGGTGACATTATAGAGCCTTGTCGCACTCCTTTCCCAATTTTGAACCAGTCCATTGATCCATGTTCTGTTCTAACTGTTGCTTCTTGACCTGCAAACAGATTTCTCAGGAGGCAGGTAGGGTGGTCTGATATTCCCATTTCTTGAAGAATTTTCCAGTTTGTTGTGATCCATGCTGTCATAGGGTTTAGCATAGTCAATGAAGCAGAAGTAGATGTTTTTCTGGAATTCTCTTGCTTTTTCTATCATCCAACAGATGCTGGCGATTTGATATCTGGTTCCTCTGCCTTTTCTAAATCTAGCTTGAACATCTGGAAGTTCTTGGTTCACATACTATTGAGTTGAAGCCTAGCTTGGAGTATTTTCAGCATTACTTTCAATTATGTGAGATGAGAGCAACAGTGTGGTAGTTTGAACATTCTTTGGCATTGCCTTTCATTGGGACTACAATGAAAACTGACCTTTTCCAGTCCTATGGCCACTGCTTAGTTTTCCAAATTAGCTGGAATATTGACTGCAGCACTTTCACAGCATCTTTTAGGATTTAAATCACCTCCACTAGCTCTGTTCATAGTGATGCTTCCTAAGGCCCTCTTGACTTCGCATTCCAGGATGTCTGGCTCTAGGTGAGTGATCACACCATCATGATTATCTGGGTCGTTAAAATCTCTTCCGTATAGTTCTGGGTATTCTTTCCACGTCTTCTTAATATTTCCTGCTTCTCTTAGGTCCATACCATTTCTGTCCTTTAAAGAGCCTCTTGATGAAAGTGAATGAGGAGAGTGAAAAAGCTGGCTTAAATTCAACATTCAGAAAATGAAGATTGTGGCATCTGGTCCCATCATTTCATGGCAAATAGATGGGGAAACAATGGAAACGGTGAGAGACTTTACTTGGGGGGGCTCCAAAATCACTGCAGATAGTGACTGCAGCCATGAAATTAACAGATGCTTGCTCCTAGGAAGAACAGCTATAAGCAACCTAGACAGCAGTTTAAAAAGCAGTGACATTACTTTGCCAACAAATGTCCATCTAGTCAAAGCTATGGTTTATCCAGTAGTCATGTATGGATGTGAGAGTTGGACTATTAAAAAAGCTGAGTGCCAAAGCATTGATGCTTGAACTGTGGTGTTGGAGAAGATTCTTGAGAGTCTCTTGGACTGCAAGGAGATCAAACCAGTCCATCCAAAAGGAAATCAATCCTGAATATTCATTGGAAGGACTGATGCTGAAGCTGAAACTCCAATATTTTGGCCACCTGATGTGAAGAACTGACTCCTCGGAAAAGACCCTGATACTGGGAAAGATTAAGGCAGGAGGAGAAGGGAACAACCGAGGATGAGATGGTTGGATGGAATCACCAATTCGATGGACGTGAGTTTGAGCAATCTCTGAGACTTGATGATGGACAGGAAAGCCTGGCATGGTGTGGTCCATAGGGTTGCAAAGAGTCAGACACGACTGAGCAACTGAACTGAACTGAACTTACATGAAATGTTCCTTTGGTATCTCTGATTTTCTTGAAGAGATCTCTAGTCTTTCCCATTCTATTGTCTTCCTCCCTTTCTTTGCATTGCTCACTTAGGATGGCTTTCTTATCTCTCCTTGCTATTCTTTGCAACTCTGCATTCAAATGGATATATATTTCCATTTCTCCTTCGTCTTTCACTTCTCTTCTTTTCTCAGCTATTTATAAGGCCTCCTCAGACGACCATTTTGCCTTTTTTGCATTTCTTTTCCTTGGGTTGATTTTGATCACAGCCTCCTGTACAATGTAATGGACCTCCATCCATAGTTCTTCAGGCACTATGTTTATCAGATCTAATCCCTTAAATCTATTTCTCACTTCCACTGTGTAATGTTAAGGGATTTGATTTAGGTCATACCTGAATAGTCTAGTGGTTTTCCCCACTTTCTTCAATTTAATTCTGAAATTTGCAGTAAGGACTTCATGATCTGAGACACAGTCAGCTCCCTGTCTTCTTTCTGCTGACTGTATAGAGCTTCTCCATTTTAGGCTGCAAAGAATATAATCCATCTGATTTCAGTATTATCCATCTGGTGATGTCCATGTGTAGTGTCGTCTCTTGCATTGTTGGAAAAGGGTGTTTTCTATGACCAGTGCATTCTTTTGGCAAAATTCTGTTAGCTTTCTCCCTGCTTCATTTTGTACTCCAAGGCCAAACTTGCCTGTTCTCCAGTTTTTCAAGTACAGGTCTTTTACCTCCTTGATTAGATTTACTCTTAGATATTTTATTCATTTTTCTGCACTGGTAAATTTCTCTTTCTCACAGTTCATTGTTAGTATATAGAAAACAACAGATTAGTGCCTACTAATTTTGTATCCTAATTTATTGATGAAATCAGGTAGTTTTTTGGGTGGTGTCTTTAGGATTTTCTATGTATAGTATCCTGTGATCTCTGGCTCCAGAACTGTGGAGTTTGAGGAGTTGCTGCTGGCCTGCTGGCAGACAGTGGTGTGTGTGTGTTCTCAGTCATCTTGTTGTGACCCCATGGACTGTAGCCCACTAGGCTCCTCCATCCATGGAATGCTCCAGGCCAGAATGCTTTTAGTCAGAGCAGGGTATCAAAGGCTGGCTGCAGGGCCCTGAAGGTGTGGCGGAGGTTCCAAAGCTCCCTGGTGTAGGATGCCTAGTTCTGGGATGGCTGGAGGTTCAAAGGTCTTAAGGCAGCCCACCTGTTGGTGGGTAAGGCTGTGTCACTACCCGGCCAGCTGCTTGTCCTGAGTTGTCTGAGTACTGGTACCGACAGGCTGGTATGTCACAGTACAAATAAGCTAGAAGGATTGCAAAATGATATTTGCCAGTACCAGTGTCTTTGTGGTAGAACAAGCTTCCAGAAATGGCTGCCAGAGTGTCTGTGTCCCCTAGGTGAGCTCCAGTTGCCTCTTGCCTCCCTGGGAGGCTTTCCCAAGGTCACCAGGTAAAGCTGACCCAGGCTCATCCCAAATTATTGCTTCTTCCCTGGGTCCTGGAACATGTGAGCTTTTGTGTGCACCCTTTAAGAGAGAATTCTCTATTTCCTTCAGGCCTCTGGCTCTCCTGAAACTAAGCCCGCTGGTCTTCAAAGCCAAATGAGGCTTGTCTTCTAGAGCTTGTCTTCCTGGCACAGAACCCCCAGGCTGGGGAGCCTGATGTAGAGCTTGGACACCTTCCTCCTTTGGGAGAACCTCTGCAGTTGTAATTATTCTCCCTTTCATGGGTTTCCTGCTCAGTGAGTTATTGGTCTTAACTGTACCACATATCTGGCCCTCCTACCCAACTCTTTGTGGTTCCTTCTTTGTAAATTTCATTGTAGAAATTTTCTGCCTTCTACAGGTCTTTCTCTTCAATGGTTGCTCTGTAAGTAGTATAAATTTCATGGAAGGAGGTGAGCTAAAGGTCTTCCTACTCTGCCATCTTGGACACTCCCTTGTTAGACTTCTTACATTGTGATAAACAATCTCCAAAATGAAATTTTCCTTCAGCCTTCATGAATAGTTTCTACCAGGCCTTTTCAGCCTTTACTTGCAACAAAAGCAAAACTCACCATATAGGACTACATCACAATAAAAGCTACTGTCCAGCAAAAGAAATAATCAACAAAATGAAAAGGCAATCTACAGAATGGGAAAAAATGTTTGCAAACCATCTATCTGATAAAGGGTTAATATCTAAAATATATAAGGAACTCATAAAATTTAACAGCAATAAAACAAATTATCAGATTTTAAAATGGGCAAAGAATCTGAATAGCCATTTTTCCAAAGAATATATACAAATGGCCAACTGATACATGAAAAGGTGCTCAACATCACTAATCATCAGGGAAATGCAAAGCAAAACCACAATAAGATATCCTCTCAAATCTGTTAGAAATTCTATGATAAAAAGACAAGTCATAACAAATGCTGGCAAAGATGTCAAGAAAAGGGAATCTTTATACACTGCTGATGGAAATGTAAATTAGTACAACCCCTTTGGAAAACAGTGTGGAAGTTCCTCAAAAAATTAACACTAGAACTATCATATGATCCAGCAATCCCACTCCTGCGTATGTATCTGAAGGAAATGAAATTACTGTCTTGAAGAGATGGCTGTACCTCCATATGCAGCAATATTCACAATAGCCAAGACATGGAAACAACTTAAGTGTCTATTGACAGATGAAAGGTACAGAAATTGTAGAGTGTGCATGTGTGTATATGTGTGCACATGTGTGCATATACACACAAAGTGGAATGTTATTAAGCAACAAAAAGAAGGAAATCCTGCCATTTGTGATAATATGAATGGATTTGGAAGAGATTATGCTTAATGAAGTCACACAGAGAAGGACAAATATTTTATGATCTCATTTATATGTGGAATCTAAAAAAAGAAAAACCCAAACTCATAGAAAGAGAGGGTAGATTGATGGTTTTTCTAGAGGCCAGGAAGAAAAAATGAGTAAAGGCGTTCAAAGGGCACAAACTTCCAGTTATGAGATGAACAATTTCTTGGTATCTAATCTATAGCATGATGACTATAGTTAACAGCACTGCATAGTATATTTGAAACTTGCTAAGAGATTAAATTCAAAAAGTCCTCACCACACACACAAAAAAGGTAGCTATGTGAGGTAATGGCTGTGTTAACTAGCCTTATTTCATGGTAATCATTTCACAAGATATGCATATATTAAATCACTACATTGTACACCTTAAACTTACACAGTGTTATATGTCAATTACATACCAATAAAGTTGGGAAAAAATAAACACTGAATATTAAAAAAAAGAAGAGAGGGTCTGGAACTGACACAGTATTCCTTCCATAGCAACCTACAAGTTAGTGCAGCCAGAGGCCCATGTGGCAGGGATTGTACAAGGTAACAAATACCAGTTAGTGTACTTCATTGAGGGCCATCATTAGAATCAGAAAGGCAAAGGAGAAAAGGAAAGATATACTCATCTGAGTATAGAGTTCCAAAGAATAGCAAGGAGAGATAAGAAAGACTTCCTAAGTGATCAATGCAAAAAGAAAAAAAAAAAAGATGAAAACAATAGAATGGGAAAGACCAGAGATCTCTTCAATAAAATTAGAGATACCAGTTGAACATTTCATGCACAGATGGGCACAATGAAGAACAGAATCAGGATGGACCTAACAGAAGCAGGAAGTATTAAGAAGAGGTGGCAAGAATACACAGAAGAACAATACAAAAGAGAATATGATGGCAGAGTGGAAGGGTGTGCGCTCATCTTCTCCAGCAAGAACTCCAAAATTCAAACTCACTACTGAACAACCATCTGCAGGAGAATATTGGGTCCTACCAAAAAATAATACCCCACATCCAAGGGCTAATGGGAAGAACCAACAAGATAGTAGGAGGGACAAAATCACATTTAGAATCACACTCATTTAACCAGCAGTTATATTTTCCAAAGAATAAATATAACAGTAATTCACAGCTACTGAGTTAACAGGGTCTATACCCTTTCTTGGCCAAAGAAACATAAAATTCCTGAGAATTCATTCTCACCCATCTTTCAGGATTCCATATGAGAGTCCATATGTGCTTCAAAAATCAATTTTAAAGTTGTTTGATAAACAAAGAGGAATTGATGAGAAACCAGTGAAGGGATGATAAGAAAGATATTTTCAAATAAATTTCTGGAAGTTCATCCAAATGTTAAACCTATCTGATAAAAGATAAGAAGCATAACCCAGTGTGAATCAACTTGGTTAAACTTAAAACACAACTTCACCATATTATATGATACAAACATTGAGAGCTGGCCAGAGATCAGGACTGGCAGGTAGGATCTGGCAGATTTCACAGGTCAAGTCAGGTAAGATATGAGGTACTGAGATGTTAGCTAACTGGGCAGCAGTGAACTCATTGCATTACACCTGTGGTGACTTTTTTCCTCTTCTTTAAATGTACTAACTTCTGACCTAACTCAGAACTCTTTCTGCTATGATCTGAATGTTTGTGTCCCCTCAAAATCCATACGTTGAAATCCTAATACCCAATATGATGGAAGATGGGACTTTTAGGAGATGATCAGGTCGTAAGGGTGGAGCTCTCATGAATGGGATCAGTGCCCTTATAAGAAGAAAGCCCCCGGGAGCCCTAGTCCATTCCATCCTGTGAGGATACAAGGAGAAGTCTGTGACCTGGAAGAGGGCACTCACATAATCAGGCTGTCACTCCAATTTTGGACTTCAGCATCCAGAATTGTAAGAAAGAGATTTTTTGGTTTGTTTATAAATTACCTGGTTTGTGGTATTTTGTTATAGTGGCCCAAATGGACAAAGAAACTTTCTTAAGTGGTTCATCCATCTGGAATACTATCCCTTTGCCCCATTCAGTAACTCAGCTGAAGGCCATTGAATCTGAAAACAAATTTGACAAACTCCTAGTAATCACAGTGACATACCACTTTTTTTTTTTTTTTTGCACTCACTAATTTGACCAAAATGTAAAGTTCTGGAAAATTCAAATGACAGCAAGAATTTGCACCAATGGCAACTCTCACACACTCTGGTGGAACTATAAGTTGATCAAAACACTTTGGGGGAGAATATTAGATTATCATGCAAAAGTTGAATATCTCCATTCCCTATAATGCAGCCACTCTCTTCCAGGTATGTTCCCAAGAGAAACTCTCAAATCTACACATCAAGAGGCAGGTACATGGATTTACAGCAGCACTGGATATAATAGTGGAAAGCTAGAAACAAGCAAAGCATCCATTACCAGGAGAAGGGAATGAGAACATTCTGATATAGTCATAAAATATGGTCATATACATCAGGGGAGAAGAACTGCAAGTGCGCACAGGAACATGGATGGAAGTCACAAGCAGTTTTGAGTGAATAAATCAAACTACAGAAGAAATGTGAAATATCTTCCCATTTTTATAAACTTAAAAATTAAGCAAAACTAATGACATATACTTCTGGGATAAAGCATTAATGAAAACCAAAGGAATGTTTTAAAAGTCAGGATCAGGAATTCCTTGGCAGTCCAGTGCTTAGGATTTTGTGCTTTCATTGCCAAGGGTATGGTTCAATCCCTGGTCAGGAAGCGTGGCCAAAAGATAGAAAGAAAAAAAAAAAGTCAATAACTAAGGGCAGCGAGGCAAGACTATAAGGATACACTTTGAAACTTAATGGCACTTACAGTGTTCTCAGGTTAATGGGTTCATGAGGATTCATGTTATTTCATGGCTGAGTGCTGAAGAATCAATACCTTTGAATTGTGGTGCTGGAGAAGACCCTTGACAGTCCTTTGGATGGCAAGGAGATCAAACCAGTCAATCCTAAAGGAAATCAACCCTGAATATTCATTGGAAGGACTGATGCTGAAGCTGAAGCTCCAATACTTTGGTCACCTGATGCGATGAGCCAACTCATTGGAAAAGACCCTGATGCTGGGAAAGAGTGAGGGCAGGAGGAGAAGGGGGGCAACAGAGGATGAGATGGTTGGATGGCATCACCCACTCAATGGACATGAGTTTGAGTAAACTCTGGGAGTTAGTGAAGGACATGGAAGCCTGCATGTCCTTGGGGTCACAGAGTGTCAAGCATGACTTAGTGGTTGAACAACAACATACAGATAGATAGATAGAAAGATAGATAGAACCTAGATTATTTCCATGCAATGTCATAGTGAAATGCTATATTTTATATTTCCCATTTATATTCCTAGTTTATCTTGAAAACATCCTAACTCTGCCACTTCCTGGCTTTAGGAAACTGGGCACGCTACATAGCCATTCCCAGCCTCGATAGGCCCATCTGTAAGATGAAGATAATTATACAAAGGCCACCGGGAGAACTGCTGTAGGAATTCCTTGCCTGGTACCTGGCAGTGCTAATATAATGCTACATCCTCTGAGGGACGCTGTATTCAAAGGAGCAAATCCTCCAGTTCGAACAGGTTGTAACGATTCAGCGAAAGGAGTCAGTCTTATTTGGTTTAAAACTCATGTTTTCTCTATGTGTCCTTCCCACTTCTCCCTCACCCCTGGAGGGGATGATCAGATCTCTAATCATTAGAGCTCTTTTCAAATGGAACTTGAGGTTTAAATTCCAAAGCATTTGTGTCCCTTGCCCACACGAGGGCAGAACAGGCAAAGAATGGTGAAGTGGATACTCATCTGTCAGGATCTCCTTTAGTGGCTGCTCAAGACCTAGAAAGTAATTAACTGCCAGTTCATTAATGTCGGACACTGAATAAAATGAGACTGGACAGGCAGCTGAGATCAAAAAGGCATCTTGCCGTTTATGTGGCAATAACTAGAGCACAACAGGCATATGAGATTTAAACACCAACGATGTAAAGGTCAACAAGACAAAATTTTTTGTCCTACAGATGCTTTCTTCTAGGAAATCTCACCTGAGGTCTCATGGATATTGACATGTGTGTTTGTGAAGGCATTTGAGGGCACATGTGCACACATGCTGTGAGCATGTGCAGGGTCGAGAAGATAAACGCACTGCACTGGCAGGGAAGTCTTGTGGGTAAGCACAGAGGAATTAGGAGGGGAAGTTGAGAACATCCTTCTCACTGGAAATGCTCAAGCCTGTAATGACAGGGTGCACTGCCAAATGTGGGAAGGGGGCAATTTGAAATTTTGGTCAACGTTGGCCTTGGCCTCATCACACCTTAGCAGCAGGCCCTGTGCCACAGAGGTGTGGCTGGGGGCTGCTGTCCTAGGAACAAGCATGTTGGGCTTCCCTTTGCCCACTTTCCTTTATTAATGGCCCAGGAACATCTTGTGGTATTATCCTATTGTTTACACAAACCACACCAGTTCATATTAACTAGAACTCTTGTGCCTGAAATGACATAAGCCCCAAATCCAATCAGCAAGAGAAGGAATACAGTTCATGTTTGAACAACATGGAGTTAGGGGCAGGAATTCTCGATTCTCCCTGCAGTTGGAAACTTCACCGTTGACCCTCCATATCCACAGCTCCACATCCTGGGATATATTGGGAAAAAATTCCACATATAAGTAGGCACATGCACTTCAAGCCTGTGTTGTTCAAGGCTCAAGTATATACAGATGCATATAATAAACCCACCAAAATGGCAGCGATGCAGACAGCCTCAGGAACAATCAGAATTGTGACTCTCCTTGGAAAACTCTGTTTTGCATCTCTGTTTCTCTTTATGTCAGTTTTATTCTTTCCAGTTAGCTTAGTCCTACCAACAGTCCCATGGCACAGGCAACTCTGAATTCATATCCTTAAACTTACCATATGGTGAATTCAGGTTTACCATATCAGGTTTACCACCAGTGGTGCTAAAGGTACTTCTTAGCCCAAATTGTTTGAAAAAACTTGAAGACCTCTGGTTCACCTGACCTAAGTCACATGGCCAGCTATAAACCAACCACTATGGCCAAAGATAGGAAATGATTACTGGTCTAGCCTGAGCCACATGCCCATTCTTGTTGCCAGCTAGGATGGGTTCTATGACTGCTACCCCTTTCCAGAACCAGGCTGGGGTGGGGAGAAGTGGTTTTCCAAAACAATAGACTTCCCATTCCAAGCAGATAAAACAACTCATCATGCTCATGAGAAAATAAGAGGGAGTGCAAAGTTCTATATATATCCATAAGATGGACTCTATCAATTATTATTATTATTTCATTTACATCTTCTATCTCCTTAATAACTTTGTGTCCATTTGATTCATCATTTACTGAGAGTAGCATATGATAGTCTCCTTTATTACTGTGCCTCTCTCTGTGTTTCCTTGTATCTCCTCTACATTTTGTTCCATTGGTAGATGCTAGATTTGATTGGCAGCCATTCACTTCCTTTCTTGGGTTCTTCTGTTGCCCTTTCTAGCCTCCCTCCTCAAATTTCACCCCATCCTTGCTTTCTGCTTTTAATGTCACAGGTATTATCTGCTGGCTTACTTTGCTCATTCTCTAATGATGAACACACTACATTCAATAGCAAGCTAACATTTCTTGACCACTTAAGTGCTAGGTACTATGCTAAGTGCATTATCTAATATAATCATCACTGGGTCCTCATTCAGAAGTTTCAATTACCATTCTTCTTTTACAAGTGAAGAACCTATGGCACAAAAACACTAACTTGCCCAACCAGTCACCAAGTTGGTCAATGGTAGAGCCAGGATTTTAACCCAGTCTGGCCCCAGAAACTTACTCTGTAATGTATGTCAGTTCACAGATAAGACTCAGAGCACACACCAGACCGTCTGCAAGCATTTACCTCAGGAGAGCAGAATGGGATGGAGGGGGGAAGTGGTCAGTGGGGTTCGTCATGTTTTACACTGCAAATGTTTACGTTTGACTTTCTTACAAGGAAATCATTCAGGTACTAGTTGTGTGATTTTTTTCCCCCAGTTTTTAAATTGTGGTAAAATATACATAACCTAAAATTTACCATTTTAACCCTTTTTGAGTGTATAATTCAGTAGTGTTAAATACATTCATACTGGCATTAAATACACTCAAAACCATCACCACCATCCATCACAGATTTTTTTCTAGCATCCCAAAATGTAACTTGGTATTTACTAAACAATAACTTGCATTCTCCCTTCTGCCCAGTCCCTGGTAACCATCATTCTACTTTCTATCTTTATCAATTTGACTATTTTAGAGTAGCTCGTGTAAGTGTAATCATACATTATTTGGTCTTTTGTGACTGGCTTCTTTCCTAGCATAATTATATTCAAGGCTATAGCATGTCTCAGAATTTAATTCCTTTATAAGGGTGAATAATATTTCACTCTATGCACATACTACAGTTTATTTATCTATTCATCTGTTGATGGGCATGTGAATTGTTTCCACCTTTTGATTCTTGTGAATGATGCTGCTATGACTAGGAGTGTACATGTAGTTGTGTAATTTTCTAAAACTCTGAAAAATAACACTCATGGAATGATCTCTTATGTTCATTATGTGGCTGTGTCTATCAAGTATTTGGTAGTTATGTAATGTGTAGAAAAAGATTTGAGAGATGCCCATGAACCATTTGTGTCACCACCTCTAGAATGGGAAAAGAATGTGGTCATCAAGGAAAAGACTGTGACCTTTTTTTTCAGGAGCTAGCATGTTACTTTGCACAGGACAAGTGTTCAATAAGTAGTTATTGGATCATGATAAGAAATTTTCCTTTTTTCTTTTTTGAGGTTTTCCAAGTCTCAAACCAAAAGACTATAAGGAGCCATAGCAGAACTAAGATGTAATGTGTCAAAAGAACAAATATCTTAGAATCATTCTGATCATAAAAGTGAATTTCATTTGCTAGTTCTATCAACTGTTAAGTCTGAAATGAGCCATATATTCGTAGGTCTAGACTTGAGCCAACACCAGCAAATGCAGTTTAAGGATAGCTTTTCAAAACCATAGTGTTGTGAGGACATAGGGAAAGAAGTGAATCTAGGTTCTGGAGTGGAAGCCCTCTTAAGATATCATCAGATGCAGTAGCAGACACGGCCCTCAACAGAAATGTAAAAAGGTACCTGGCTGAAAATATACACTATTCATTTTCTAGATATTTCAGTTTTCTAGACCACTGTGTTTAGAGAATACTCAAGCAATTCCTGCTTCTTAACAAAGTCTTCACAAGGAGTAGACAGTAATCTATTCACGAGAAGAAGTTGCTGTTACCAAGGGAGTAGAGTGTCCGAAAGTGTACAAATCTCATAATCTGGTAGAGAATGTATACCCCTCCAGAGGCTTTCATTTTCAGGTGGAAAAAACAAACCCGGTGTCACCTCCACTTTGGGGCCACTCAGACCTTGCCAGCATTACAAAATCAAAATGCCAATGGTGCAGAATGTGAAGCCGGAAGCACTCCCAGGCAAGGATCGAGCTTCAGGAGGAAAAAAAAAAAAAAAAAAAAAACTGAGCATACCGCACGAGGCCCTAGGCTGCCTCTGGCCTCACCACGCACACTAGGCCCTTTCTGTCAGAGTCCAGTCCCAGGGAGGTCTGGGGACAGGCTGGGCTTCCACTCGAGCCTGCGGATTCACGGCCTACTCTTCCACGTGCTTTCACTGGGAGTCTGCCACCACTGGGCCCCTTTGGTGCCGAGGTCCTTGCCCCAGCAGCCAAGACTGTACCTTTTTATTCTGTATAGTTCTTTAAGATTCTTTTTTTATATGGAACATTTTTTAAGTCTTTATTGAATTGATTACATACATTCTGCTTCTGTTTTATGTTGTGTTTTGTTTTGTTCTTTTGACCCCACAGCATGTAGGATCTTAGTTCCCCAGCCAGGGATCCAACCCACACCCCTCCATTGGCAGGGGAAGTCTTAACCACTGGACCAGCAGAGAAGTTCCTATTCTGAATATTTCTATATTTTTGATTTTTCATAATGAGAATAGATTCAAATATTCCTCACAGAGTTTTAAAATGCAATTAAAAAAAAAGGTATCTTAGCAGGCTATAGGTGACAAATATTTAAAGCAATTTTCAAGGGGTCCGAAGAACTGAAGGGATAAAGAAAAGCTGAAATACTTCTGTGTGATTTGAAACTTTTATAAGGTGCATATGCTATGTTTTTAATTAGAAAAAAAATCTAATGGGAAAAATGAACGGAAGGCCTGCAGTGGAACTGCAGTGGTAACTGAGGCCCAGAGGAGGGCAGTAGAAAGCCATGAGGTGGAAACCCAGGAAAGGTTCTTCTTCCTCCCTCTCACCTGGAAAAGGATTCTAATTTAGCCAAGAGGGACTAGGACAAGCTCAGGTACTATCCAGTGGGGATGATGTTGGCCAGACTCTGGGAGAAAGACAATTGGATAAAAGGGGGGAAATCAGAAAAGTCTAGAGAGATCTAAGGGGATAGAAAGCAGGAAAAGGCATTCTTCACAGAAGATCATCAAACACAAGCCCAGGAGCAGAGCCCTGGGGCAGAAGGCTAGAGACATTTCTAGAGCTCTTGGGTTCACAGGCCTGTTTAGAGGCAGTGGCTGAGTCCTTGGAACCTGCCACTCTGCTTTTTAAAATGGACAAAATAAGGATGGCCCTGCAAACTTAAAACACAGTGTTGGGATTGGCAAGGGGCTAGCACAGGGTCAGATCTTGTCTTTATTCAAAATATTTCATATTTTGTACCACACGGATTTTTTGTGGATTCATTTTTATTTTTAAAATATTACATGAAAATGTTATTAATCTTGATTATGGAGTGTTTGGGTACCCCTTAAGTTTTCTGCCATAAGCAAGAGTCTCTCTGAGCCTCATCCTAGTTCTAGCAAAAAGAAAAACAATAACAACAAATTTGAAGCAAGAAATGGGATTTTAAAGATCATCTATTATGCATGATTTTAATAAAAATTGTACCCCAGAATTTCTGAGCTGAAATGAATTTCTAACATGCTAGGCATGTGAGATCATAATAAAAAAAATCATATAAATCTATGTGAAAGCAAAAAAAAAAAGTACATCATAGCTTTTATATCCATTGGCAATGTGAAGTTAATGATAAATTAACTTGGAAGCTATTTCTGAAATATTGGCTTTAACATATTATTTATCATCTATCCATCACTAGGGAAAATACTGAGTTTTTTGAAAAAAGTGTTGACAGATATTCTTTTCAAGTACCAAATTAAGATTATTTGATTCAAAAAGCAATAAAGTAACATCTTCTCTTTTTAGTTTTTTTTCCCTTGCTTTACTGAGATATAACTGACACATAACATTGCGTACAAATAGCATTTTTGATCTTTATACAGTTAAAAGTATTTGAAGAGCAGGATTATTTAGAGCTTCAGGGCAAAACTGAGTTTTATTTTCCAAAGAACATTTAGTTTTGTTCTATTCCAATGACCACCAAAGAATGGTTTCAAAGACTGCTACCCATACAGGCTTACCCCTTCATCTCTTTTCTATTCATTTTAAAAATGGAGAAATAGACTTAAAGAAACACTCTCAACACACAACCCATTTATAAGGGTTACCCTGATTACCCACTCCAGCTTTGTTTCCAGCTAACCCCTTCCCAGAATCTTCATTTTGGCCACCTGGACACAAAGTTCCCTCAACCACAAGTTCATGCAATGTTCTTTCCTTCATATTTGGATTCAAGGAATTCCCACTCACATTAAAAAACAAATGAATTAAAAACCCCGGGGACAGTTCCAAGATGGTGGAGCAATAGGATGGGGAGACCAGTTTCTCCCCCACAAATTCACCAAAAGATCATTTGAATGTTGCGCGACTTCCACAAAACAACTTCTGAATGCTGGCGGGGGACACCAGGAACCCAGAAAGAAAGCCCAATCTCTTCAAAACTAAATAGGACAAAGTATAGAAGAGGAAAACAGAGACAAAAGATTTAGGTACGGAGACCTGTCCTGGGGAGGGAGTTGTAAAGGAGAACTTTCCACACAATAGGAAACCCTCTCACAGACGTGTCTGTGGGGAGCTTTGGACACAGAGGGCAACAAACCGGGAGGGGGGAAAAAAATAAAAACACAGAATACGTGCCTAACTGCAACTACCAGCGGCAAAGTGACACAGACGCTCGCGTCCTTGACCAGCGAGTGCGGGTTGGGCAGGGAAGCCTGGGCTGCTTCATCGGTTGGTTCTTAGGGTAAGGATTGGGCCTGATGCCCTGAGAACAATCTGATGGAACTAATGTGACAGAGCAACCCAAACCCTAGGATCGCCAGAGAGACAAAAAAAGAAAAGAAAGGGACTTTCCCGCCAAAAACTCTAATGCTGCATGGTGACCCCTGGTGCAATCACAGAACAATGGATTGCATCTTAGCAAATACCAAAGGAGAGCAAGCTGGCTGCCCAATTAGGACCCTCCCTCCTGGGAAGCAGAGAGATAGGTGTGCAACAGCCAGAGCCAGAAGGAAAGGGGTTGCTGCAATCTCGGCCCCAGAGACTGCATCATCCACCAAACTGTGAGCAGACTGCCAGTTGCTAACAACATCTTCCTGGGATCCTGGAAGGTTCACATCTACCAGGAGAGTCACAGCCTGAGATCAGCTCCCCAGAAGAGATACACAGCACACTTGGGACTGTGCCCTCATGGTGCACCCTGGAAATGGAGAACAAGTACAAGCAGGGAGAATGGACTATCTGACACTGAACTGACCTCACACTGCCCACAACAGCTCCAGAGAAATTCCTAGATATATTGTTACTATTATCACTTTTTAATTTAAAAAACAATTAGTTCTTTATTACTCCTTTAACTTCCATTTTTATAGCCTACTATTCCTGTAGTTCATGGCATCACAAAATGTCAGACACGATTGAACAGCTGAACTGAACTGAACCGATTACTTTTCCAAAAAAAAAAAAACACTTTTTAAAAACAAATTCCATACATATTTTTTAAATTTTTGTGATTGATTCTGTTTTGAATTTTTTATGTTGTATACCTCTATTCTAGGTTTTTCATCTTTGCTTTTTGATATTTGTTATCAATTTTGTACCTTTAAGAATCTAATCTTCAGTATCCATTTTTACTTAGGGATTTTAATTACTGGCTTGATTGCCCTTTCCCCTTTTCACTCTTCCTTTTCTCCTCTAGGTCACCTCTATCTCCTTCCTCCCACTTCTCTAGTCTGTATCTCTGAATCTCTTTGGGTGTTCTGAGCTGTGGTCACTATTAGAGAATGCAGATCAAAACCACAATAAGATATCATCTCATGCTGGTCAGAATGGCTGCCATCAAAAAGTCTCAGTTCAGTTCATTTCAGTTCAGTTGCTCAGTCGTGACAGACCTCTCCACCATGACCCACCCGTTTTGGTGGCCCCACATGGCATGGCTTAGTTTCATTGAGCTAGACAAGGTGGTCCGTGTGCT
Source organism: Capra ibex (assembly GCA_006410555.1). Taxonomy (NCBI): domain Eukaryota; kingdom Metazoa; phylum Chordata; class Mammalia; order Artiodactyla; family Bovidae; genus Capra; species Capra ibex. The sequence continues at coordinate 6,032,211 of SJYO01029184.1, read as the reverse complement.
TAGATTGACCAGTTTTCTGTGATTATGGTTTCAGTGTGTCTGCCCTCTCACAACACCTACTTGGGTTTCTCTTACCTTGGACGTGGGGTATCTCTTCATGGCTGCTCCAGCAAAGCGCAGCCGCTGCTCCTTACCTTGGACGAGAGGTATTTCCTCACCGCCGCCCCTCCTAACCTTGAATGTGGAGTAGCTCCTCTTGGCCTTCCTGTGCCCGCACAGCCACCGCTCCTTGGACGTGGAGTTGCTCTCCTCGGCCGCTGCCCCTGACCTCGGACGTGGGGTAGCTCCTCTCGGCCATGCTTCTGCAAGGTCCGTCACAGCCTTCTGCCACGTGGTCCGTCAAAGCCGGAAAACACTAAATGCTGGAGAGAATGTGGACAAAAGGGAACCCTCTTAACACTGTTAACACAGGGTCTGCCCTGGTGGCTCAGAGGTTAAAGCGTCTGCCTGCAATGCGGGAGACCTGGGTATGATCCCCAGGTCCGGATTTCCCCTGGAGAAGGAAATGGCAAACCACTCCAGTATTCTTGCCAGGAAAATCCCATGGACCGGAGGAGCCTGGTGGGCTACAGTCCACAGGGTCGCAAAGAGTTGAACAAGACTGAGTGACTTCACTCACTTAACACTGTTGGTGGGAATGCAAACTGATACAGCCACTATGGAGAACAGTGTGGAGATTCCTTTAAAAACTGGAAATAGAACTGCCATATAGCCCAGTAATCCCACTGCTGGTCATACACACCGAGGAAACCAGAATTGAAACAGACACATGTACCACAAAGTTCATTGCAGCACTGTTTACAATAGCTAGGACACGGAAGCAACCTAGATGTCCATTGGCAGACAAAAGGATAGGAAGTTGTGGTACATATACACAATAGAATATTCAGTTCAGTTCAGTTGCTCAGTCACGTCCAACTCTTTGTGACCCCATGAATCACAGCATGCCAGGCCTCCTTGTCCATCACCATTTAAAACCTTTTTCAAGTCGGTCAAGATGGTGAGTCTACTCACCGGGACCCGTTCAGTAAAGAAGTAGAGATTCTATCTTTAGTAAGATCTTAAATGGGCTAACCCACCGACCCTCCTAGTTACTTTATTTCATCCCTTACACGAAGTGGGTAATAGAAAATGAATATCCACGAGTTATTTATTGTTGGTCATAATTATAAATCTTTTCTTTTAGTCTTATTTTATAACACGAACAAAAAAGATTAACAAACCGACAGTAATAGATTATAAACTAGGGAAATACAATCCCTCCTTTTAATCCGTTAACACTTCGTATAATGATTAGAAACCCTGAACTGTAACCTTTTTCGGTCGGTGCACGAGGATGATTTACGTGGAAGTATAGGTTTCGTTTCTGTCTAACTCTCGAGGATACAAACATTAGTACTACTGAAGTATGGTTTGAGTGTTACAAGGGACGACGGGTGAGATGTCTACCTCTGTGACTCCATGTTCTTACTAAGATTCTTCCTTACTGTCCGTTCCTAAACTGTGATAGTCAAAGACAGTGGAGATTAAGACGGTAAAACATAGGTCATGGTTTCATTATTCACTCAAGAATAGTGAATTAAAAGTTTTTAAGGTACTGTTCATAGAAGGTAGGAACGTCACACAGACTTTATTATTGAAGTAAATTTGCTAAAAGTAAAAATGTAAATAGAAGAGAGATGAATATCGAACAACCTTCGAAACACCTCGTGGGATAAAAGAGGGGAACTACTCCCCGTACCCATTACTCTGAGAGCTTCCAAGGAAGATCTCAAACTATTTGCATGTAACATGTAGGTATTTGAAGACATTTGTATGTAATACGTAAACATGTCTACAGGGACCCTAAAAGTTCTTACGTATGTTCTCCAAAGGAATCATTTCTAGGAACACTTTCCTCCAATACAAGTGGAAAGGAACTTATTAGGGCGGTCTATGAGACGTTTTAGTGGTCCTTATTAATTACGTAAGACCTACTGCGCACGAACCGATTAATCTGACTTTGTCGTAACCAATCGTTCAACCGACTCACGGTCCATCGTCCACAGACGTATCTCAGTCGTGACTCAGAAAAAAGTTTCTTCTCTTCCGGAGACGTACAAAACAAAAACTTTTTTCAAGCGGATCCAAAACGGGATAAGGGTGGGAGTAAACCTTTACGACGCCCATTTTATTTTGATTCAAATAGCCGTGATTCTTTCTCTAATAAAGAAAAATTACATCAAAAGAAAAGTGGTGTAAATCAGATAAAAATTCTCCAGTTACATACAAAGATACACAGAAATAAATGTAGAATCAAACTCCGTGTGTTGGTCCTAGTAAAATATCCCAAAAGGAAACTCCGGTGAACTTGACCCCGAAAAACGTACCTCTAATGAAAAGAGTGACAAAAGGACCAACAAATCATAAAACGTAAAGGTTTAGACATATAGTAAAAGTAGAAACCTAATTGAATATCAAATCGAGAAGTTTGTTGTTCAAACATAATAAGAGTGAAAGGAGGTAGGTTCATAATATTTTACAGATAAGTAGTACTCGGGAGGTTCTCTTTCAATTCCTACAAGTCACTACCCATGCACCTAGAAATTCGTCCTAAAGACCTAGAACATTCACCCCTTATCGTAAGAGATGTATGGTCACTATTTACTCGTAGAGACTTAAACATAGACTTAGGACCAGGGGCCCCCAGTAAACGTACTTGTGTCCGAACTCAGATGTCTCGAAAGGACTCGGGCTTATTACACCCGACCTTTTTGAAAGGGTCCTCAAAGCCTACAGAACGACGTTTATTATCTTTGTGAGCACTAAATCGTAACATTCCCAACGTCCTCGGAGTGTCTTGAGACCCTGTCCTTCACTTCTCGGTGGTCCTTCGGTCCGGTAGGAAGAAAACGACAACAGAACGGAACCGTAAAGGACCGTGTAGATGAACCTAGAGATGAACAGTATCCCAAAAAATCCGTAAGAGGGGACCAAACAAATTTTATAGACAGACATAAGTCTTCAGAGGTCCGATAATACATTTTGTCTTTACTACAGTAAAATCTTTCCGATAACCACTGTAAACAATGAAAATTTTTAACGTAAATAAAATTAAATAAAAAATTTGGGGATTTTGATACAAAAAAAGATAAATAATTAAATAAACCGACGTGGTCAAGAATCAACGTCGTGTATTCTAAAAAATCAACACCGTACCCTTGAGAACCACCGTCGTACACCCTAGATCAAGGAACTGGTCCCTAGTTTGCACCCGGGGGACGTAACCCTTACGTCTCAGAATCGGTGACCTGGTGGTCCCTTCAGGGGACTAATAAAATTTTTGTTCGTTTCTCCCCCTCTCGAGTCTACTAGGGACCGGTGGGAAGAGAAGATTGAGACTGAAGAATCCTGGAACTTGTATAGACCTTTAGAGAATCTTCTATAAGATAAGTCATGGTACAAAGGATTTCGTACGTTAAAATAGTCAAACAATCTGAAGAACTTAGTATGACCCATAGTCTGTCATCAACGTTTATTTGGTTAGGAGACAATCGTCCTACTTTTTTTAGACACCGGGCACCCTTCCGGACAGTGGGAAAAAGTGGGTCGCGGAACCGTCTGTAGGTGTCGGTGTCGAGACAAGGGACGACGAGAACTCAACCGGAGTCTAGGAGGAGTCTTAACTACTACTTACTTGTTTTACACCATACGGGTGTGTTACCTTATAGTAAGTCGACATTTTTTCTCACTTCATGGTTATGTTGTACCTACTTGGAACTCTTGTAATGTGACTCACTTTCTTCAGTCTCTGTCTAGTGCATCATACTCAGACAGATACACTTTAAAGACTTTCTCCGTTCAGATATCTCAGTCTTCCCCGTGATCACCAACGGTCCCCGATCCTACTCTCCTTTTACCCCTCATTGATGAATTACTTATCCCCCAAAACCTCCCCCACCACCACCAATTTTACAGGATTTTAATCTAGGACCACTATCTACGCGTTGAGACACTTTTGTGATCGTGATATGTATAACGTATGAAATTTTCCCACTTAAAATACCATATACTTAATATAGAGTTAAAACTTGTTAGTAGCGATCGTGTTGTGAGGTCCTTTAGTCCTTAATCGTACACAGTATTTTAAACTTCAAAACGATAAATCGAAAAATAAAGGTGAACACGAATCTGACTCTAGGGGAGGTCGATGTATGAGAGGTGAATGTCTGGAGACCTGGAAACGAAGATGATCTCATAATAACGGTAAACAGGAGGGATGTAGGTCATGTCTACGAAGATTATGTTTCCCTTGTAGGAGACGTTTCGGAAGGGTTGAGGATTGTGGAGAGGCGGGTAGGGTCTTGTTAGTTTAAGAGGTTGTCGTGACACACGAAGGGAGAACGGGTTAGGTACAGTGTGACGTTACACTAACAGAGGAATGACGAGGTCTAAAGAGAGAACTGACAGAAGGAGCAGAAAAAAAGAAAAATTACTTAAAAATAACCCCAAATAAACTAAATTTTACAATCAAGTCCACTATATATATATAGAGGTGAGAGAAGATCTAAGAAAAGGGTGTATCCGGTAATGTCTCCCAACTCATCTCGAGGAACACGATATGTCATCCAGGAAGTACCTATGTACGTACGAGTCAGTACAGACTGAAAAACGTTGGGGTACCTGACATCGGGGGGTCCGAGAAGACAGGTACTCTAAGAAATCCGTTCTTATAACCTCACCCAACGATAAAGGACGAGGTCTCCTAGAAGGACTGGGTCCCTAGTTTGGTCGTAAAGGACACAGAGGATGTTACCGTCCGTCTAAGAAACGGTGGTTCGATGGTAAAATATATATCATCACACATATACAGTTAAAGTTAGAGGGTCAAATAGGAAGACGACGAAGGGGAGGGGTATTGGTAACAAACCAAAAATGTAGATACTGAAGATAAAAACAAAACATTTATTCAAGTAAACATGGTGAAAAATCTGAGAAGTTTGAGGAGTAGAAAAACGAACGTCAGAGGTGTCGCGAATCAGGTCTTATCAGAAGGAGTCTTTTACCTATTTTATACGAGAGTTAGGAGTCCTGACGATGTCGAACAATCCTCCTCTACCTATGACTTGATTGATGTTATCGTACACAGGGTTTGACGTGAATAAAAACACCTCTTCTTTTACAGACCAAAAAAAAGGACACCTGTGTCACTACGAAGATTCTCTAGTCGACCTACTTTATCGTTTCAGTGAGTACGATCTCCCCACGTCTTGTGACTTCGACGTATCTCAACTGCCCGGACACTCTTTACCCGTCTGTGGTGTCGGTTCCATGTCTCACTCACCCTTTTGGGGTCCACGTTATCTACTCCAGTGTCACTTCCCAGTAGATGGTCTTCCTCCATGGGGTACGGAGAAATCGTGGTTCACTTTCACACTCAGACTCCGGTAAAGATTTTGGGGGTCTTTCGATGATGGCGTAGAGTGGTACACCCTAGATCCGGAGGTACCTGTATCAGAAGTGACACTCCTTTCTGTGTGGATGTCTTCCGGAACAGATTCAACGTCTCTGACTCTCTTGGGACGGACCTCACCATACTCGGGGACGACAGTGTCCGTAAGGGGTTAGAGACACTACAGTCGACGTCAAGAACTCTCGGTTGAGGAGTTGGGGTACGTAAAAGTTCAACTCTCTAGTGGGTCTCTAATGACCACGGGAAAAAAAAAATTAACTTACTATTAACGAAATGTTATAACACAACCAAAGACGGTATGTAGTTGTACTTAGTCGGTATCCATATGTCTACGGGGGTGGCGGTTTGGAGAGAGGGTGGAGGGTGGGGTAGGGTGGGGAGATGTAACAGTGTCTCGGGGTCAAACTCCAGGGACTCAGTATATCGTTTAAGGGTGACCGGGTATACCATCACAAATACAAAGGTACGATGAGAGAGACAAGCAGGGTGGGGGAGGTGGGGGTGACACAGGTGTTCAGACAAGAGATACAGACACAGAGGTGACGACGGGACGTCTGTCCGAGTAATCGTGGTAGGAAGGTCTAAGGTATATATACATATACTTTCACTTTCACTTCAGCGAGTCAGCATAGGCTGAGAAACGCTGGGGTACCTGACATCGGATAGTCCGAGGAGGTAGGTTCCCTAAAAGGTCCGTTCTCACGACCTCACCTAACGGTAAAGGAAGAGGTCCCCTAGAAGGGCTCGGTCCTTAGCTTGGGTCCAGAGGGTGTAACGTCCGTCTACGAAATATATACGTAATTATATGTTATAAACAACAAGACAAAGACTGAATGAAGTGAGACTTCGACACCATGTATATATCTTACCTTATAATGAGTCGGTATTTTTCCTTGCGAAGACTCACAATTACTCCACCTACTTGGATCCCATATGACCACGGAATACAGTTCCAGGTACCACTGTAAGATTCTTCCCGTATCTTTTACTTCACTCAGAGTTTGTATAGAATTGATGACTTAAAAAATTAAAAAAAAGGAGGGGTTTGAACGGTGTAAAGAATTTTAGATGTACCTTATATACGAAGACCACTCAAGTAACGTCTCGACCTTCTCGTACCGGGTCTTTCCTTTCCTGACCGGTGTAAGGACATCGACCTATGACCGTCTCGGTCCTGACTTTGAACCGAAGACGTTTAGGGATCTGGAGGAAGGATCGTGTGTAGCGTGTGTGAGGGAGAGGTGCGTGAAACCAGGAGTCACTAAACTTTCGTTTGGTGTTTGGTCTGTTGTTCCGTATAAGAACTAGCCTCTCATCTTTTTACGGTGTCCTTGGAAAAGATCCACAGTAGACGTTTTCGTTCCGACACGAATAAGTGAGGGTAGTGACAGAGTAATGACCGTGAGGTCACATGAGCAATCGAAACCTTAACCATCACACGGTACTTTTGCAACGGACAGTTAGTCGTACTAGTTTTAGTGAAAACCTACCCCAAAGGGGTTTATTTACCGTAAAAACTAACAACAAAGACTAAGTTTAGTTACCCGAAGAAATCTCGACTCCGGGTGTACCTGTGATTCGACACTACCACTCTTGTAGTTCCACCGTCGAACCTTGAGAAAGTAATTCCCATCTGGGACCTGGTAGTCATCATCGTAGAACCTCGAACATTTTTAGTCCTTAACACCCCATCCCGGGTCATTACAAAAGGTGATTCGGAAGGTCCACTAACACTTACGTGTGAGTTCAATGTCTTGGTGATGGAATCTCTTTGACTCCGAGGACCAGTTTCCTGGTCTTTCCTTTCGACAAGTTAAAGTCCACACTTTGGGTTCGGTTTCTGGGTGGAACATTGTCGTACCTCTAGACAAAAACACCAGAGTTTTCCTTCCCCTTTAATCCATTATCCACTCTTTTTTGTATGTCACGGATAATTCTTTTTGCTTCTTTTATTCCTTCCTGGGTTGTATCTTTTGCTACTTGTTGTATTTCCTATTTACGTCCGGTCCTTTAATTGGACAAACCTCCTACAGAATTCCGTCTCATGTAGAGCTTACGATTCCGACTTCTATGTGTCTTCAAAACTTTGATAGATTCAGTCGCAGAGTTGAAACGACCAGACTTCAGATTCGGATGTCTACACCCGAGATGATCCTAAAAAAGATTCCAATGTCCCGGTTAATCACCGGTATGGTCTCCTTTTCGGACCAGAGAGTTGAGGGTCCGGTCACCAACCCATGTCCATGGGGGATGACCCATAAGTGACTGACAGGACGACCCCACTCCTATACCCCACTGACCCATGAAACACACCTACCTACCCCACCCACCCCCATTTCCTTATTGTCAACTCGGGAAACCGGTGGACCACGTTTCTTGACTAAGTGACCTTTTCTGAGAGTACGACCCTTTCTGACTCCCGTCCTCCTCTTCCCCCACTGTCTTTTACTCTACCAGTTTACCGTAGTGACTGAGTTACCTGTACTCAAATACGTTCGAGACCCTCTACCACTTCCTGTCCCTTCGGACCGCACGACGTTAAGTACCCCAGCGTTCCTCAACCTGTACTGACTCGTCGACTTATTGTTGTTGGGAGTTCATCCTTACACTCTACCCATGTGACGATCGGAACCATAGAAAAGGTAACTGGAACCTACTCTCAATGACCACGAAGTTTGGGACCTATTATCTCTCAATTCCTTTTCTCCGCATTCGAAGATTCCGGAGACTAAATACGCACTGAATACACCACCAGGTGTTTCACAAGTGAGGTCACTGATGTTCCTATTCGTTAAAGCTCTGGGTGGCTGGGAGGGGAACGTGGAACCTCTACGGATGGATGATTTCTTTTGGGTTCGTCTCTTTTAGTTTCTGGGACGGTGGGTGGTGTAACCACCGTGGTGTAATTAAGGTTCACTTAATTACGTATAATAATTTATAAAAAACCCTGACCTTCTTTGTGTTCGACCTTAGTTCTAACGGTCCTCTTTATAGTTATTGGAGTCTATACGTCTACTGTGGTGGGAATACCGTCTTTCACTTCTCCTTGATTTTTCGGAGAACTACTTTCACTTTCTCCTCTCACTTTTTCAACCGAATTTCGAGTTGTAAGTCTTTTACTTCTAGTACCGTAGTCCAGGGTAGTGAAGTACCCTTTATCTACCCCTTTGTCATCTTTGACACAGTCTGAAATAAAAAAACCCGAGGTTTTAATGACGTCTACCACTGACGTCGGTGCTTTGATTTTTTGCGAATGAGGAACCTTCTTTTCAATACTGGTTGGATCTATCATATAAGTTTTCGTCTCTGTAATGAAACGTTTGATTCCAGACAGATCAGTTCCGATACCAAAAAGGACACCAGTACACACCTACACTCTCAACCTGACACTTCTTTCGACTCGTGGCTTCTTAACTACGCAAACTTGACACCACAACCTCTTCTGAGAACTCCCAGGGAACCTGACGTTCCTTTAGGTTGGTCAGGTAAGACTTCCTCTAGTTGGGACCCTAAAGAAACCTTCCTTACTACGATTTCGACTTTGAGGTTATGAAACCTGTAGAGTACGCTTCTCAACTGAGTAACCTTTTCTGAGACTACGACCCTCCCTAACCCCCGTCCTCCCCTTCCCCTGCTGGCCCCTACTCTACCGACCTACCGTAGTGCCTGAACTACCTGCACTCAGACTCACTTGAGGCCCTCTACCACTAGCTGTCCCTCCGGACCGCACGACGCTAAGTACCCCAGTGTCTCTCAGCCTGTGCTGACTTGACTTGACTAACTTTGTAATGAACCATCACCCATAAAAAGATTCATCAGAGACCCATAATCAGATGGTCCGTAATTATATGCACAGTACTTTCCCCCAAGATCCAGTGTATTAAACCTCTTTGTACCCTTAATACATTGGGACTTACCGAACGAAACGACGTCCTGAACAATTCTCGGGAATCAAGAAACAATCCACGTAACGTTGAGAGATCCCTACTTATCATATGTCACTAAAACTTTGAATAAAAGGAAAAAGACAAAAAGGAAGAAAACAAAGGGGGGTTGGGTAGGTATGGATAATTATAAATTTAGACGTATCTTGTCAACTTGAGAACTCTATTCTTGTAAATAATGGGAATGTAATATCTATCCTTTTGACTCTGAGTCTCTCCGATTTACTGAACGGGTTCCAGTAGATCACTTTTTTTTTTTTTTTCGTCTCGGTCCCAAAGTAAGACCCAATCTGACCACGACCTGACTGACGACTGGTAATACGGATAACGACGAAAATATTATCACTATTAGTATCGATAAATGTCGTAAGTTTCATAAATGTCGTAAATGACACACCGTCCATTTCATGACATACATGCAATACTGTAAGTCGAAGGGTTGTTGTAACCCTCCAGGGACGAGGACAACGGGGTGGTACCAGTAACTTTCATCTTTACAATATTTTATTCATCGAGTCTCGGACTGACTATCATCTTAACTCTAAAATTGGGTCAAGGTAGACCGTGGCTTCGGGTACGATAATTGACGATCGACGACGATAGATTGAAGAAGTGTATAAATCTGTGAGAATACTGGTGTCGTTGATCAATAAGAACACAATCCACCTAACTTACCGTGAAAGTCAAAGAATTCACTGACATCGGCACCTGTTTTCCTTAAGGTGTATCCGACGGTCCATCACGGGAGTCCTTTCGGGTTGTCCGTACGCCTAGAGAGAGTCCCACATATTCACGGGGGACCCTCGACGACTGGGGATCCTCGACGACTGGGGAGACGGTCCTTCTCCAATCGGGGCCTGACAGTTCGCCTCGGACCCGGACCTCACTCCTACAAGCACCTAGGAGAACCAGTCTCGGGGAACGAAACTCTACCCGGGGTACGTCAGGGATGAAACCCGCCTCGACAAGAGGAAATTGTCTCTCCGTAGATTCCGATTGAACACCGGATGACAGGTACGTAGGGTTCACCCGACGGGTAACCGGTGTAGACGACCAACTGTCCGGGACGGGGTATGTCCGACCGGACTAACACTTCGTCCCTTCCTCGTGTTCATTGATTCTGTTCGGGTAGGATTACAAGTGTGGGTTCACACTTATGTTCACGATCTGATCGCAGATTGTAACCGTTTCAACCGGAGTCCGGCTCATCCACATGTCCGACTGATGGGGGGTTACCTTTTGTCAGTCCGGAGTACCAGTACCCTGTCGGGGGTTAGAGTCCAGATATCGAATGGAGGGAAAGCGATTTGTAACACTTATTTAAACAAGTCCGACGGACATCTCGGCGACCTCGACCACGGGTGGATCTCTTGGGGTTATAATCACCAGAGACCCTTCGGTCCTTAAATATCTGAACCGGAGGAAGAGGTAGTCCGGGTTGATAGTTGGGTGAGGTTCGGGGGTGACGACACTATTCGTCCTCAGTGCAGTATTCAGTGCAGTAGTCGTGCTCGTCCGGGACACGATCTGTACCCCCCATTTCACCCCTTGTACAGTCTTGTGCTAAGGACGAAGTTCCCCTGTACAAATCATGTACTCTGTCTGTTATTCACTCATATTGTGTCAAGACCCCTCCAGTCGGACATGTGGGTGTACCGGACTCCAGTTCAAACGGTTACAATCTGCGATCAGGTCGCGAACATAAGTGTGAACCGACACTTGTAATCCTACCCAAACAGAATCAACGAGCACGAGGAAGGGGCGAAGTGTTAGTCGAGTCGGACATACCCCGTCCCGGACAGTTGGTCGTCTACGTCGGTCACCCGTACTCCTTAAGAATTCCTGTAATCTCCCGTTCAAGAACAATCTAGAAAACTTATAAGTGCAAGACACGATGGAGGGACGCCTACGAACATTCAGGGTTTCGGTACCGAAACCGTTATGAATTGTCACAACGGACACTCGGTGAAGGACGGGATCGAGTGATTGCGAGTTCCGTGGTCCTTTCATGTGATTGGTATGTCTCTCGAAGAGTCTATAAAACTGTCTCCTCGACTGGGGTTCTTTGTCAAACTCCGGTCCTGGGGCATGACTAATAGTTCGTGTTTTTGGTCCGTGACAATGAAATATCATTGGTAACTCCAGGTACACGACATTCCCATCCATTGTCGAGGGTAGGTGGAATAGGATCTTAAGACCTCAGGATCTCAAATCCTCCAGTCTTTAATACCGAGAAAGGAGAAGGGTCAGAGGAAACACTAGGGCCAGAGGAAACGACTGAGGGAAGGAGACGAGTCGGAGAATTTCAACCTTTTGGAGGGCCAAACCAGTCAAAGGTAGAAGAAAAATGACACATGTGCGAGAGGGATCCATTAGAGTAGTTCAGGGCACTAATATTTGTTATTGTATACGACTACTAAGGGTTTAAATATAAAAATCCGATCTAAGTGTAGAAGTTGACGGATTGACCGTAAAGGTACATCTATAAATTTTCGGAAACGTTTGTATCGTACAGACTCTCACTTCGCAACTAAAAGGGAGTTGTACGACAACGAGGAAAAGGCCAGGAGTGACCGAGCCACCTATGGTAAGTAAGTGGCTCATTACGTTCGGAGAAAGGGAATCCGGGGTGTAGGTAAAGTAATCCTTCAGGTAACGTAGGAAAAGATTTAAATAAGGGGTTAAGTAGGGGGAAAGAGGCATAGATGACACTAGGGGGATCAGGTTCAGTGTTCCTAGTGAAAGGAAATGTGGACGATACTTCCCGAAGGGTGAAGGTGAGAACGAAGACAGGTTAAGGCAGAGATGTTGAAGTCGGTCATTGAACAAAAGTCACTTATAGTATAGTACAGTAGGGAGACGGGGTTTGAGAGGATACCGAGGGATAAAGTAGACTCTATCTTAAGTCAGAAATAGTGAAATCTTTTAAGACATATTAGACGAAGATTAAAAGGGAAGGTGGAATAGAACACGGTGACGAAGAAAAATAAATGGTATGAGTGTATTATAACTAGAAAAACGACAGGTAACTTGTATGGTTCGAGAAAGGACGGAGTCCCGGAAACGTTTACGATAACGGAAAAAGACCTTACGAGAAATAAAAGTACGAAACATACAGACAGGAAAGTCGGACAGTCGAAAATCTCTTCGGATTTTTAATCCGTAGGAATATAGAGTCGGAGAATCGACAAAAGAAGTGTCCAGAGTAGTGTTGAATATCATAGACAAATGAACGAAAAGTAGTCAAATAAACAAAAACCACACACACACACCATACCCCCTCCCACCCAGAGAGAAGGGTTGATCTTACTTTTGAGAGACTCCTGGTGATCGTGACACTCCACATGAACCTTCAATTTTACGTTTAATTAAGTCCTTTTATTCAGTAAAGGTAGTCTCAATAGTGTAAATAGTTTCTTAAGAGTCCTACATTTTTTACAATTTCTGTAAGACACTCACATAGTTTCAACTTTCCGGATGAGGAAAAGTAGATATAATTACTGAAAGTTTCTTTCGTCATACGATATTGTCCTTCTCGTGGGTGATCAAATATCTATTTATCTTCTTTCCCGGTAGTTAGAACCGAAAGGATGACTATACGACACACTGGAACGTACTCAATAAACTCAAGAGACTCAGAGTCAAAGATGCACTTTCATTACTATGAGCGGAGTTCCACCAATAAAATTTTTTCTTTACTCTAAATCCGGTATATTTCTATGGACAGTGTACCACCCTCGAATCATCTGTAAGTAAGAAGAGAGATATCCCAATCAGTGAGTTCTTTCCGTAACGAAGAAGTAATAAGACAAAAGTTTACCTTAAAGGACGTGATGGATGAAGTGGAAACAGAAACCCATTATATACCAAAGATAGGTTTTTAGTTTAAGGTTTATGTGTCGAAACAGTGGTAACATCTCTAAGAATTCATATACCACGTTTGACCTTTATGAGGGAGTCTTCCCCTAAGTTTTCACCAAAACTATCACTGTTGTAGTGACTCGATTCACCGATCTTGGTGCACCTAATCGAATTAATTATATGTAAACGATTTTACTGTTGTCGTCGTAGACCCGAGTACTGAAAGGTCCATATCGAAATCGATGTTCTAGAAGTGAAACCTTCCTGAGGTTTATCAGGAAGATTCAACTGTCAGACCTAGTGGTTCGTCACCTTCTCGTCTTACTTCGGTGTACTTGAATGTCTCAGAGAAGTTTATACATGAATGTCTCAGAGTACATGTATGTCTTGGAGAAGCTCATTCTGATGAAAACACGTCTCATAACATCCTCTTTACTGGGAGATGGTCGATCGAGAACCATCCAGAAACAGGACAATTGTCCTGACCAAGTGCGAAACCCCGGTAGAACTTGAGTCTCCACCGAAACTCCAATCTTCTGTTTTCGTACGAAAGCTCCTTAATTACTTACTTAAACACGACCTTTTCCAAAGGGACCCGGTCTCGAGGGAAACGAAGGAAAGTATAAGGGTCCGAGACTAAGGGTCCCCGGAGATCAGTGTATACTGTTTACCGACTAGTAGGTCCGCTTCACTGGACGGTAAGTTATTTGGTATAGAGTCGACTATATCTTCGATCGAGTAAAAAGAGGTGTCCCTAGAGAAGAAGGAAGGAGACATACTTATAGAGTGTATACCAAACGACTCCGGAAAGGGGGACACCTCCCTTCTGTCTGGGGAGATTGGACAACCGTTCTAGAAAGAAGGAACACCTTTCTTGAACCTTCCCGAGGCTTCGAAAATAACGAAGTTCAATTCGAACCAGTTGAATGAGTGTTCACGACTTAGGAGAATCCCCACAGTCGGACTCTCTTCCTCCGGATAAGTTTACCCCCCGGACGTAACTCCGACGGTTGTTTCTGGTTAATCAGACCTAACACGGCCGACGGAAACCTTCCCTTGACGGGAGTCTGGTGGTTGAGCACGGTGACTTCGCGAGTAGGGTGGGTCCTCAGTCGACGAAAGGGAGAGTCAAGGGTGGGGCCGAAGCGTACTGGGGACCCAGTTTACGGAGAGAGGCCGGGCCCGAAAGTGAGGGGACGGTCCCACACCTAGTACGGGAAGTAGGGTTGCCGTAAGAAAAGGGTGAGAGACACTTTCGACCAGTACACCAAACTACAGTACTGTTTACTGCGTTAGGTCGGAAAGGACCTTTTTTTAGGTACACCGAAGTAAAACGAGAGAAAGTGACGAACCACTAGGTCTGACAATTGAAGTAAATCTCCTTAAACCCGGATCAGAAACCTAACAAGTAGGAACATATTTCAATCTGTAAAGACACTGGTCTTTACATAAGTTCGTAACTCCACTACAGAAAGTACGTCAGTCTGCAGTAAATAATTCGAGGATGTTTGATGTCACGTCACACTTCGTGACCTATAAACTCTGTGTTGGAGACGGAGAGGTTCTGGAGCGACGGTCATTCCGCAATTTTGGTTCACGCACTTACTAACGATTACTATCCACTGAAAGTGTATCGTAAATCATACACGACCACGGTACTACAATATGTATAAAGTAAATTAAGAGAACCCAGGTGTCAGGAAATGGGAGTTTAGATTTTATGTTGTGAAATTTTTGGGTCTCAACTCAGTATACTAAAAAAGTATGAATTAAACTGTCGTTTTCGTCTGGACTTGAAAAAGTACTTGACTGTACTCCGATAAACAGTAAAAAAAGGTGAAACACATTAATAAGTAAACAAAGTGACAATTTTATGATTCTATAAACGAAAATTCGGGATGGGGTCTTGGGTACCACCCCCCACAAAACATCCTGTGTTTCACACATGGCATGAAAGATTTTAGGGGTTTAAAGACTTAAGGTTTTGAGTGCCGTAGTCCTAAATCCCTATTCCTTTGATATGGTACTACCACAGGTAAAATATTTGTGACTCTCACTTCGAGTCTTTTCCCTACGTTGAAAGGACATTAAAGTGGTGGTCCTTACCCTTCGTTGTCCTAACTTTCCGTCAAAACAGAACTGAGGTCTCAGGTACGGGAATTGGTGACTTGGTAGGATGACAGAGTAGGTTCTTGTGTCATAGTGGCACTAGTATTTTCTTTGGGTCTGACTCCCGATGTTTCTCAAACTCCTCCTTTTCGTCTGGAGGTCGCCCCCTAAATTAGTTCGAGATCCCTCCGTTCCATCTACGTCCACCTTGGCATGGAACTTCCCTTCTCACTTGACACTTTTCCCTTCTCAGTAGCTCGGGTCCTTGTAGACCAATTTGTCGTCGGTAGGACCAACCCCTCTCCTCTTCGATCTCTAGTCTGACTCTTCTATCCAGTCCCTGTCTTATACTCCCTGGTCCTACTGACTCATTCCTCAAGACTTACTCGTGGGCGATACAAAATGAACTTCTAGGGTTTCGTAAATAATCTGTAGCACAGTGGGACGAAAGTAAGACGGAATTTCTTCGTTTCCCGTCTATACTTGTAGAGGTATAACAAAACGACCGAAAGAAAATGAAATAAAATAATATAATAAAACATAATTTGTCTACTTGTTTTACCGAACTTTTCCGTCGGTTCTTTCCCTCCTTCGACTCTTCTCGTTACCAGTATTTGTCGATATCCTCTTGATAGACACGACCCGAAACAACGAAGAAACATTCGGCTCTCAATTTTAAATTGGTTCCTTGAGTACGGAGTGACGTCGACCGTCTCTAAGTCACCCTTAAGCCGGCCGTGGAGACACTATTGAGTTGTAGGGGAAGGAAGACGCGAATTTTTGACAAAGGAGGAGGATAAACCTTAGTGTTATTTCCAGAATCCCCCTATGTAGGTAATGGTCCTTAAGTTTGAATCTTAGACTTATACAAGAGAAAACAGCACTTAGTAGTTTCAAGGTTTAGCTATAAAATCTTTAGTCCAGGTCAAGTACTCATCACTTAACTCACACAGATTAATGTAAAATATCAGTAAATTGTCGACAATTATTACATTAAAACACAATACGGGTTAAACGTGATTTAATGAAATTACTGTGTGTAACATAAATAAGAGGAAAAACACATTGTCATTAGTTTGTCATCCCTTAGTTGAACCTATACCTTTCTTTATTAAATAATAAAAATATTCGAGTTTCCATGTCCTATAAAAAGTTTTCTTTTCTTATTTAGTATAGTATTTTTATTTTCATCGACTTGTGTGTACTTACGTATACAAAAGAGACCGTGTAGAAAAACATTTTTTTTTTTTAATTACTCATATTATGTAAACAAAGGGTAGGTTCAGACATGACAAACTACGCTTGGTTCATAAACGTTTATGTGTAAACTAACTGTTCACTTATTTGCAGGAGGAGGGGGGTGGGGAATGTGAGAAGGGTTTTATAGGAGGACCTTACTTTTTTTTTTTTGTTTTTTGTTTTTTGTTTTGTTTTCTCTAAAGCTCCAAAGATCACATACTCAATTTCTCTATGTCGTAGGTAAATTTATCTGTGAGGTTACCTTTGAACATAAGTGTTCCTCTCCGATCTCCTCTTTTCGTCATATTTTTGTCCCCCCCTTATGTTGAACTCTCGTCTTTTTACGTTTCTTTCATCCGTCTATGAAGAGGGTCAGTAATCTTCTTTGAAGATGTCCTCTAGAAATAATCCTACGATTCTTCCGTTTAAAACGGACGGGGGGCTGGGGGAGTTACCGCTCTATTAACCTTACCCTGAACTACTTTCCAGACGAGCATAAAAAGGTAAGTCACATTCGAGAGCTTCTTGGTTCGTAGACCATGACACGGGCTTACACTCACAAAAGACGTCGGGTGTACCTAACTACAGGAAACACAGACTTCACTCACTACTCTTCCCTCGTCTTTCCTCGAGAGGGACAGACACCCGACGACCGACGGTACCAAGGTCGGTCCCGAACTGGGTCGTACAAGACGGAGACGGGTGAGTGGAGGACACTGGATTACACCCTCCTTGATGTTTACCGGCCCGGAAGGGAGACCCTCGCAGTCTCAAGAAAACGTCAAGGAATTCTCATCATCCGAGTAAAGTAGGAGTAAGAACGAGTCGGAGTCCCTGACCCTGTCACCACATGGTTTCTCCCTGCCCACTACCCGTCCGGCATTGCCCTTCTGTCCCATGTAACGGACACCACTTAAGTTTTCGTTAGTATTTTGACTCCTTTTCACCTAGACGAAAAGTACAAGTAACACAGGATCGGTAAGATCCCTTACAGTGACTCTTTTACGAAGAAGGACACCCCGACGGGTGAGGGTGGGACGGACGAGGTGTACCTATCAGGGGACACCACCTCCACCCCCACCCCGAGCCTCGGGAGTGTAGAAGTCTCTCAACCCTCGGGGGTCCGAGAGGTCGGACAGGGGAACAGAACATTGTCGCCCGTAAGAACGGAAGAAGACGTCGGTCGTCGTTTCAGTGAAGGCAGTCGGAGAACGGCCGGGGCTGATCGTCGACGGTGTAGACACGAGGACGAGTAGTCGGAAACATCCGGAAAGGACCGGTGCCGACACCGAGAACGGTTACACACCCACTCAAGAGAGAGACGGTTACAAACGCCGAGAAATAATCGAAGGATTTCCCACAACACCGAGGAAATCAACTGCCTCGGAAGACAACTCCTTAAACCCTGGGCAACGGTTCCCGACCGAACTCCCGTAAGGTCACTGTGGTGGACTGCAGAATCAGACGGTTGTTAGTCGGTGACAGGGGGTCGGTTTCGAGTGTCGGAAACCTAGAAAGAACGAAGTCTCATTTACAGGAGGACTAAGTGTCGTGACAGGAGTCTTCAACCACCTCCTCCCTCATCTGACCTCCAAATTAGGACCCTAGGACCTCCGGTCGAAGTCTACGATCTCATGAGTGGACTGGCAAGGGAGTCCCAACAGAATCATGTCTCAAGGTCTAAACTGGTACTGACACACAGTACCCCTTTCCCCACCATAGATACGAACTCAGTTCCTCGTAGTTTTGGATACGTTGACGAAGACATTAGGAGTCTGTATCTCAAAGAGAGTTCTGTCGGAACGTTACCTAAGGAGACACGTGGAAATAATGTTACCTGTCAGAGGAAGACTTAGACAGAAACCTAGTGTCTAGGGGAACTCTTAGATTACATTTGAGACATGGGGGAGGAGTCTTTTCATGTACGGAAATGTATACAGGTCTTAAAAGACACAGTGAATTAACCCAAGTCAATATCCTCAGGTAAATGGAGTCTAATTCTTGAGGATCAGATCCTTCAGGAGGAAGAGAACGAAGGAGAGTAAGGGGTCTTTGTGTAGGTCCCGGTAGTAGAGGTAATCCGGGTCCTCCGTGCCTCGGACCCGTGGATGCGTGGATGTCACGAAGTCTTTAGGTTCCTATTACAGAAGTTAAAAAGTTTAGTCTTCTTTTAACTTGATACTGTGTTTTTTTATGACATTGTATAAGTAAAACTGTAGTTACGTCATCATTTTATACAAAACTAAAAAAAAAATACTTTTTTACACGGGTGTTTCCGTTTTTATGGATCCTTCGCACTTTCAGTCTTACGTTGGGTCTTTTCAAGAAAACACCGTATCACCCCTGCATCTGAGCTGATTTAACAACGTGCATGTGTGGAAAGGTCCGTTCTTCAGTCTCCTAGACGTCGCACAAGAGTTACCCGACTCCCGTCTCGGGTCCTAAACCTTGACCCCCTCGACCGAAGGTTAGAACCGAATCGGAAACTGACGAACACCATGGAACTCTCTCGATAGAGTCGAGAGTAAAAGAAGTGGATGACTGTCTCCTATTCGGATCTTTGACGGAACTACGGTGTGACCCTAGCTCATCAGACCTACATGTTATTCTTTTGTATACAACTTTCCACGAAACCTATACCACTAGAGAACTCAAACTTTGTATCTTCTGATTCTCCTTCGTGAGTCATTTATAACCAACTATCTGTGAAAAACGAACAAAAATGAACAAAGTATTTGATTGACATATTTAACGACACGAATCAACGAGTCATCACAGGTTGAGAAACACTGGGGTACGTGACATTGGGTGGTCCGAGGAGATAGGAACCCCTAAGAGGTCCGTTCTTATGACCTCACCCAACGGTAAAGTGAGAGGCTGCCTAGAAGGGTTGGGTCCTTATCTTAGGTCCGGAGGGTGTAACGTCCACCTAAGAAATGACAGACTCGGTGGTCCCTTCGGGTTCTTATGACCTCATCTATAGATTTAATAACTTTCCTAAAGATCTGGACATTAAAGTTTCGCACTCTACTGAAACTAGTTTTACGTTAAATCTCAAGATATCTCTTTCCCTGCTGTCTCCTACTCTACCGACCTACCGTAGTGACTGAGTTACCTGCACTCAGACTCACTTGAGGCCCTCAACCACTACCTGTCCCTCCGGACCGCACGACGCTAAGTACCCCAGCGTTTCTCAGCCTGTGTTAACTCACTGACTTGACTTGACTTGACTCGTACCACTTTCAGAATCCGAAACAGATTCCCAAAACGGAACCTAAACTTCGAGTCGATACGATAAACATGTATACACGGGAACATAACTACAAAATTGTAGAGATATCCAAGTACGGAAATAGACATCTTACCCTACTATTATGAACATGAATTTATAAGTGATAATAATAAGTAGAGACGTCATGTGAACCTTTAAACGGATTCGTTAATACATAACGACCAGTCCGTAGAAGTCTAAAACCTTACTTTTACCATATTATAAAGTTCATACTCTCAGTACAGTACAATACAGTGTATTATGTAAATTTCACAATTTAAACATTTATTATTATTATTAAAAATGTCATTAATCGGTTTGACATCTTTGGTTGACTCCCATTTGAGAGGAAAAATAAGTTACCGAAGATTTATAAACTCTAAATAAAAAGAAAGGTTCTTTATGGAACACCGACGATTCATTCAGAAATTTTTGACTGGACCTATACCTCCACACAATGTTGATCCTATGCGGATGTTGATGTCGTTAAGTTTAGTTTATAGATACCTACTTTCCTCTCTGACATTAACGACCTGGAGGAATGATCTTTGACCGGTAACATACATATCATCACTAAAACATAAGGAGTCATTACCATCTTGAAACCATTTATAGAATATGATGAAGTCAGTTGACATCAGTTTGTCCATTTCAACTCTTCTATAAAATACAAGAAGAGAGTGACTTTATTTTAAACGTCAGAAACACTCTTGTAGAAAATAAAAGGAAGGTTCTCATTGTATAGTAATGTTTGGAAGTCACCGTTGTTTCGCTGTTAACTTATAATCAAAGGTGATAAAGACACCATTCCCTAATTCGATCCTTCATACGGTAATGTTTTCAATGGAAGACTTCTTGATATAAACCTTGTGGTTTTAGTGTTGTTGTTGTTTATCTCGTTCGTACAATCTTAAAGTCTCCCTGCGACTTAGAAAGTTCCAAGTACAACAACCACAACCAGCTCCTCCAACCGTTACGTCTACTTTCAATAAGGGTGAGACAGACACTTTCTGAGACCACCTAGGTTGTGGAGATACCTTGTGGACAAGGAGGACGACAGTGGACATTTTGAAGTGATTTTAATTACTTTATTACAGGAATAAAGTCCCTTCTGTAGTTGCAGTAGTCATTTAAGTAAGTACTATATTGGATCTCCGACGAGATACAATAAAAAAAGTTTGAAGTCGGATGTTTACTCGTCGGATACCTAATTTTACCTAATACCCGGCATAACTGACTTTAAGGAGTGAGGATGTACAAGTGACGATGAACGAGACTGAGACATGGAATTCGGTGGGGTGGGATAGGTACGGTGCAAGTCTGTCACCGTGCATTTACGTCTATGAAATCTAGACAAAACATGGTAGAGGACTAAGAAGACTGAACTAAGGGGTGAATCGAAGACAAGACAAGGAGGATCGAGGACCGAGGACTACGAGAGATTACCGACATCAAACGTCAGTAGGAGAAAAAAAGACAAGGAGCTAAAGTACTTATACCACAAGAGGGAGTCAAAACCTGGGACCTTAACTTTGACACCGTACTCAGGTGGATCCAGGACACTATATAGATCCAGGATAATTGTATAGTCTTTAACACACCACGAGGTTTATAAAGGTAGACCTCCACTCGACTTTCTAATTTAGGACTAGTCCACTCAATCCTAAACCCTATTATAACTCTTCCCTATCTTCCATGACCCTGGACTATAAGAGGAGTCTCACCGTCTGTTATGTTTAACAAGTAGAGAGAATAAAAGAAAAATTAAAAATAACCTCATCTCAACTAAATGTCACAACACAATCAAAGTCCACATGTCGTTTCACTTAGTACGTATATGTATGTATACGTATATAAGTAAGTGAGAAAAAGTCTATGAAAAGGGTATAACCAGTAATGTCTCATAACCTATCTCCAGGGACACGATATATCACAATCAGTGAGTCAACACAGGCTAAGAAACGGTGGGGCACCTGACATTGGATGGACCGAGAAGGTAGGTACCTTAAGAGGTCCGTTCTTATGACCTCACCCAACGGTAAGGTAAGAGATCCCCTAGAAGGGTTGGGTCCCTAGCTTTGGCCCAGAGAACGTATCGTCCGTCTAAGAAATGGTGACTCGGTGACCCCTTCATACAGGAATAATCAACAGATAAAATATATATTATTACACATATACAGTTAGGATTAGAGGGTTAGATAGGAAGGGAGGGGAGCTGGGGGACCATTGGTTCTCAAACAATAGATGCAGACATTGAGATAAAGACGAAACATGCATTCAAGTAACGTGATAAAAAATCTAAGGTGTATATTCACTATAGTACACTATAAAGAGGAAGAGACAGACTGAACGAAGTGAGTCATACTGTTAGAGATCCAGGTAGGTACAACGACGTTTACCGTACTAAAGTAAGAAAAATAACGATTCATTATAAGATAACATATACATATGGTGTAGAAGAAATAGGTAAGTAGACAGTTACCTGTAAATCCAACGAAGGTACAGTCCCGATAACACTTATCACAACGTTACTTATGACCTCATGTACATAGAAAAACTTAATACCAAAAGAGGTCTATATACGGGTCCTCATCCTAATGACCTAGTATACCATCGAGACAGAAATCAAAGAACTCCTAGGAGGTATCACAAGGGGTATCATTGACATGGTTGAATATAAGGTGGTTGTCACATCCTCCCTGGAAAAAGAGGTGTGGGAGAGGTCGTAAATAGTAAACATCCGAAAAACTACTACCGGTAAGACTGACCACACTCAAATTAAAACCAAACGTAAAGAGACTATTAATCACTATAACTCGTAGAAAAGTGTACGAAAAACCGGTAGACATACAGAAGAAACCTCTTTACAGGTAAATCTAGAAGACAGACAAAAGCCTAACCCAACAAACAAAGAAACTATGACTTGATGTACTCAAGAAACATATAAACCTACTAATTAGGGAACAGTCAGTCAAGTAAACATTTATATAAGAGGGTAAGACCTCCAACAGAAAAGTAGAACAAATACCAAAGGAAACGACACGTTTCCAAAAGTTCAAATTATTCCAGGGTGAACAAATAAAAACAAAAATAAAAGGAATGAGATCCTTCACCTAAGTTTTTCTAGAACGACGCTAGATACAGTTTCTCGTAAGACGAATACAAAGGGAGATTCCCACAACATCATAGGCCAGAATGTAGATCCAGAAACTAGGTAAAACTCAAATAAAAACACATACCACAATCCGTCACAAGATTAAGTAAGAAAATGTACCTCGACAGGTCAAAAGGGTCATGGTGAATGACTTCTCTGACAGAAAAGAGGTAATATATAAGAACGGAGGAAACAGTATCTAATCCACTGGTATCCACACGCTCAAATAGTAAGTGAAGAGAACAAGTACTTAGTAATCAGATGTATTGATATAACGTGATTATCACCCGACGATTTCTACCCTCGGTAGTGGTACTTTACAGACATCAACTGATCACCGGTGTCGAACTCTTCCAGACCTACCGGGTCGAACGACTAATGGTACTACCCTTTTATAACAGGATCTGTATTTAAAGTAATTTAGGAGTAGCGTTAATCCTTTGAATCTTACAGTCAGTGTATAGTGACTCATAGAGACCTGTCGGAATTAATACTGTAGATCCGAGAGAGGACCCACAAGTGACCTTCCTGACTACGATTTCGACTTTGAGGTTATAAAACCGGTGGAGTACGCTTCTCAACTGAGTAACCTTTTCTGGGACTACGACCCTCCCTAATCCCCGTCCTCCTCTTCCCCTACTGTCTCCTACTCTACCGGTCTACCGTAGTGGTTGAGCTACCTCGACTCAAACTCACTTGAGACCTTCAAGTACTACCTGTCCCTCCGGACCGCACGACGCTAAGTACCCCAGTGTTTCTCAGTCTGTGTTGACTTACTGACTTGACTTGACTTGACTTGACTCCGAGAGTGGGATGTTTCGTGTAGGAATCTCATTTCAGACAGAGTACTGTTCGAATTCAGACAGATATTACATTGTAATCTTTAAAGAAGGAACCCCTTAACCCGTTCATCTTTCGAAGGATGGACAACCCTTCCTTCCTTCTTGAAGACGTGGTACTTTATAGTGTTGAAATCTGTTACCACTATTGACAACAGAGATTTTACACCAGTGTGTACTCAACAGGTCTGGTCTCAGTTGTGACGACACGACTCACTTTGGTCTGAAGGACAACTTCCCGTCGGGGACTCTTACTAAGGTCGACGTCAAAAGGAACATCTCTAGAGATGGGAGATCGTACTTCCGATAGTCCACAACCAAAGTGTTAACCTGTTAGTGAACAGAGTTTTAAGGGGTTGAACGACTCTCCATAATCACTGGGAGACCACTGGAGTGTGGATGGGAAGTTTGAGTTAGGGTCATAAAGACTTGGATCGTATTATTGATCCTTACTACTCTTCCTCTTTAACCTAGATCTCTTTCTATCATAGTTGTCTCTTGTTCGACTAACAGTACTCCCTCGAACCAGGTTCTTCCTTTTAGTCGACCAAAGATAGAGTCCCCACTTTTGATCTATACGGACCTAACAAGGAGGAATGGTCTACAAAGTTCGTCGTAGAGTACTAGTGATTAAAGTAGAAGACGGATGATGTAATCCCTTTCACGGTTGACCCACGTTTGTTTATAAATTTGTCATAGTGGTCACACAGCACGAACAGTTATCTTGGTTGTCTTGTGGTTCCAGTAGTTTTGATAAACTACAAGACTCATAACAGGACTATTTGTGGAGTAAACGACACTAGGGTCTCACATCTTTTGTCGGTGATTGAATCTTTTTCTACCCCTCGCCCCCTCCCTTCTCTCCCAACAGGATTGATTTACTTATTTTCCAATTTCAAGATCTTATAACTTACTATGACTTCTCGTACACGCCAACCTACTTTCCTCTTTCTTTACTTCTAAACAAATCCACCCCTCACCCATACTCACACCCGAGACCTTCGACTCCAGGACCTGACAGTAGGACTGCAGTGGTGACTGGTCGACATACTAGAACCTGGTCATTGAGAGTCAGGTTCAAAGGAGTAGTTTTGAGTCCTTATTATTGAGAAGTGCGTTAAAACGAGATTTTTTATTTTAGATAATTCTCGATTTGAGTTCCTATAGAAGTTTCCTAACAACACCTCTGGTGTGTACAGTCAATAAGTTGATAACAGAGCGTCGAACTTTGGGTAGGTAGGTATCAGACAAAACACTATGACCTTGTTCCTGAGTGTTTGACGTAAAGAGGAGACGGTCGACCGAAGGGCAATCCGAGACGGTTACCTCTGTGATCTCCTTCTGACTGACGTCCCGACCTCCTCCTTCTTCCCTGAACGAAGATGGAACCACGAAGGACATCCAAAGTATATATATAAAGTGGGATTGTTGTGAAAAAAAAAGGGTTAAAATAACTTCATATCAATTAAATTTCACAACACAATTAAAGACGACATGTCGTTTCACTGAGTCAATATGTATACATATAAGAAAAAGTATAAGAAAGGGTAATACTAAATAGTCTTCTATAACTTATATCAAAGGAAACGATATGTCACCGAAAGGATTATCGAGTCAACCATTTCTTAGGTGGACGTTACGTCCTCTGGGACCAAGTTAAGGACTCAATCCTTCTATGGGACCTCTTCCCTATCCGATGGGTGAGGTCATAAGAACCCGAAGGGACCACCGAGTCGACCATTTCTTAGGAGGACGTTATGCCCTCTGGACCCAAGTTAGGGACCCAACCCTTCTAGGGGACCTTTTCCCTTTCCGATGGGTGAGGTCATACGACCGGACCTCTTAAGGTGCCTGACATTTTAGGTACCCCGTTTTCTCTCAAACTGTGTTGACTCGCTGAAAGTGGAAGTGAAAGAAAGCGACGATATGTCATCCTGGAACAACAAATAGGTAGGAGATATATTATCAAACGTAGACGATTAAGGTTTTAGGGTTAGGAAGGGAGGAGATGAGAGGAGGAGGAACCGTTGGTGGTCAGACAAGAGATACAGACACGTACACAAAGACTAAGTACCTATACAAATAAACACAGTATAAAATATAAGGTGTACAGTCACTATAGTACACTATAAACAGAAAGAGAAAGACTGAATGAAACGAATTATACTATTAGAGATCCAAGTAACTACAACGACGTTTACCGTAATAAAGAACGAAAAATACCGACTCATTATAAGGCAACACACACACACATAGGTAAGTACATGACTACTTATACATCCAACAAAGGTACAGGACCGATAATACTTATCACAACGATACTTGTAACCCCACATACATAGAAAAAATTAATCTCAAAACAGACCCATATACTGGTCTTCACCCTAACGACCTAGTTTACCGTTGAGATAGAAATCGAAAGACTCCTTGGACGTATGACAAAAGGTATCACCGACATGGTTAAATGTAAGGGTGGTTGTCACATCCTCCCAAGGGAAAAGAGGTGTCGGAGAAGTATTAAATAATAAGATTGTTTAGAAGAAGTAAGGTCGTCGACGTCAAAGATGGTCTTCGTCATCGACTTAGATCAAAAAAAGTAAAAAGATCGTGAACATCTTGGTCGGAATAGTGTGAGGAGAGTCTCTATGATTGAGATCGGAGCAACCTCGAGACACAGCGTCGAAGTGGTCCAACCGGGAGGTTCGAACTTCAGTCGTCGGGGTAGGCTCGTCACGAGAGGAAAGTCTCCAGACTCAAAGTCAAGGTTCTCCCGGGACGAGGTTCTGAGATTCAAAATTAGTAAAGTCGGAGAAGAGACAGAAGGGTCCCCATCAACGATGAAAGACGTCAACGATAGAAAAACTATGAAATCTCAAGAAAAAAATGGAAAAGTCAATGGATTCTTTATTGAGGAACCTTGTTTTCAATACTGGTTGGATCTATCGTATAACTTTTCGTCTCTGTAATGAAACGGTTGTTTCCAGGTAGATCAGTTCCGATACCAAAAAGGTCACCAGTACATACCTACACTCTCAACCTGACACTTCTTCTGACTCGCGACTTCTTAACTACGAAAACTTAACACCACAACCTCTTCTGAGAACTCTCAGGGAACCTGACGTTCCTCTAGGTTGGTCAGGTAAGACTTCCTCTAGTCGGGACCCCAAAGAAACCTCCCTTACTACGACTTCGACTTTGAGGTCATGAAACCGGTGGAGTACGTTTGTCAACTGAGTAACCTTTTCTGAGACTACAACCCTCCCTAACCCCCGTCCTCCTCTCCCCCTACTGTCTCCTACTCTATCGACCTACCGTAGTGACTGAGCTACCTACACTCAGACTCACTTGAGGTCGTCAACCACTACCTGTCCTTCCGGACCGCACGACGCTAGGTACCCCAGCGTTTCTCAGCCTGTGCTGACTCACTGACTTGACTTGACTTGACTTCTTTATTGAAATAGTAGGGATCAATAGTTAAGAAATATGATTTAAGAGAGACAAACATTTTGACCACACCAGAAACAGAGACTACCTGGGACTGACTATATGATATATCATAACATATGATATATTACAAATAACTAATGGATGATAGACGATCCAGGATAATATTCGTAAAATATATAAAATTGATTAAATTAGAGTGAGGGTTGATGATAGAATTCCTTATACTTCCTTTATAATGTTATGGACCGGGTATCATTCACGAGTAAATCACAATCAGTGAGAAAGTCAAACACGAAACGGATTTAAGTCCTGATGATCCATCGTCATCATCCCTAAGAGGTCCGTTCTTATGACGTCCACTAAATAAATCCTCCATCGTAACCGCTACTCAACCCTCATCACTCCGTCCTTCCCTTTTTTTGGTTATTATACACGTAATTACCCGTCCAATGGTGACACCTGTTCACCCCGTCTTAGGATAAACCCTTAAGGGAAACTCTTCCGATTACACTGTACGGAGACTTCACAGGGTAGTCTCGTGTCTGTCCTCCCCTGTAAATATATGGACCAAGGGTAGGATGTTCCCGTGATTGAGAGGATGTACAAATTCAATCTATTTATCTATACGACGTTCCGTAATCCTAGTAGACTATTTCGATAATAATAGGAACGCCTATACCTGATATCTGACTGGTCTTTCTCCGGTACTTTTCATAAAAGGGTCATGTCTAGTGTTTTGACACTCTCTCTTAGATGTTTAGTACGGACTGTACATGATACGTAAGTCTTTTACAAAGAAATTGACTCGATAACTACCGTTCTCCGACGGTCCTTATGATCAACTGATTGTTCTTTCGTAGACCATTTTACAAGAAAACTCATCTCATGTTAAAAGGAACTCATCTTTACCGTGGGGTAAGGTCATGAGAACGGACCTTTTAGGGTACCTACCTCCTCGAACCATCCGACGTCAGGTACCCCAGCGGTTCTCAGCCTGTGCTGACTCGCTGAAGTGAAAATGAAAAGTGAAAGTACGTAACCTCTTCCTTTACCGTTGGGTGAGGTCACAAGAACGGACCTCTTAGGGTTCCTGTCCCCTCGGACCACCCGACGGCAGATACCCCAGCGTGTCTCAGTTTATGCTGACTTCGCTGAATCGTCGTCATCGTCGTCGTCTTCCTGACTTAAGATTGGTTCCTTTTCAATTGACCGTTAATTTTACACCGTCTCTGGAAACTTCTAACGAGGGTACATTGAGTCCTTGAGTTACATCATTTCCTTGATCTATCTGTCAGTAAATGGGTCCTACCAGAAACAATGATCCTTTCCTTTTGTATGTATGTATACACTCACACACGTTATATATATTTATGTTTATATATATACGATCACGAATCAGTGAGTCAGTACAGACTGAGAAAAGTTGGGGCACCTGACATCGAGTGGTCCGAGGAGACAAGTACCTTAAGAGGACCGTTCTTATGACCTCCCGTATCGGTAAGGGAAGAGGTCACTTAGAAGGACCCAGAGAACATAACGTCCGTCTAAGAAATAGTAGACTCGGTGGTCCCTTCGAAAATATATATATATATGTATATATATATATACATGTATATATATACATGTATATACATATACATATATAGGTAATAACCCGTCATACCTATCCGATATATATATATATATATATATATATATATATATATATATATATTGGTATTTTGTATAGTTGTTTTTGGTAATAGTCCTTTTCTCTTACTCTCTTTAACCATAAGAACCCTCCCTACACCTTAATAACAAAATTATACCATTTATTTATATAAATGTCCAATAAGTCCCTCTACAACCTCTTTTATCCTTTCTCTCCTTTATGACAGTATCTCGTCTCTTTCTTAAGTCCCGTGTTCCCTTCTTTCATCGGAATTCTTATTATCCTGTATGAAGAAGGTACTCTATCTTCCCTCACCACATCGATTTGTATTTATGACACACACCACCCCTCCTTCCCTTATCCCAACTCCTTCAAGATGGACTAACGAGAAAAAAAAAAAAAAAAGCATTTAATCTTTCTGACTCCCACTCCCTCTTACTATCACCTCCATTATCCTATCATCAGTATTTCTTTTACGACTTTCCATCAGTCGTTCTACCGTTTTATCCTCCAGGGGACAAGTAGAAGGACAAGTCACTGTTCTTAAACCGTCGTATGTACCTGTTTTCACGAAAACACTCTCGAAACTCCTTAAGTCGACGTCTGACTTTCATCAGAACGGGAGGGTCCTTTGGTGGTTCTCAATACAGACAGGTTCGGGGACCTCCATATGGACAATTTAAGACGGGGTGACTTCAAGGGGGTTTTCGGGACATTACGTCGAGATCGGGGAGGACCGACGTCAGGTCCACGTCAGGACGGGTGGGTCCCAGTCTCGTCCTCTGTGTATGTAGTCACGGGAGTTTCGTCTGGATAACTAGAGACAGACTGACGTCTAGAACTTGATCGGGACTCTGAGTAATATTAGTTTAACAGTTTTCAGCTTCTTTTCCTCTCTTAAAAGTTTGATCGTTCTCCTTTCTTTGAAGTAAATGTTCCCTTAGGAGTATTTAGATAGACACCTAGAGATTTGTCTTTGGAACGTTCGGTTCTCCATCACCTTACTATATAAGTTTCACGATTTTGATGGTTGGTTCTTATGATATGACTCGTTTCGACAAGAAGTCTCTATTTCTATAAAGGTCTTTTGTTTTTCGATTCCCTCAAGTAGTTGTGATCTGGACCGTACGTTCTTTACGATCTCCTCAAGATAAACTTTGTTTTCTTACGATTCGTTATCGTACTTTTTTATACTTTCATATTTTCAGTAACTATTTCCATTCATCTAATCAGTTTAGGTCTTTGAATTATGATACTACCACCATACATTTAGTGAAAATTGAGATCATATTTTCAATTTTCTACATTCATAATTTTGTTATGAAACAGTTACCTATGTGTTATATTTTTCTACATTTTACACTGTAGTTGTGGTATTTTACACACCGACACTTTCAGCGAGTCAACAAAGGTTGAGAAATGCTGGGGTACCTGATATGACGACGACGACGATTCAGCGAAGTCAGCACAGATTGGGACACGGTGGGGTATCTGTCGTCGGGTGGTCCGAGGGGGCAGGGACCCTAAGAGGTCCGTTCTTGTGACCTCACCCAACGGTAAAGGAAGAGGTTACGTACTTTCACTTTTCATTTTCACTTCAGCGAGTCAGCACAGACTGAGAAGTTTTGGGGTACCTGACGTCGGGTGGTCCGAGGAGGTAGGTACCTTAAAAGGTCCGTTCTCATGACCTCACCCCACGGTAACGGAAGAAGCGTGCCTGATATGTCAGGTACCTTAAGAGGTCCGGTCTTACAACCTCACCCATCGGAAAGGGATGAGATCCCCTAGAAGGGTTGGGTCCCTAGTTTGGGTCCAGAGAGCGTAACGTCCGTCTAAGAAATGGTCGACTCGGTGTTCCCTTCGGATAGGAAAGAGGTCACCTAAAAGGGTTGGGTCCTTAACTTGGCTCCAGAGGACGTGACGTCCGCCTAAGAAATGGCTGACTCGATAGTCCCTTCGGTTTACACACCGTCCCCCTTCATTTTCGTACCTCAAAAACATACACTAACTTCAATATAACAATAACCGAATTTTATCTTACAATATAAAATACACTCGAAGTAATATTTGTGTTTCGTCTTTGGATGTCATCTATACCTTTTCTATTTCTCTTCCCTTAGTTTCGTATGGTGATACGTTTTAGTAGTTAAGTCTTACCTTCTGTCGTTCTCTCCTTCTTTCCTTGTTTCCTTTATAATTGTCCGATATTTTGTTATTCTATCGTAACCATTCAGGAAGTCAGTCAGTCAGTCAAGTCAACGAGTCAACACAGGTTGAGACGTTGGGGTACTTAACGTCGTGCGGTCCAGAGGGACAGGTAGTGGTTGAGGGCCTCAAGTGTCAGGAATGGATAAATATTAATGAAATTTACATTTACCTAACGTAAGAGGTTAGTTTTCCGTATGTCATCAACTTACCTAATTTTTTTTTTTTCTTTGTTCTTTTGTTCTGAGTTGATATACTATATGTTCTCGGAGTGAAGTCGAGATTCTTGTATATCCGACTATGACTTTTCTACCTTTTAATATAAGGATGCGTTTTCTCTCATCCCCGTCGATATGAATGTAGTCTGTTTTATCCGAAATTCAGTTTTTGATTGTCTTCTGTTTTTCCAGTAATAAATTACTATTTTCACAGTTAAGTAATTTTCCTATATTGTTAACATTTATATATACGTAGGATGTAGTCTCGTGGATTATATGATTCCTTTGTGATTGTCTAAACTTCCCTCTTTATCTGTTTAATGTTATTATTATCCCCTTATGTTATGGGATTAAATTTGTTACCTGTCTAGTAGGTCTGTTATTCTTGGTTAATCCTTTATTACCTGAACTTTATACGAAATATGGTTGACCTAAATTGTCTGTATATTTCTTTTAAGATAGGTTGTCGTCGTCTTAGATGTATAAGAAGATTTCACATTACCCTGTAAGAGGTTGTATCTGGTATACAACCTGACGTTTTGTTCAGAGTTATTAAAGTTCTTTCATCTTTCATATATAGTTCATAAAAAATACTGGTGTTGTCATACTTTGATCTTTAGTTCTCCTCCTTCTAACATTTTAAGTGTTTTTAAATGTGTGAGGGACTTGTTGGTTACCTAGTGTCTTATTTAGTTTACCCTTTAATTTTTTATAGAACTCTGTTGACTTTTAACTTTATATTGTATGGTTTTCACTACCCTATGTCGTTTTCGTCAAGATATACCCTTCAAATATCGTTTTTTACGGGTATACTTCTTTTTTCTTTCTATAGTCCGTTGGACTAAAATGTAGCGTTTCTTGATCCCTTTTTTTTTCGTTTGCTTCGGATGTCTGATTCGACACCGGAATCCACGTACCGAACCCACCTCCCCTCGTTTCCGGGGACATCTATTACCGTCCTCTTACTCTCCGTATCCACCCACCCAACAGTGGTTTCCTAGTCCCGAATGTTAGAGGGTACTACAACTTCTCATTGGTTCTCCAACTGACTACTTTCTTTTGACCGTCCCATCTCATCACCAACCTTGGTCGTTAATTGTCGATCTTTTTGCTACGACGGATATCCGGGAGATGATTACTCCGACCCTTTCACTTGAGTGGTCTCTTCGACGTCATCGTCGTCTTAGAAGACCGAAGATGACCCCCGGGGGGTCCGGATACTCTGTATCAGAGTTTAGGAATCGTACTTGCCTGGTGTCAAGGGAAGTGTCAGACTAAGATTTACGTGGAAATTCAAGTAAAGAGGTGGGTGAGTCCCGTACAAAATTAGAAGTCTTAGTCAAATTGTGAATTTATACTAGATTAGATCGGGGAAACGTTATCTTGCAATAAATGACGTCACACACATGTATCACACCATCAATCTACTAAATTTAAGAGGTCCGTTCTTATGACCTCACCCATTGGTAAGGGAAGAGGTCCCCTAGAAGGGTTGGGTCCCCAACTTGGGTCCAGAGGACGTAACGTCCGCCTAAGAAATAGTAAAGTCAGTGGTCCCTTCGGGATTTGTTATGAGTTACCTTGTGATAACGAAAAAATTTTATAAATAAATAAACAAATAAGTAAACTACCGGAGTTCAGAATCGACACCATACACCCTGGATCAAGGGACTGGTCCCTAACTTGGGACCGGGGGACGTGACCCTCGTGTCTTAGAATCGGTGACCTGGTGGTCCCTTCAGGGTTGCGATAACGAAAACTTTTCACTATGGTTCGTATATCGATCTAGAGACACCCTCTTCCGCTCTCACCCTACTAAACTCTCTTATCGTGACTTTGTACATATAATGGTATACACTTTGTCTAGTGGTCAGGTTCAAACTACGTACTTTGTTCCATGAGTTTCGGTCACATGACCCTGTTGGGACTCCCTACTGTACGCCTCCCTCCACCCTCCCCCAAAGTCCCACCCCCTGTGTACATGTGGGTACCGACTAAGTACAGTTACATACCGTTTTGGGTGATGTCATAACATTTCATTAATTGGATGTTAATTTTCTTTATTTAATTAAAATTTTTTAGTTAGGGTATTCAACTCTATTAAGTTTCCGACCTGTGTATCTACTTGTGAGGAGTGGTGGGGACTTAGGGACGACTAGATTCAGTTAGTTAATCAATTGTCATTGAGTCGTAGACGTTTCCCGGATGTGACACAAATCGACGATACGTTCAATATCGTTTTATTGCTGTATTGAGTACAAAAGTATCTTGAAAGTCAGTGGACCCCTTTTCCCCTGTGTGTGGACTTTGTTGAGTCTTCTGTTGTATATTAACGGTCCCCGACCCGACGTCCTCCTTTCTTTTTAGTAAGTTAATCCCGTAAGTTTGTTTCGAAGTAGTCTTCTGTTTTGAATTACATTCGAACATCTCGATATGTATATAATTATGTTGGAGTCGTTATTATCATTATTATCGGTAGGGAATGACACACGAAAATTACACGGTCCGTCACCCGATTCATTCGTAAAATGAACGAAGAAGAGTACGTCAAAAGTGTTGTTAGGATACTCTACCCTTCTAGGGGACTTCTTCCTTTACCGTTGAGTCATAAGAACGGACCTCTTAAGGGTACCTGTCATCTCGGACCGTCCGATGTCAGGTACCCCAGTGTTTCTCAGCCTTTACTGATTGTGAAAGTGAAAGAGTACGTAAAAAGTGTTGTTAGGATACTCTACCCATGATAAACACAGAGACGTATTGTCGACTTCTTGGAATCTCAATTTATAACTATCAAACGTACTGGACGGGTTTCATAATTCACCATATCGGTCCGAAGAAACGTTTGGGTCCCAGACACGGGGAGTATGGAGTGACAGGAAAGACCCTCGACGGGTCAGTGTGAACCAATTCGGACCTCGACAGGGGTCTTGAGGGGTCCCGAAATTCGTACAAGGAACAGGGGTCTACCCGAGACCCGAGGGGTTCGTGTGAGAAGAGATCAGCGTCGAAGGTCTACGGTCGAAGATTGTAGACCGGAATCATGTTCTATGGTCCGGGAGAGTTTTATGTGTATCACAAAAAAAGATACTTCTGTAGTACCCGGACCTCTCGGACTCTAGGAACTTAGACGGTGACCTGTAAGGGAACCACAGCTAAGACCGTCTTTCCTGGGTCTGACCCGTCAGTAGGTCTCGTCTGTCACGACCGACCTCAGGGCCAAGGGACTGGACCGGGTGACGGGAGGAACCGATAGTCTGTTCCAAGTGTCTCGGACGTCTGTAGACACGGGCAGCCTTGTCGATCCCTCGGCGTCCTCGACCTCTGTGTTCTCCCAGGGGAAACAGAGGAAGACAGGATTGATTACCGAATTCAGGGAAGGGTCGTCTCGTCGACCGTCTAACCGGAGACTGGTCTCCTTATGTTCCGACGGGAATTTCCCCACCGGGTCGACAGCACTCGCTTGTGTGTCCACGTGTACCCCCTCCCCCCGAGACGGGGAGTAGACGTGAGGACCGGCTCCACTCCCGACGTCCGGTCCAGGGTCTCCGAGACGGGTGTAAAAAACTCCCGTACGGTCAGGCCGAGGTCTGGAACGCGGAGAAGATCCTACACTCGGGGCCGTCCGTGACGGAAGAGTGGGGAAGGTGACTTGGGAACCGTACTTTGTGGTCACCGAATGTGTACTGTAGATGGTCAACCATGTGGGGGGTGTCTCCGTCAAGAGGAGTTCCTAGAAACTCGGGAAGGGGAACATGAGTGTAGTAGACAAGCAAGGAAGGAACCTGTCGAGAGCGTCCACGTCGTCGGGTGAGGACAGAGAAGTTAGGAGAGGAGAAGGGAGATGTGTACTGGGATGGCGGCCAGAGGGTCATGTAAGTGGGTGGATGCACATGTACGTGTGTGTGAGTGTGTCAAAACAGTATTTTGGTCACAACGACCCAACACAAAACACTGTAGAGAAACCCTCGATAAAAATAAGGAGTCACGGGAGACAGTGACTCGAATCGACAAGGGGACATCAGGACACGGAGGTATGAGGTTCGGTAGTACCGTCTAAATCCTATGTTAACGGGGAGAGGGTTGGTTAGCAACTAAGTCGGGATGATATTTCCTTTGTTAGAAGTCTGTACATCCTAAGTAACGGACGGACTCACGGAGTTTTAACGAACCACGCCTGTTGTCCCGTCGAACCCAACCATGTAAAGCCTCCTCCTTTGACTAGATTCTCTCGCCCATTCACTAAATGGGTGTGTCTCTCGTGTCATCGATAGTTCGGCGTTAAGTCACGAAAAAGAAGAGATGAAAATATGATGTAACGAAGAGGTTTCCCTCTTCCGTTACCGTCGGGTGAGGTCATGAGAACGGACCTTTTAGGGTACCTACCTCCTCGGACCTCCTGACGTCAGGTACCCCAGCGGTTCTCAGCCTGTGCTGACTCACTGAAGTGAAAGTGAAAAGTGAAAGTACGTGACCTCTTCCTTTACCGTTGGATAAGGTCACAAGAACGGACCTCTTAGGGTCCCTACCCCCTCGGACCACCCGACGGCAGATACCCCAGAGTGTCTCAGTCTGCGCTGACTTCACTGAATCGTCGTCGTCGTCGAAGAGGTTTCTCCTGTGGTGGTTATCCCACCGGGTTCCTGACCACCGTCACCCCAGGATCTTGAGAAACAGTGCCCAGGCACTGTTATATTCCTCGATCACGGTATTACCTTTAGTCACACGACGAACGAAGTAACTTTACCAGAACGATACGTTTATTTAATAGTCGACTTGATTTGTCGTACGAATCACTACGGTAGCTAAATATGACCGTGTTTGAGAGATTGAGTCACGGTAGGGACACGGGTCGTCGGGACCAGGAGTACCGACAAGTCGTAGTCCGATCTGGATTACGTCCTGGTTCGACTCGGAGGTCCCGTTCTCCTGACACAGTGTTGTCTCCGACCTCAGCGTTCATTGTGCCAGTGCCCTATCAGTGTCGGGAAACCCCACTTTTACCGGAATACGTCGGGTTCGATCAACAACCGACGGGTTCGCGGTGGGACCTCTAACCCCGATGTGTTTCTCGGTCCGACGCTACCAAACAACGGGAAAATGGGTTCAAAAAGGTGGACATTGTACCGACACGGTCAGGACCCGGGTGGTTGGGTGTTCAGGTAGAGATCGAAAAACGAACGAAACGAGACAGGCCGTCACCCAGACTGGGGACGTCCTATAAAGGGTTTTACTGGAGTATGGACGAGGTCGGCCACCCACCATGACCGACCTCTGTTTCTTCTTTCTCCTTCCCTCTTCGGTTCTTTAAAGACGACGGAGAAAGAGGTACAGGACCCCATTGGTCGAACAGGGTTAAACAGGTCTAGAGAGGACCAAAGTCGCGACTTTCAGGCCGTAGAGTCATTTGGGACATAAAGACCCTTTGGGTCCTACCGACCAGGGAGGTAGAGACGAAGTTCGTCAAAGAGAGAAGACACCGAGGTCAAGAACGACCTCCCGGGGAGGGAGGGGTCAGGGTTTCTGTCAGTGACACCAGGGTCGAAGATGACCTACTGGAACCGAGGTTTCGGGACAGGGAAGGGAGCCAGGGAAGCCGAAGGAACGACTCCGGGTCGGACGAAGAAGTAGGAAAACCAAGGAGTCGAGTAGTGAGTGGATACAGTGGTCAAGGAAGGTGATTTAAGGAGCAACAAATGTGAACTTCACCAAAGGTAAAATGTCGAATCTGGGACTGACTACGTCACCCCTGTTATCTTGAATATCACAATAGTACTCCTAATTTACTCAATTTGGTGAATCTCGTCGTGGGTCATGCACCATTAACGAACAATTTTCACTCGACAACAAGAACAATCACACCACGGTTCATTGTAAATGTACGTGAACGGTACAAGGTCCGTGATACAATTAGTGAAATGTGGATAATAGAACACATTCGGAAATTGGGAATATGGACCCGATTGCACAACTCAATTAATGAACCATTTGGATAAACGTAAAGTGTGGATCGTTAGGAGTCAAAGAAAACTTGGTGAGTTGGAGTACTTTGGTTAGTATGACAAAGAAAAATTCAAACAAAGATGTGCACAAAGAGAAAGACATTATCTTGTGTAAGACAAGACAATTAATAATTTAATAAACACAAGACCTTTATTAAGTAAAATAACTCGTGAGAGTCGTTCAGAGTCCTGTGCCTCCTCTTTCTCTGTCCTTGAACGTGTCCTACTTGTCTCAACTCACACACAGGTGGTCACCCAGACAGGGTCGGGACCCACCCACCACGGTGGAGTCATTCGGACCGTCCCACTGTCTCACCCCTTCTCACACCCGAGACCCCGACCTGACCCTAACCTAGATCCGAGACCTTGAAAGATGTAGATGTCGTTGGAGGGTAAAAAATGGGAGAGACAGAGTTAAAGAAGTATCTCGCTCTGATGAAAAAACTATCATGGATAGAGTACCCATAACAAGTCTCCTAAGTAACGACGATTCAGCGAAGTCAGCACAGGTTGAGACACGCTGGGGTCTCTGCCGTCGGGTGGTCCGAGGGGGCAGGGACCCTAAGAGGTCCGTTCTTGTGACCTCACCCAACGGTAAAGGAAGAAGTTACGTACTTTCACTTTTCACTTTCACTTCAGTGAGTCAGCACAGGCTGAGAACCGCTGGGGTACCTGACGTCAGGAGGTCCGAGGAGGTAGGTACCCTAAAAGGTCCGTTCTCATAACCTCACCCCACGGTAGCGGAAGAGGCCTCCTAAGTGACTCAATCATAAAAATCACGAATCTTGTCACCGACCGTACGTGATTTATGACACACAAACAATTTAATCTTGTTTTAGTTATGCCCCTAACTAACATCACCCCTTGGGTCTCTTTCCACTGTGAGTTAGGATGGTTAATTAGCCTCGTCTTAGAACTTCCTTATCAGGTTCCAAAGGTCCATATCTTCTTTCGTGGGTGTACGGTGTCGTCCTCGGGTCCCCAGTCCTCTCCCGCCCCCACAGACCCCTTGTTACTCTTCACTCATCGACTTCGAACCACCACTCCCCTCCGAGTACTAAATTAAACCCTATGTCCACCACTCCGGAACTTACTACAGGACTCCTTAAGTCCAAAATAAGACTTCATTATTTATAAGAACCCCCCCCCCCCGCAACGTGTATCTTTAAAGTAAAAGTCTCCCACCTTACTAGTCGAAACAAAACACTCATATGGTAAGAGTACAGTCGTATTCAAATTTCGTCTTTTGGGACAAGTCCACATTAAATTTTTAATGTATATATTTCATCTTGGTTCACTGTGGTTTAACCCTTATTGAGTTTACAGGTAGTTGTTACCTTACCTATGTCTGACTCCATATAAACGTGTCACCTTTGGATATCCTGTACAAATTGTTTACTTAATGACGGTATACGTCTCTTGTACCTACCTAGAGGGTTCGGATTACGAGTCGTTTTTTCTGGTCGGTGTTTTTCTAGTAGAACATAATAAAGTAAATATATTTCAAGATTTGTCCGTTGTGATTAGATACTACCATCTTCAGTCCTGTCACCAACGGAACCTCCTCCTCATCAGTGTCTCTTCCGAAACCTCGACGACCATCACTTTCAGCGAGTCAGCACAGGTTGAGAAACGTTGGGGTACCTGATATGTCAGGTACCTTAAAAGGTCCGGTCTTATGACCTCACCCATCGGAAAAGGAAGAGGTCCCTTAGAAGGGTTGGATCCCTAACTTGAGTCCAGAGGACGTAACGTCCGCCTAAGAAATGGTCGACTCGGTGGTCTCTTAGGGACCGAAACTGAACCCACAACCAAAGTCACATACTAGCTCAAGTTCTTTGTCTTATAAACATGAACTTGTGTTGTTGGTAGAAACGTCACTATATACTGTATATTTTTTTTTCAGTGTAAAACAAAATTTCATGTTCAACCCCTGTGAGGTGGGACGTCTCTAAGTGGAGTAGAAACTGGTGTCACCCTATCTCCTTCACACTTGTGTCCACAGGTAATATTTCAACCACGGGTGTTAGCTCTCTCCGGAAACAAATCCACAACGGTCCACTGAGGTTGTAATACGAAGATCTACATAAGTCGATGTGTACTGACCAGACATAATAGTAAGACATAGAGACTTCAAGTGTAAAGTCGTGAAATTTGAAAGGACACTCCTCTCTTCTTCCTTGGTCCTATGTCCTACCTTCAGTTCCCTCTGTAACGACGACGATGACGACGATTCAGCGAAGTCAGTACAGGCTGAGACACACTGGGGTATCTGCCGTCGGGTGGTCCGAGGGAGTAGGGACTCTAAGAGGTCCGTTCTTATGACCTCACCCAACGGTCAAGGAAGAGGTTAAGTACTTTCACTTTTCACTTTCACTTCAACGAGTCAGCACAGACTGAGGATCGCTGGGGTACCTGACGTCGGATGGTCCGAGGAGGTAGGTACCCTAAAAGGTCCGTTCTCATAACCTCACCCTACGGTATCGGAAGAGGCTTCCCTCTGAAATCGGAATAGATCTTACCAAACTCAGAAATCTCCCTCTTGAAAAAGTCCACAAGGAACATATAAATT
This sequence comes from Capra ibex, assembly GCA_006410555.1. Lineage (NCBI taxonomy): Eukaryota > Metazoa > Chordata > Mammalia > Artiodactyla > Bovidae > Capra > Capra ibex. Next base: position 5,992,250 of record SJYO01029184.1, on the reverse strand, counting down.
GTCGGTCTTTTTTTTTCCGTGTCGAGACGGAACAGTAGTGTACTACTAATTTTCACGACCTATAATAAAGTAATTCTAACTTTGAGTGATTTGGACCTCATAACAATTTCGTTTATCTACCGAATGTAAACATACACACACACGATTCAACGAAGTCAGTACAGACTGAGAAACACTGGGGTACCTGACCTCGGGTGGTCCGAGGAGACAGGTACCCTAAGCGGTCCGTTCTTATGACCTCACCCAAAAGTACAGGAGGAGGTCCCGCAGAAGGGCTGGGTCCCTAGATTGGGCCGAGAGGGCGTAACCGTCCGTCCAAGAAATGGTGATCGCGGTGGACCTTTTGGGTCCACACAAACGTATCACGAAAGAAAAAGCAAATAACCGAGACGACCCAGAAGTAACGACGTGTCCGAAAAGAGATCAATGTCACAAGTCCGAAGAGTAACGTCACCGAAGTGAACAACGTCTCGTGTCAGAGATCCCTCACACCCGAAGTTATCGACACCGTATACCCGAGGGCCCGAGATCTCGTGTCTGAGTCGACGGGTCACCGTACACCCTAGAAGAGTCTAGTTCCTACCTTGGACTCAGAGGACGTAACCGTCCGTCTAAGGAATGGTGACTCAGTGGTCCCTTCGGGACCTATCACGAAAGAACTAACTGGGAGTATTGTGGAGAGACTCCATCTGTCGACTTCTCTGACTCCTGGGATCTTCAATGTACCTGTCGGGGACCCGTTTGTTGTTCAACCACCTTTTAGTGACAGTGGTAGGAATCAGAGAACGAACCTGTTGATGTTATCAAATAGTCAACAAAACGTTCTAGATGATCCGAAGGGTTATTCAAGAGGTGTGACTCTTGACACTAAACGATGACTAAATAAAAGAATTAACAGACAGAGAAAGTAATCTTACCTTCAAGGCACTCCCACCCTTAGAACAATTTGTGGGAAACGGAATGGAACCATGGACCATGTGATATTCGAACTATTTTATGGACCACTGAGGTACGTCCTTAATTATATAGTTCCTCAGTCACATAGACTTAAGGTCACCCCCGAGAAATTCAAACTCTTTCAGGGTGAGGAGAGACTCAAGGTCGAAGGGGTAACCATGTTACTTTCTCAACTTGGTCGACTAGAGACTTCAAAGAAGGTCACGATCTATTAAGACTCTCCGTCCACCGATCGCGGTGGTAAAAATAACTCTGACACGAGGTCGAGATTTTTGCTCTACCATTCAAGATTGTGAAACCTCAAACCGTACGGAGGGCGTCTGTGGACAACTACCGACGTGAATGGGTTCATTCTTCGGTGTCAGGGGAAAGAAGGGAGGTCACAATAAGGTCAAATTTCGATAAAATCAGAGAAGTTCCTTTTTGATTAAGGTTTCTCTGTATTTCATTGTACTTCGTTGACTGACGACTAATTAAATGATCTTTCCGTTCAAAACCTTTTGTTTTACGATAGAAAACTTCTTGACACCTTTAGTTTTGTATTGATCATCATCAACTTCTGTTCCAGTATAAATCTCTTGTTCGTAAGTGAAGTCTGTTCGGAACCAAGACGACCCAGGAGTGACCGACACACTGGTACCGATTCAATGAAGTCAAATGACTAAAAGGGAAGACATTTTCCTCTTTGATCGTCTTGGGTGGGGTCTATTACCAACACTCCTAGGTTACTATCCCACATAAATTAATGAATCAATTCATGGACCATGTGGTCTTTAGAAGTCGTTTCACACCGGTGGGACCATTACTAATACACTGTTGTACATTTTTGAAAGAAGTTGAGTCCGATACTTCCGTTGACCGTTTTTGTGTTGTCTCGTACCATATAAGTCCTTCCCTTTTTTATTAAAGAGGAACCTCGGTTTTCTACAGTTATCTAAGGTGATAAATTCATTTCTCTTATCTGACTCTTTCATATGGTCATGACCCCACACTTTCACTTTTAGAACTTTCACAATCAGCGAGTCAACATAGGTTGAGAAACACTGGGGTACCTGACATCGGGCGGTCCGAGGAGACAGGTACCCCTAAGAGGTCTGTTATGACCTCACCCAACGGTACGGGAGGAGGTCCCCTAGAAGTGCTGGTTCCCTAGCTTGGACCGAGAGGACGTGACGTCCGTCTAAGAAATGGTGACTCAGTGGTCCCTTCCTTCTTCTTGTTAGGTGACTCGTTCATACGCAACCCACAAGTCCTCCCGCGAAGAGTCTGGGAGACTAGGGATCGAAGGATCAGTCACGGCCTTCGGGGTTAGAGGTGTAGGGGTCCAACATTTCCTTCAGATTGACAGTAGTTCGAACCCTTCGCGAATCGAACCGCGGACCGTGTCTCATTCGCGAGTCATTTTCTATTGACGAGAATCAGAGACGACAAGAATGACTAACAGGTCGGTCTCAGAGACGTCAGGAGCCACCGGACCCGCCCGACGTCGCAGGTTTGGCCAAGAGTCCGAAGATTTACGACACAGTTCACTTTAAGCCCCGGTAAATTTTGTGTTTCCGCTCCGCTTCCGGGGGGGTGGATGGGGGTGGGGGTTGGCGGGGCTTCACGGGGCCTAAAAAGTTTTCCTTGCGGCCGCGGACGTTCTTCAGCGCCACGGGCCCCGTAGGCCCCACCGGGCGACCCCTTCGGGCCGGCAGACCCCCACGCCCCGGCGCGCGCCGCCCCCGGCCCCGGGGAGCCGCAGGTGGGCCGGGCCGGGGACCTCCACAAGGGTCCATGGGCTCGGAGCGCCGCACAAGTTCCCGACGGACGCTTCGAACTTTTCCCGGGCGGCGGCCCGGCCCGCAAAACACAAACGGTTTGTTTCGTACTTCCCTCTCACTCGTTTCCCCCGCCCGGCCCGCGCCGTGTTTCCGGCCCCCGCCCGGCCCGGCCCCTTTATGTCAAGTCACCCGGACTTAACTCTGCGAGCCGGGGGCTCCGGGGCCCGACCCTCTCGACTCCCGTACGTCCGGGCCGAGGCTCGCGAGGCGGCGTAACTAGGCACGGGGCTCGCCGGCTCGCCCTCCGACGACTCCCCGCCCCCCGGCCGCCCGCGTCCCCTCCGCGAAAAGAATCTTTGGTTCACGTGAGGGCCGGGCGCCCTCGACTCCGGGAGGTGCACCTCGCACGGGACCTTCGGCTCCCCGGTCCGCTCCTTACAGAGGGCACCCCTCGCCGGCGCTGTTTCGGCAGGAGAGAAGGAGAAGACCGTTTCTACCTCCTCGCGGGCCCGCCAGGGACTAGCCAGCGGGGTTGAGGTGGGGCGGGCGGGGGACGTAGGTCACCCAGTCCCCTACGCCTTACGGATCGTGGCTGCGCCTCGGGCCGTGGCACCTAGCCTCCCTGCCACCGTTCCTGCGCACGTCTGTGCCCACCGAGTCGGGCGACCCAAAGCCGAAGGAATCAAGAGCAGGTTCCTTAAGTAACCTGGTCCACCGCAACAGAGTAAACTTGTACTGCTACCTATAAAAATATAAAAGGGAAACAAAACTCTCACAAAAGATCTAGTAACTTGTGCCAGTGTTTAGTAAAGACAATAATCCCTTTAAGAGTTGTTTGTGCCAAGTGTTATCTTTACTTTGTCTGACTTCCCCTCTCCGAAGTCTCTGTGACTCTGCCACTATGGCATTGTGACTACGCTCAGAGTGCGCTAGGGTCATCGGCTGACAAGAGGGTGTAGGTCCAGGGTACGTAGCTAGTGGCGCTGGTGAGGTACGAATCGTGTCCTGGACAGTGTGCCTCAACTTATTTATGTACCGACCTACACCGCGACCACCGTAGGGCACGGTGACTCGTTTACTTCACCGACTCCAAGTCTCCCCGACTCGCAGCGAGACGGTCCTAACTTGAGACGGTTTACGTTTACGCCCCGGAGGAAGAGGATGCGGGGTATCTTAGGACTTCCCGAAGAAGTTTGTGCCCGATAAAGTAAAGTGAGGAGACACAAGTAACGACCTGATACTCCGGGATCTAAAGGAAAGACTTCTGTGTTCCAAAACAAACAAAAACAGCATTACTGTGTGAGCCGTAGTAATTCACAGGCACTTCTCCTTAGAAAATCAACGTAATCTTTGCACCAAACGCTGGTGTCTCTCGGAACCCTTTGCGTCGAGAGGATCGTCCTTCTCGGTCCGACGATTACTTTGCCGAAAGACCCCGCCCCAAAGACGTAAGAGAATCCCGGCTGAATTCGTAATAACGGTTCCTTTTCGAATCCGGGACAGACTTGCTGTGACACTAAACACTCATATTTGTCAAGTCTAGGTTCGTTTCGTCAAGAATGGGTCCTTTTCTTAAAGGGGTACGCATCGACGAAAGACACTGAAAATTTAACCCTAACTATGTTTTATGAACTTTGAAACGGTACTAAACTTCACATGACTCCAATAGTCCGGTTCATTAACTCATTCTCATATGAAAACCCCCAATTCAGTCATAACAAATTCGGTAAAATACACTTTGGGAATTTTGTCCAAACGTGGTCTTAAAGAACGTTAAGGAATTTTTTTCCAGAAATACTCCTAACGAACTTTCATTGGAAACGGTTATAATAAAATTTTGTAGGTAGTATTATTACGTATAGTTAGATGGTGAAATAAAAAGTTAAATCAAGAATGTACACCAAAACACCTTAAGAATTTGGAGTGAACTTAATAAAAGGAATTTTTAGGTGGTGCGTTTAGGTAGGACTAAATTGGGTAGGTAAAGCTACTTTTTAACAAAACCGAAATCATCCTTTCTCCCGTTCTTGTAAAGGAACGTTATCAAAAAGGGAGTGACTTTTTGGCTACTTACTTTATTCTGGAGTCCTAACGGACTCTATTAAATGTATGATTAATCATTCGTGTCACATCAACTCTTTCTCTCTGTCTCTGTCTCCGTGAGACCTTCACTCGTCTGTACCAGAGGTACTGGGGGTCGTCGCGCTACCACTAGCTCAACGAATAGGAGGGGTCAAGAGACAAGTGAGTAGTCAGTTTTGGGACTCCTATCGATAATTCTCCCATTTTACTTTCCACAAACTTTTCGTGGATCGTGTCATCCACGAGTTTTTTACGAAAAATGATGAAAGATTCTGAGTGTTACTCTAGGTTGGTCAGGTAAGACTTCCTCTAGTTGGGACCCTAAAGAAACCTTCCTTACTACGACTTCGACTTTGAGGTCATGAAACCGGTGGAGTACTCTTCTCAACTGAGTAACCTCTTTTGAAACTACGACCCTCCCTAATCCCTGTCCTCCTCTTCCCCTGCTGGCTCCTACTCTACCGACCTACCGTAGTGACTGAACTACCTGCACTCAGACTCACTTGAGACCCTCTACCACTATTTGTCCCTCCGGACCGTACGACGCTAAGTACCCCAACGTTTCTCAGCCTGTGCTGACTCGTTGACTTGACTTGACTTCTGAGTGTTATAGGTAGTGGAAGTCGCAAATCTTTTTCCTAGTCAAACGAGTGGACATTTTACCCTTATTACTGTGAATTAGTTACTTCCATCAACGCATATCCTATAACTGTTTCTTCTCGTATCTGTGACCCGAGTTTGACAGACCAAAGGTTAGAGTCGGGATGATGATCGACACACTAAAGTCCGTGACATAAACGAGAGAGGGGTGACGGGGTGGCATGAGGGTACTTTCCTCCACCCCGTCCCCGACTAATATCGTGGGTAGCGGGTCCACCACTTTCATGAGTGGTACGTGAACCGTATCCCGATGGATTGGAAGAACGTGTGCCAAAGGAAACCGTCAAACAGTTTCGGAGACCCGGGGGAAGAGTCTCATTATGAGAATTTACGTCTTTAGGTCATGAATATCTAATGTTTCCCCTTTGCTCAAGATTACTTTATTTCAACAACTGTAAAAAATTTTGTCTAAACACCATATACACGAACGTGTATGTAGAGATTTAGACTTTATTTATTGTCGAAATCTCAGACAGAATATAGATGGTGATAAAGTGCCATTATTACTTACCTTTACCATAACACTCTTGAGTCACTGACGGCACACGACCTGTTCATGGACTCTAGAACGCCTACCACTACTTCCGTGTCCACACCGATCATCCTGAAACTAAACAATAGATGTAAGTATCACCTTCCTTACGAACTAAAGTCAATGTCCACTTACCTTGGGCATTAGAAAAGGGTTGAATTGTATACCCGTAGTCTATTTCGTGTGTTGACTAATTGTGTTATTTACAGTCGATAATAATGCAGTCTTCCCAACATACCTAGTACACTTTATTACTTACACTGTTGGTACCGTTTATAACCCGGGTACTCTGTCCCTTTGATAAGGTACGTGGCGATAGGACGTACTTTTGTCGATATCTGTTCTACAATTTTTTTTTTTTTTTCCGGATCGACATAAGATTATTTTGAAATAACTATTTTTGTTCATCCATTCTAAACCGGGTACCCGGTATCAAACGACGTGGACCGTCATTTTGTAGTAAGGAATTCTTTACAACTTAAGTTAAATTTCACAAAGTTATATAACACCGAACAGTCCATGAACCGTGACCTGGGATGTCCTTTCGCGACACGTATAGGAAATATTTTAGAACTTTAACAAGTTGTTTACTATCTATTAGTCTTATTCAACTTAAAAGAATCGGACAATGGACGATATTACAGATCTGATCGAAACAGATACTTCTGTCTCTTTGTATTTCGACTGTCGTTCCTACTGTACGACTCATTAATCTTCGTCGTCGTGAAATTATATCCCCCTTTCGTTTACTGTAACCTTTGATAGTTACCGTTATAGGAGAACCCAAACCTCGAAAGAGGTTCCTCGATATTGATGACACGTCACCGCCGGACGAACCGTATGACATCCACAGGTCATCTATTAACAATCAACTGTCTGACTGAGAAGGGGAACCAGGACTACTCAGAGATGCCTCCTTCTGTCGTTCGTATATAAGGAAGACTTTAGTATCATGATAGTGACATGTCTGTCACAAGACCTTAAAGATCCTGACCACCTTTCTTTCTTTTTGTTTGACCGCTTCCTTTACGTGAACCAACCAACGAGAAGTCTACCTTTTTAGAGTCCCGTTGTTTACAATAAGTCGTTGATGATGTACGTCTCACGATACCACTCTATCTCATCTTCCCTTTTTCTAGGTCACTACGCTGAAGGGACCACTAGGTCACCGATTCTGAGGTGAGAGGATTACGTTCCCCGGGGTCAAGTCAGGGACCGGCCCCTTGATCTAGGGTGTACTACGTTGATTTCTAGGGTGTACGACGTCGATTCTGTACCGTCTCGGTTTATTTAACTAATTAAAAATTTTTCTATGTCACCGAAAACGAGGAGGACGTTTCTTCAATCCAGTATGTAGATACTGTCCCTTAACACGATCCTTTACTCTCTACTGTCAAATCTGGATCTCTACAAATAGAAAGGTCAGACTTCGATCATAGAGAACCACAGGAAACAAAGACCAGGGTTCTGGTAGGTAAAGGAAAAAGTGACAGAACGAATCATAGACGGAAGTTGTCTCTTATTTTCGAGGGATACGTTTTCAGTAGTTCTGTAACATGTACTCTTCCGGGTGTTGAAACCACACATACGAGACTGGGGTTTGATCGAATCTATGTTTGTGTCACCTGATCTCTACCCCTTTTTTTCAAAGTTCTGAAATTACGTCCAGGGTTATTACCGTGGACGATAGTCGACATCTGCAAGAGCGGTCCCCAAGGACGAAAAAGTCGAACAACCCACCTTGACAAGGGGTACGTAGATGGTCTCGTCGTCCCGTCTCCACATGAGAACAGTTCGGTCCGATGTTGAGATCTTTGTAAAAGAGTATCTTTAGTACAATAGACCATAGAACTCACAATGTCTATAGTCTAAGATGGAAAAGATAAACAAACAAAAATTCGACATCCGTATGGGGATGTGGTATGTCGACCTTGGTGTATTTCTTCATCCAACCCCTCAAATAGAGTCAGTCGGTCCGTGGTAAGTCACCGAACTAGAACTCGGTAAAGTGTGAGACGTGACCAAGGGTCAGGAGGACCGAAGACTGGAGTATAGAGTAACCCAGTCGAAACGGAATATATGGAGTCCAAGTCATAGCGAAGAGGTCATTTTAGGTAATCAATGGAAGAAATGATAACAGATTCAAAAGTGACCCTCCCCCGAGTCACTCCAAACCCTCGTCTCCTACTCTCATAGGACCTATATCGAAGTTTCTGCGTGTTTGGTTCTCTCACTAGTCTCTCCTCTTCGTTTATCTGACTTTCAGTTATTCGGTCTCTTCTCGTACGTTTATACAGTGCTTCGACTCATCCGTCACCCCTCGTCAATAATTTTCGGTCCGACACACCGGTCCCTCATCTCCTCCGGTGTAACAGTGAATCTTTGGATCTGACTGTCTTGGAGGAGGTAGAATACCGGTGTAGTAGACCTTGTGTACCGGAGACCAACGGTAGACACTTCTCTCAACGAATGGTCGGTAATTTATTAGACCAGTTCTCAACTGACTATAACGAAGACGAGTACCAGGTAACCGGACTGGATTAGTGTACTAGGACGTGCTGATTTTCCCCCGACCCTTTACTCCCCTCGTGTAGTTATAGACTACTTGTTAATAACTCGATAGGTACTTTACTTTTCTGCGAACGAGGAACCTTTCTTTCGATGTTGTTTGGATGACGACGATTCAGTGAAGTCAGCACAGGCTGAGACACACTGGGGTATCTGCCGTCGGGTGGTCCGAGGCGGCAGGGACCCTAAGAGGTCCGTTCTTGTGACCTCACCCAACGGTAAAGGAAGAGGTTACGTACTTTCCCTTTTCTCTTCCCCTTCAGCGAGTCAGTACAGGTTGAGAATCACTGGGGTACGGGACGTCGGATGGTCCGAGGAGGTAGGTACCCTAAAGGGTCCGTTCTCATGACCTCACCCCACGGTAACGGAAGAGGTTACTGTTTGGATCTGTGATAATTTTTCGTATTCGTGGTGAAACGGTTGTTTCCAGGTATATCAGTTTCAATACCAAAAAGGTCATCGGTACATACCAATACTCTCAACCTGGTATTTGTTTCGACTTGTGACTTCTTGACTACGAAAACTTGACACCACAACCTCTTCTGAGAATTCTCAGGGAACCTGACGTTCTAGTTCGATCAGTTAGGATTACCTTTAGTCAGGACTTATAAGTAACCTTCCTGACTACGACTTCGACTTTGAGGTTATGAAACCGGTGGACTACGTTTCTCGGCTGAGTAACCTTTTCTGGAACTATAACCCTTTCTAACTCCCGTCCTCCTCTTCCCCCGTTGTCTCCTACTCTACCAACCTACCGTAGTGGCTGAGTTATCTGCACTCAAACTCGTTTGAGACTCTCTATCACTTCCTGTCCCTTCGGACCGCACGACGTCAGGGACCCTAACGTTTCTCAGTCTGTACTGAATCTCTGACTTGTTGTTGTTGTCGATAACTCGATGTCCGTGATAACTCCACTACAGTTATCGAAGAAGTCCCGGAACTACGACTGTCTAGGAGAGGTGTTTGTTATTAATCAGACCCAAATGAGGTCGGTATGTGAACCCGGGTTCTTTTACTTTAAAGGTTGTGTTGTCGGGTAGATAACCGATGTATATTGAAGTATCCTGTTGTTTGAGACCCAAAACTTGTCAACAAAGTGTTTATCTGAAACTTCTGAACGGATAAGAATTCGACCCTTAATAAAATCACTGGAGTTCGGATCCTATCAGTACACCACTTTAACATGTCACTCGTCTCTTGGCACCGTTGAATAATACTGGAGAAGGAAGGTACCAGGGAAAGGATCACTTACTACGGTGGTATATAAGTCCATTTGTTCGATCTTTGGAAAGACAGGAGGAGACGGTGTTTAGAGAGGGAGTGAGTGGTCCGAGGATAGGGTAACCGGAGAAGAGACAGTGAATATACGAGGTTCGAACAAGAACAGAGGTCCGGAAACGTAAACAACGAGAAATACGGACCGTATGTGAAGGCCAGATGGAGGTAGAAATAAATTGATAGACAAAGGTGACACGTGTCGTATAAGATGTTTTATACTCTAGTGGTGGTAATCGACCACTATTCCGATCAGTATCTTACATTCGAGGTCCTCGTCCCTGGTGACACATAGGGGACCTTATATCATCCTCGAGTTATTTATATGCGACCTTACTACAGATTAATACTCAGTGGTCCCTTCCGTTAGCTTTCACAGGGGAGGAGTGAAGGTATCAGAACCCCCAGTGTACACTGTATAAATTGTAGTGGAAGTCTACCCAGTCACATCACCACCTTCATCAAAGTACCTTAAAGAAAGGTACGAAACGGAGTAGGAGACCCACTTCAGTCTGGGTCCTCGTCACAATCACTAAAGAAAACTGATACAGATGTTTAATCATCACTTTGTTTTGGGTTGTGTGGGATCATTGGGTTAAATTTTTACCCGATTCGTGAACTTTATTTGTAAAGAAATTTTTTCTGGTACGTTTACCGGTCGTCTATATACTTTCTACGATTTACAGTCACCAGTAGTCCCCTTATATTTAGTTTTGGTGTTACTCTATGGGGGATAGTCCTACAGAGAATAAATTTTTTCTTCTTCTTCTTCTTACACCTCTTTGACCTCGGGAACATGTGACAACCACCTTTACGTTTCACTATGTCGGTGATGTCATACCTCAAAGGGGGGGGGGGGGGGGGGGGGGNGGGGGGGGGGGCGGTTTTTTTTATCTTGATGGTTTACTAGACCGGTAGGACGAAGACCTATAAATAGGTTTTCTTAACTTTAGTCATCGAACTTCTCTATGATTCTGAGGATACAAGTGACATCGTGATAAGTGTCATTGGTACTACACCTTTGTCTGACTTACAGGCAACTGTCTATTTACCTATTTCTTTGACACCATATATGGTTATTAACTTCTGATAAATAGAAACTTTTTTCTTCCTTTAAGACGTTATAAACTGTTGTCCCACTGGTAACTCTTGTAATATTATTCACTTTACTCGGTCAGTGTCTTTCTGTTTATGACGTTACTAATGTAAATATACTCCATAGATTTTATTAGTTTAGGTATCTTAGTTTCTCCATTCACCATAAAAGATCGTCGACCCTCCTCTCCCTTACCCCTGAATTGATTAGTTTACCCGTATTGTAAAGTAAGTTCGTTCTACTTATTTAAGATCTCCAGACGACATTTTATAACGTGGATATCAGTTGTTATTATACAACATGGGAATTTAAAACAATTTTACATCTAGAGTACAATTCACAAGAAGGGTGTTATTTTATTTTATTTTTATTTATAATTTTACTTATTTTTACACTAGAGGAAGGAGGATACTACCAGTATCATTATTATTGTAATTATCGTCATTATTATTATAATCGTTAGTAAATAACTCACGTATAATTTATATATGGTTCGTGAACGATTCTCGAAACGTACGTAACGGAGGAAATTAGAATTATTGTCGAACTCGAGAAAAGAGAGGACCCGGAGTCAAAGAGGACCTTCTTTCACTCTGTGTCGGGTCACAAACTCCCGTCCTTAGACTCCTTCGTCGTCAGTCAAGGTAACAGTCCGAAGATCATGACTTCCGCCTGTAATTTTTATGTAGGGTTTAGATCAGTCACGACGGTTTCCTTCATATGGGTAAAGGATGAATGGTGTAACAACCTCAACGAAATTTATATTAATGACACTTTTTAATATAAGGTCACCCTTTCATAATTACCTATTTAAATGCTTGATGGCCAACCCGTGAAAAGTACAGGGACTTTCCTCAATGAATATCTACACTGTCCCCCTACTTCAGAGTTCCAGGTACCCGGATTGACCGTCACCCATAATTATCTACCAGTGGGACGTGATGGGAGGGAGGTGTCCGAGAAAGGTTTCTCCTTCCACATGAGTTACACAACACCTTTGAAGGGAGAACTTGGTCGGACACAAACGGGTGGACTCGGAGCCTCCATAATGGAGTAACACTCTCGAGAATACCAGGACATGTGTTTACCTCGGGAGAACAGAGGGTCAAAGTTGTAGATACTTAATCAAAAGCTCCGTGGTAGGAAGCCATGAAGATTAAACTAATGACAAGGGAAACTAAACCGGGGGAAAAGTTTCGAAAGGGTATTAGGAATATCCTTGGTTCTGTTACATATGTTAAACCGTCGTTCCTTAAACCCTAAATCATTCAGCGGACGTGTTCGGTCGTCTAGATACTTAACAGACACCTTAATTCTAAGGGATCGAAGTAAACCTTGACCCACGTCGACTGGACTTATTACTTTGTCCCCCGGGTTTCAATACTTAGGGGAAGTTCGTAACGAAGTAATCTTAGGGGAATGTTTTTTTCTTTACCCTGAGTAGAGTAGTCGAGCTAAAATTCCGTAGACTAATCTGGTGATAAAAGAGTCGTCCAGGGAAAAGAAATTTGACAACTGATACCTACCGGACGACTTATCTTACTTGAAACCTGGTGATTTAACGTCGTAATACCAATAAATCATATTAAATATATATTTTTTTTTGGTACTCTCTTCGGTACTAGTGAATGAAGAACAACGATTACTATAAAGGTAAATAGACTTGTCCATATCCAAACCTTATAGATAGAGTGGGGTTATGAGTAGGACCTTGTGAAGGGTTAATCTTTGGGGTTTGTACAAGAAACCTCCATGTTTGAGATATCTACTATTTAATTTTTAATTATCGTGGACGTGTACATGAATACTTGTAGGTGGACAGTCCTTTCGATACGTAAACATGACACAAAGGGATTATTCAGGAAGGTAAGTCACAAATTGAATATTAAGTTACTTAAACCATTTTCGGATTTACCCGGAACTACATTATATGAGGTAATCACGTAGTGATAGAGAGACAAAACTCTATATTCCTTTTCACAACTTTAATACATCATAAATGAAGTACGTCACACTATTAATTTCATCACGTATATTACACGGTAAGAAAAGACCAATCACCCTTTAGGTCAATGTTGACGTAACGTTTAAATTTTCGACAAAACTTTGTTAACGACGGACTTAGTTACTGGAAGGTCTTATAACTGGACCTCTTCGGTGTCCGGTGGAAACCGATCTAAACAAAGAGAATTCGTAGATCAGTGATTCTCTTGTCACACCACCCTATCACTCCTTCTCGTGCACGAAAATCCCACTTGGTCTCGGCCCTGGCGTAAGATCAAGATAGTCACTACCGGACCACTGGAACACTGAGAAGACCTCGGAACTACCGAAATAAACCTTTTGTCCCAATAAAGTTCCGAATTACCTTTCTCGGGTATACTTCACGTATCGAGTCAAAGACTAAGTGTACCCCTGTCAGTCGTTTGCAAACGTGTGAAAGGGAAGAAGGTTTTTTCACTTTGGGTTTAGTCCTGAGGTGGAGTGAAATGTCATAGTCACTAGTAGTATCCTTTAGAGTTCTTTCAAGGGTTTGTTTTTATTAAAATAAGTTGGAAGTGAAATCTTTAGTTATAATCTTGTACCTCCTCCACTCACTATCCTACCTACTTATTAGTTAAGGTCGTAGGGTCTTAGGTTTGATGTTTCCTTAAATAAGAGACCGTCTCGAAAAAAAAAAAAAAAAAAGTCATTATTAGACGTGACTCTGTAACCTGTCGTAGAAAACCAGTATGACTGTCATTGTACCCGGACGAGTTTATTCATCGTATAGGGAACCGGTAACCGAGTAACCACTCCTTACTGGTTCAAACGGATGGAAACACACCCGTCTGGGTGGATTGGGGTGTGACTGTTGATAAAGTCATTCAGAAACATAGAAGTGTGATCGTCAACTGGTTTTCACCAGTTGGAAAAAGGGTAACCAAAAAGTTTCCCTGTGGTTATTAAGACGACCACGAACACCAGACTTTGAGCCCAGAATTGTCTCCTCTCTCCGTACATACTTTCTGCCCCACGTTCTCTCCTCCGTAAAAATGTGAAATAATTATGGATCTACGTCCACGAGATAGTTCTAAGACTCAAAATTAGAGACAAACTGGTGTCTCTACGAGGAAATTTTAAGGCACAAATTTCACTCAAGTCAAGTCAAGTCAGCGAGTCAGCACAGGCTGAGAAACGCTGGGGTACTTAGCGTCGTGCGGTCCGGAGGGACAGGTAGTGGTTGAGGGCCTCAAGTGAGTCTGAGTGCAGGTAGCTCAATCACTCCGGTAGGTCGGTAGAGTAGGAGACAGTAGGGGAAGAAGAGGACTGGGGTTAGGGAGGGTCGTAGTTTCATAAAAGGGTACTCAGTTGTGAAGCGTACTCCACCGGTTTCATGACCTCAAAGTCGAAATCGTAGGAAGGAAGGTTTCTTTAGGGTCCCAACTAGAGGAAGTCTTAACTGACCAACCCAGAGGAACGTCGGGTTCCCTGAGAGTTCTCAGAAGAGGTTGTGGTGTCAAGTTTTCGTAGTTAAGAAGTCGTGAGTCAGAAGAAGTGTCAGGTTGAGAGTGTAGGTATGTACTGATGACCTTTTTGGTATCGGAACTGATCTGCCTGGAATCAGCCGTTTCATTACAGAGACGAAAACTTATACGACAGATCTTCAACCAATGTTAACTACCGACAGGACGTAACTAATCAGGTCAAGAACCGTGTCGGGAGACTTTGTCAAACTGAAAGAGACAGATCTAAGATAGAAATGAGAATGAAGAAGTAAGTAACGATTCCTTCTTTTAGGGAAGGATCTCGAAAGTCATCCCTGTTGACTTGCTATAACTTTCGACTCATGATGTGGAGACCAGACCCGATTCGACCACTAGTGACGATCATCCGAGGAGGTAAAGAGACCTGAACACAAACATAAGTCCTCTGAAGACGACCTCACTGTGTCGGTCACAGAAGCACGAGGTGGACCAATCATGATGCCCCGTCTTCTTACTCTGTCAGGAAACCCCCCGTGAAGTCTTGATACACAAGAAAACCTGGCTGGGGGGGGGTGGTTCAGAAGAGTCAAAGGGGGAGGGTCACACATTTGACACGGGATGTTCGACCACCACCAACTTCCACTAGTCCTGGGATCGTAAGAGAGGTTTTATATATTTCCTGAGTAGATGAGTTATCGTCTTTTTGTTTATTAGACTCGTAAACTTATCTGTAAAAGGGGTTCTTCTGTATGTTCGTGTACTTTTTCACGAGTCATGGGGATTAGTAGTCCGTTTACGTTTAGTTTTGGTGTCACTCTATAGTTAAGTTTGGAGAGTCTTACCGGTAGTAGTTTTTCTGTTCTTTATTGTACATGGTCCCTACGATACCTCATTTCCCTTGGGAACAGGTGACAACCACATCGGTGGTACTTTGTGTCATACCTGCAAGGAGTCTTTTTAAGTCTTATCTTAATGGTATACGAGGTTGTTAAAGTTAAGACCCATAAATGGGTTTCCTTTGTTTTTGTGATCGAACTTTTTTGTAGACGTAAGGGTACAAGTGGTGTCATAATAAATAATTATACTATCGGTTCTGTACCTTCGACGGAGTCACGGGTAACCACATACTTACCTATTTCTTTTACACCAGTCCTACGTAAGGGTCCAGTGACTGTCATTTTAGAAACCGTTGACCCGGTGGTGGAACATAGTCTCTGGCACACGGGGTGGATGGTAAGTTCTGCCATAGGAGAAAGTGGTCACTACTCAATTGGTCAAGTAGAATGGTGGACAAAAGTTGGTGAAAAAAGTTATAGTGAAATACAATCAAGTCTGGGAGGTTCTCCGTCCACGGTTTTGTTCTTCTCTTTGTGTTCTCTTATACTCCCATCTCCCCCGAAGACACTCCCTTTTTCCCCTCACTCGGTCTCCTCCGTCCCTCCCGACAGTCTGTTACGGCCAGACTGGAGTACTTCATCCCTCCTCTTCTGCTTCACAATCCATCCGCTCAGAATCTACATCGGGTCAAGATTCTCCTTAGTCGGACCGACCACCCTGAGGTAGTCTCCCGATGGTCAGATCGTCTTTACTCGGACGGAATACTAGTAACGACACAAATGAGTAACCGGTCTCGTCAGTTACACCAGAGGTACTTTTACCTAAGACTCGTGTTGTCCGACCTGCCAGGAGTCAATCCAAGGAGGGTAGGTCTCTAGACTCAACACGTAAAAATACCGGGGATCTTACTACCCCTTTGGTCTGTTGTAGAACTGTCCTACTAGTTTTATCTATAGTGGTACTCCTCGTGTGGTTATAGTACACTGAGGTCCATACTGACCGACTCCTCCTGTGACGTTACGAAAACACCACAAGGACGGTTTCCATATATTGGAAATACATCAGTGTTCCTCCCCGAAGGGTCCACCGAGTCACCATTTCTTGGGTAGACGGTTACATCCTCCGTGTCCAAGTTAGGGATCCAGCTCTTCTAGGGGATCTCCTCCTTTACCGTTGGGTGAGGTCACAAGAAGGGACCCTTTAGGGGATCTGTCTCCTCAGACCGTCCGATGTCAGGTACCCCAACGTTTTCTCAGCCTGTACTGAATCGCTGATTTGTTATCGTTAGTACTCCTTTGTAGTTGTTTAGGTTTAAGTCCCAGATATACATTTTATTACTGACCATAAGAAGTTTTTAGAGTCACAGTACTTTCTGTTTCAGTCTCCTTCACAAGACCTACTTTCCCTTGATTTCTCCATACTGTTACCTTAAGTCATCACTGAGACCTACCTAGGACACGACCTTTCCTTTCCTACGATACTTCTGGTAATGTCCTGTCAACTACTTTAACCTAACACCTAACATCTAAACTGTTTTCGTAACATACCCATAATTTAAAGGACTTTAAATTAAAAATATGATACTAATATATTCTCCGATAAGAAAACAAACGAAAAATGAACTCTATATCGACTACATGTATATTTAAAGTATACAATTTTTTTTCCTTTCTTTTTTACACCATATATATAGGTTTCCTTATAATAACTGGTATTTTTTCCTCTTTTGGAAAGGTAAACGTTGTTGTACCTACCTGAAACTTCCGTAATACGATTCACTTTGTTCAGTCTGTCTCTTTCTGTTTATGGTATACTAGAGTGAATACACACCTTAGAATTTTGTTTGTTTGTTTGTTTTGAGTACCTTATCGATTCTCCAGCCACTGACAGTCTCCGTCTCCCACTCGTTTTACCCACTTCCACTAATTTTGTATGTTTCAAGGTCAATATTTTATTCATTCAGTACCCCTACATTATATGTCGTATCACTGGTGTCAACTATTATGACATGACGTACAAACTTTGAATGATTTTCTCATCTAAAATACTAAATTAATTAAATAAATAAAAACCGACACGACCCAGGAGTAACGTCCGAAAGAGGTCAAAACCTCTTGTCTCCGAGGAGAGATGAACATCACACCACCGAAGAGTGACGGCATCGAAGAGAACAACGTCTGGTACCCGAGATCTCGTACCCGAGTCATCAACACTACGTGACCGAATCAACGGGACACCGTATACTTTAGTAGATCCTGGTCCCTAGCTTGGGTACAGGGGACGTAACCGTCCGTCTAAGAAATGGTGACCTGTTGTTCCCTCCAGGTTCTCAACTAGAATTTTCAAGAGTAGTGTTCTTTTCTTTTTTTTTTACACATTGACACGCACAACTACCTACAATTGATCCGAATAATTCCACTAACAAAGTGTTACGTCTGTTTTAACTTAGTTATTCAACATGTGACCTTTGATTATATTACAATATATAATTAGTAGAATTAAAAAAGTTAATTTCCATTCATTTTTAAACTTTTCTCTTATTACCTATTTCATTGTATTATAAGATACAGTTGATATGAAACTATTCTTTATTTATGAGTGGTCGTATATTTGTTCACTTCCCTGTACATTTATTTTGTTCTAACTTTTGTAAAAGTGTTAATAATATGATCCACTAATTCCCCTAAGTTAATATGATAAAAGACATCGAAACAAAATTTAAAAGGTATTATTTTACAAATTATTTAATTTTTTAGTACGTCCGACGTAACCAAAAGTACCAAGGACCTTTTGTGTTCTACACTAGAGTGTCTACTGGTTCAAGGTTGGACCTACTACTAGGGGAAATACGTGACTTCGTATTTATTATTAACTTAGGATGTCATTAAACCCTATTAAAATGTGTAAATTTTGATATCAGGAAAAGTTTCTATGGTCGTAACATTAAAAGTGTTTACATCATTTTAGTTAGTTCAGGTTAGTGAACTTGTCCTGTGAAGACCGTGTAAGATTTAGTTGAACTCGGGTTCCTCCCTCGGTCAGTTCATCTTCCTTTTCACACCGGACCAATGGATGACTGAACACTAATACCAGTTCAATAAATTGACGAGACCCGTAGTCAATGGAGTGGATGTACACCAGACATAGTTGACTCTATTGAATGTACTTTTAAGAAGTATCTTAAATACTCTTTATTCTGACCTTTAGATCCCCTCCAAAGTGTACAGAACTTTAAAATATCTCTTTCATATGGAGAGGGAATCCTTTTTCTTTTGGACGAAAAACGGACTCAAAATTGATATACTTTTTGAAGTTCTGTAGTGTTCCTTGAATTATTATAATAAAAATCATATTCAAACCTATTATTTAGTTTTGATCCTAAATAGGAGAGATTTTGAGTTGGTTTCCGTCACAACCAACCAAATCGTCACTTCATGCACCTGAACACGGACTGACGAACCCAAGTCTCGGACCGTTGGTGGAAACTCGACAGTCTCGTACCCGTTTAGTGTATTGGAAAAGCACAGAGTCATCTTACTCCAATTATAGAAGACCCAACAACATTCTGAAATTACTTACCTTTCTATACTTCTGCGTATCTCGACACGAACCGTGTCTCATTCGTGGATATTCACTCTCACTACTGTTTCTACTACTGCAGTCAAACCTCGAAACAGGAACACACTTTCAAGAGTAAGACGGGTTTACTTAAGAAAGTCTAAAGAAGTTTTTATCGGCAGGAAAGGAGTCTCTCCGTAACACCGTTCTGGCACTTCTTTTACAGAGGTTACGTTTCGGTAACCAGTAGTTGTACTGGTTACACTCTTTTCTGTTTAGGCGACAAGACCCGTAGTTCAGGGACCTTTAGAACCTTGACTGTCGTACAGACTAGTTCACTACGGTAAGTTCTGTAAATCGGTTCCCACTACGAGATCCTACTTTAATTTTCCTTTTACTGTTTATTTGATACCGTTGATTAGTTATGTACCGGGTCATACCTTCGATTGTCAGGTAAAGTTCTCGTTCCAGACCGAAAACGTCTCGGACGGAAAAACACCCGTCTTGACCCAAAACAATACTAGTACAACCCTTAATGTTTCTAATCACGGGACTTTAGTCGTAACGAGATATTTATAAAGAAAGAAGACAGAAGGAATTATCAACCCTTTACTTAACCTATCTATCTATCCGTCAATGACCTCACTAGGATAAAGTTATGACATGAAATTCTTTAAAGAAACTTTAATGCGACTTTGAAATTTTATCTCTGTCTCTCTGTCTTTCTGTAACAGTCCAAACATACATCTAAGGTCTAATTTATAGTTTCCTCTTCATACACGGAAAATAGAGGACTAAGTAGATGGACTATTATTACCAATCAAATAAACTCTGCACCAAGAATCCCGGTTATAGAATCGGGTCAGAGGACAATATTCGTAATTGTAGGAGAAACCGCATTTTATGGGGGTAAACGTGGAAAAAGAAACTTTGACTAACTCACCGTAGTCATTGGAGGTCTTCCCTGACTATTGACAGACGAGGAGTCTTACTTACTGACATCCAGTCCGGTGGGCAGGGAAGTTGTCCGTGGACACCACATTCCCGACCCCTGTAACTCGTGTTGAGTCCCTAACGGTCTGATGTCGGGGACCTGGTTTCGACCGGGTCGCGGACTAAACCATTAACTTCAAAATAACCTTGTGTCGGTACGGGTAAGTGATGTATCGAGGGAGTTGACGAAAGGAGGATGTTACCGTCTCATCAACGTTTTCTCCGGTATACCGAGTGTTTCGGAGTGTATAAATGTCTTCTTCAAACGGTTGGGAACGTGATCGACCACCAAACACTAAATTTCACAAGATGGTACAAATTTCAGGGACCTGTCCTCTCCTTTTATTTCAGTCATCTGACCGACTGAACTAACAAACGAATATCAGTTTGACTCGTCTAACCCGTATTGGGACTTTCCACTTGGTCCCTCACACAGGGAGACTCGGAAGCGACTAAGTTAGGAAGATGGACCTAGGTGGAGGAGAGAGGGAAGGACGGGTAGAGGACACACCGGAAGTCCTAAGAAGGACTTAGGTCGGAGGGCACACTTCCGAAGGGAGTGGAGCCTGAGGTTCGTTTTCCTTCGTGAGAGAGGACTTCAAAGGTCGTGAGGAACATATCTTCACCAGACTCGACCGGGCACACCGTACCGACCGAAGTAGAGGAGGGGCCACTCGACCCGTCCCCGTCGTCGGTACATCGTGAACAGAAGTGTCGTGACAACGACGACAACGACGACGATTCAGTAAAGTCAATACAGACTGAGGATCGCTGGGGTACCTGACGTCGGATGGTCCGAGGAGGTAGGTACCCTAAAAGGTCCGTTCTCTTGACCTCACCCCACGGAAACGGAAGAGGGGAAGTGTCACGTTGGTATAGGTTAAGTCAGTGAACAATCTACATCTCGACTACAAAGGGTGTGGTCTGTGGAGTAGTGAACGGAGACTCAAAGAGAAGACAGAATGACAGAGGACAGACGACGATCTCACCGGAAGAGTATTTCCTTAAGTCCAGTACAGTGAGGAGACGAGGTTTGGGATACGACCAACTCTGAACCTTGTTTTAATCTTCCGACTGGTATCGGACGTCCCGGGACGGACTGGATTAAGAGACGGACGTAGGGGAGGTAGTAGGTAGAACAGGACGAGAAGAGGAACATTCGGCGGAAGGTCTGGACGACGAAAGGAACGACCAGGAGTTTGTCCGGTTGGTATGAGGACGGAGTCCCAGAAGTGTACCCGATAAGGTAAAAGGACGTTGGTGGCAGATGAGGGTCTATCGATGTCTCGAATGAGAGAAGCGAGTCAGACCAATGACGAGACGATAGTGGAGGAGTTTCTCCAGAAGGGAGAGACTCCCCTGTTCTCTCGGGGGGAACACTGACACAGGGGAATTTACATATACAGAAGTTCCGTGGTGGGGGAGACGGGGTGAAGAACTACAATGTACCGCGTAGATGAAGTCCCAAAAAGGGACGGACGGAGTCCCTCCTCCCAGGGACAGAACAAACGACGAAAGAGAGGTCCCAAACCCTATGCCGGACCGTAGATCCTCCACGGGTTATTGGTAAGGATCCTATGTTTACTGACCTTCTTCAGACCACTGAGACTGTGGACACGGTGGCACAAAATTAGTAAAGTCCCAACATTACACACGATTTGACATGAAAAATTACTTACTCTTTTACCCAAAATCCTCATCCGTCTCTCAAGTTTAAGATCGACATGGTCCATCGTCAACGTACTGAAGAGGTCCGGAACGTAGGGAAAGTCAATTATTCCTCCTGTCACTATAGATGGTGTGTCCCAACAACATTCCTTATCTACTTTATTATGTACATAACGCTTTAAAAACTACTCCGTCCGATGTTTACAATACTTACCATATTAGGGTAAAAACGTTTGTACAATAACACAAATCTTTTTACGGATACTTTCATATCGGGTTTTACAACTGGTACCGGTAATTGCCACTCGAATCCTCCCTAAAAACAACAATAAGAGACAGTAGAAGATATCAAAAAACAAGCACACAAAAATGTTGATTCACGTACTGAACTGAGTGGGCTCCTTTTTTCGGTAAAATTGAAACTTTTTTAGTTCTACTTTTATTCCGGTATGGGAAGACTGACGTTGGACGACGGGCAGTAAGAGTCATGAGGGACGACCCCCTGTCCCAGGACTCACCCGACCGTCCCCTCACACCCCAAGTCCGTTACTGACACTCTTGTCTTTCCCTCGTCTTGGTTCAAGGAGTAGAAGATATCCGGTAAGAGGGGAAAATCTCGTCCAATCAACCACCGGACCGGGAGCCGAAGGAGTGGTCACACCCATGACCTGGAGTCTCATGTCACCTCTCGTAGGCGATTCGGACGTCGATACCGGTCCCCATATCTGCCTCCGAGCCCCGGCGTGACGACCTCGGCCCTCGGACTGTTCAAGTCTAGGAGGGAGTGCATTGCCTACTGGAAGGAGAAAGACTTCGAGACAAAAGAGGGGGAGACTTCGTCCCTCTTACGAAATCGCTTCCGTTTACAAGACACTCTTGAGGTCCCTGAGTACACAGGATGAAGTTGGAGTCGGGACTCGGGGAAGGGGAATCGCCCCTCTCAGAACTACATCCTCCCCCCTCACCGGGGGGAGACTGACGTCGGTGGAAAGGACCCGGAAGAAAGACTCGGCACTTTCCGACCCTTCTTCCCAGTTCCCTTCGTCCCTCACTCAGTAGTGGTTAAGAGAAACACAGCGACCTTGTGCACACCCTCCCTTCCGTGCGGGGCGGACGGGTGACGGTGAGCTTGTCGGTGACACGGGGTGTTCACACGCACCGACGGGTGTCTCTCAACCCTTGTCTCTGCTCCCGTTCCGACTCGACAGGTCCCACTCGGTCGACCCGTAACCGTCGGCCTCTCGGGTCAAAAAGTGTCGGAACGTACATAGACTAGGGGTCTCAGATGACCCCACTCACGACACAGGGATATGGTGGCGGGGGGCGGGGGTCGGGTTTGACACAGACAGGTCGGGATATCGTCAGACCTTGACGAGTAACTTAACTTCGCCCAAACTAACAACCCCTACAACAATTGGTACTTTGTGTCACCCACGTCTCAGCCCTCCTACCGGTGCACGGGGACTCCAGAAGTGACAATTCTCAGTACCATCTCCAATAGTCCTACTCTCTGCAAGGGTACACAAGGAAGGAAGGTCTCGTCCTACAACTTGGAAGTTCACACGACCCGATAACCCTGAGTCTCTACTTACGTGGGCCCTGGGACGGGACCTCCTTGTCACTCCCCACCGTGGCCCGTATGGTCCGTCAGTCTTACGGGTCACGAGTCTTTCATTTTCACTTTCAGCGACCACACAGACTGAGAAACACTGGGGTACCAGACATTGAGGTACCTTAAGAGGTCCGGTCTTATGACCTCACCCAGTCAGTCGATCAAGTCAGGGAGTCAGCACAGGCTGAGAAACGTTGGGGTACTTAGCGTCGTGCGGTTCGGAGCGACAGGTAGTGGTTGAGTGCCTCAAGTGAGTTTGAGTACAGGTAGCACAGCCACTACGGTAGGTCGGTAGAGTAGGAGACAACAGTGGAAGAGGAGGACGGGGGTTAGTGAGGGTCGTAGTCTCAGAAAAGGTTCCTCAGTTGAGAAGCGTACTCCACCGGTTTCATGACCTCAAAGTCGAAATCGTAGTCAAGAAGGCTTCTTGTGGGTCCCGACTAGAGGAAGTCTTACCTGACCAACCTAGAGGAACGTCAGGTTCCCTGAGAGTTCTCAGAAGAGGTTGTGGTGTCAACTTTTCGTAGTTAAGAAACCACGAATCGAAAGAAGTGTCAGGTTGAGAGTGTAGGTATGTACTGACGACCTTTTTGGTATCGGAACTGATCTGCCTGGAAACAATCATTTCATTACAGAGACGAAAACTTATACGATAGATCCAACCAGTATTGAAAGAAAGGTTCCTCATTTGTAGAAAATTAAAGTACCGACGTTAGTGGTAGATGTCACTAAAACCTCGGGTTTTATTATTTCAGACTGTGACAAAGGTCAAAGGGGTAGATAAAGGGTACTTCACTACCCTGGTCTACGGTACTAGAAGCAAAAGACTTACAATTCGAAATTCGGTTGAAAAAGTGAGAGGTGAAAGTGAAAGTAGTTCTCCGAAAAATCAAGGAGAAGTGAAAGACCGTATTCCCACCACAGTAGACGTATAGACTCCAATAACTATAAAGAGGACCGTTAGAACTAAGGTCGAACACGAAGAAGGTCGGGTCACAAAGAGTGCTACATGAGACGTATATTCAAGTTATTCGTCCCACTGTTATATGTCGAACTGCATGAGGAAAAGGATAAACCTTGGTCAGACAACAAGGTACAGGTCAAGATTGACAACGAAGGACTGGATGTATGTCTAAAGAGTTCTCCGTCCAGTCCATCAGACCATAAGGGTAGAGAAAGTCTTAAAAGGTGTCAAATAACACTAGGTGTGTCAGTTTCCGAAATCGTATCAGTTATTTCGTCTTTATCTACAAAAAGACCTCAAGAGAACGAAAAAGTTACTAGGTCGCCTACAACCGTTAAACTAGAGACCAAGGAGACGGAAAAGAGTTTGGTCGAACTTGTAGTCCTTCAAGTGTCAAGTGAATGATGACTTCGGACCGAACATCTTAAAACTCGTAATGAAATGATCGTACACTCTACTCACGTTAACACACCATCAAACTCGTAAGAAACCGTAACGGAAAGAAACCCTAACCTTACTTTTGACTGGAAAAGGTCAGGACACCGGCGACGACTCAAAAGGCTTAAACGACCGTATAACTCACGTCGTGAAAGTGTCGTAGTAGAAAGTCCTAAACTTTGTCGAGTTAACCTTAAGGTAGTGGAGGTGATCGAAACAAGCATCACTACGAAAGATTCCGGGTGAACTGAAGTGTAAGGTTCTACAGACCGAGATCCACTCACTAGTGTGGTAGTACTAATAGGCCCAGCACTTCTAGAAAAAACATGTCAAGAAGACACATAAGAACGGTGAAGAAGAATTATAGAAGACGAAGACAATCCAGGTATGGTAAAGACAGGAAATAACTCGGGTAGAAACGTATTTGACAAGGGAACCATAGAGATTAAAAGAACATCTCTAGAGATCAGAAAGGGTAAGACAACAAAAGGAGATAAAGAAACGTGACTAGCGACTGCTTCCGAAAGAATAGAGAAGAACGATAAGAAACCTTGAGACGTAAGTCTACGAATATAGAAAGGAAAAGAGGAAACGAAAAGTGAAGTGAAGAAAAGTGTCGATAAACATTCCGTAGGAGTCTGTCGGTAAAACGAAAAAACGTAAAGAAAAGGTACCCCTACCAGAACTAGGGACAGAGAACATGTTACCGTGCTTGGAGGTAGGTATCAAAGTAGTT
This sequence comes from Capra ibex, assembly GCA_006410555.1. Classification (NCBI taxonomy): domain Eukaryota; kingdom Metazoa; phylum Chordata; class Mammalia; order Artiodactyla; family Bovidae; genus Capra; species Capra ibex. The sequence continues at coordinate 5,967,044 of SJYO01029184.1, read as the reverse complement.
CGTGAGATAGTCTAGATCAGGGAATTTAGATAAAGAGTGAAGGTGACATATTAGTATTCCCTAAACTAAATTCAGTATGGACTTACCAGATCACCAAAAGGGATGAAAGAAGTTAAATTCAGACTTAAACGGTTATTCCTCAAGTACTAGACTCGGTGTCAGTCGAGGGTCAGAACAAAAACGACTGACATATCGGTAGAAACCGACGTTTCTTGTATTAGTTAGACTAAAGCCACAACTGGTAGACCACTATAGGTACATAGCTCAGAAGAGAACACAACAACCTTCTCCCACAAACGATACTGGTCTCGTAAGATAACCGTTTGGAGACGATCGGAAACGGGACGAAGTAAGGTATAAGGTTCCGGTTTAAAAGGACAATGGGGTCCACAAAGAACTGAAGGATGAAAACGTAAGGTCAGGGGATATTACTTTCCTTGTAGAAAAACCTCACAATAAAGATTTTCCAGAACAGTCAGAGATATCTTGACAAGTTGAAGTCGAAGAAGTCACAATGACCAACCTCGTATCTGAACCTAATGACACTATAACTTACCAAACGGAACCTTTACTTGTCTCTAGTAAGACAGTAAAAACTCTAACGTAGGTTCATGACGTAAAGCCTGAGAACAACTGGTACTACCGATGAGGTAAAGAAGACTCCCTAAAGACGGGCGTCATCATCTATATTACCAGTAGACTCAATTTAAGTGGGTAAGGTTAGGTAAAATCAAGTGACTAAGGATCTATCAGTTACAAGTGAGAACGGTAGAGGACAAACTGGTGAAGGTAAACGGAACTTAGTACCTGGACTGTAAGGTCCAAGGATACGTTATAACGAGAAATGTCGTAGCCTAGAACGAAGATAGTGGTTAGTGTAGGTGTCGACCCATAACAAAAACGAAACCGAGGTAGGAAAGTAAGAAAGACCTCAATAAAGAGGTGACTAGAGGTCATCGTATAATCATATAACCCGTGGATCACTGGACCCCTCAAGGAGAAAGTCATAGGATAGTAAAACGGAAAAGTATGACAAGTACCCCAAGAGTTCCGTTCTTATGACTTCACCAAACGGTAAGGGAAGAGGTCACCTGGTGTAAGACAGTCTGGAGAGGTGGTACTGGGCCGGTAGAACCCACCGGGGTGTCCCGTACCGAATCAAAGTAACTCAAACTGTTCCGACACCAGGCACACTAGTCTAACTGATCAAAAGACACTAATACCAAACACACAGACGGGAGACTACGGGAGAGTGTTGTGGATGGCAGAATGAACCCAAAGAGAATGGAACCCGTACCCCATAGAGAAGTGTCGACGAGGTCGTTTCGTGTCGACGACGAGGAATGGAACCTACTCCCCATAGAGGAGTGTCGGTGGAGAGGACTAGAACTTACACCTCATCGAGGAGAGCCGGGAGGACGTGGGTACGTCGGTGACGAGGAACCTGCACCCCATCTGAAGGGGAAGAGGTCCCCTAGAAGGGTTGGGTCCTAGCTTGGCTCCAGAGGACGTAACGTCCGTCTAAGAAATAAACAACTCGGTGTGTCCTTTTGGTTCTTATGACCTCACCCATCGAGTCTCCTACCAGGTTTTCCTTGTCGTCGCCATGGGTAGTCCACACTCGTCGAGAGGAGTGGTGACCTCCACGGTAGACCGAAGACTTCCTTCAGTTCCTTGAACGGACCCCGTGTCCGGGACTTTGTCCACCGGGTTCTCTTTCGTGAACCAACACCGTTGGACCTGGACAGATCTACGGTTCTCCCCGGAACAGACACACTCCGTCAGTCGGTCCACTCACAGAAGAAACTCCGGATCCCGTCAATTACAAGTAGACAAAAAATGAAACCCGTAAGTTCTTTTCCTGTGTGAGAGAGTGTAGACCGGGGTCACAGGGAAAGGTTACAGTGACGGTAATAGACGAACGAAAGGGATCGAAGGCAGAACGAGAGATGGGTGAAGTGATATGTACGGTGTATAAAAGGACGGAGACACGGAAAGATCCTCGTCATGGTGGGGGGTGTCCCTGGAAGGAGTCCAGACGGAAACTGGATCAGGTTAGTTGACCACTCCCAGTTTCACGAGGACGTTATTAGGACTCGGGACCCCGTACAGGTGACAACGATAGAGGTACGGTGGTCTCTCTGAGCTAGAGAGGAAAGGGAAATACGGTTCCTGTGAAACCCCGTCAATCCTCTGGTCTGACTCTTTTTGCATGGAGGAGACACTCGAATCCGTTTCGATGAGTGGGAAACTCGGAATCCAAGTAGTAGAGATATGACCTTTATTATTATCGTAGACGAATCGTCTCAATAAAAATCCTACTATACTCTGTTAGGTACCTTTCGTATCACGGACTGTGTATCATTCGTGAGTTATTTAATATTGAGAAAAACATTGTGGGATCCAACACTCGATACCGTCCGGTCCCTCACATCAATTAGAACTATAACGTAGAAAAGTAAAATCACTACTCGTGTACCGTTCACGAGTTACTTCAACCTAGTCTGATAGAACTTAGGTACGGAACTTCTAGGACCCCGGTGAGACCCACGAGGTCTCAAGTCCCACGGTTAGAGTCAACGTTGTTACGGGGTTGTCGAAGTCTGGGATGTTCCAGATGAGAATGGTTTGTCGGGGAACTCAACCCCCAGGGGGAGCTCCCAACTCGACACCACTCACATACAAACTTTCCCCGAAAAAAAGTCCCCACCTTAGGAACCACAATGTTGATCACCTTGATCACCTTATCGACCCCATACTCTCGTCGGTGCACTGTACGTGTCCTCGACCAATTTCCGCGTGAGGTCTGTAGTTCGTCTACACTCTCTCCTTCACCCGGTGACTCTAGACGACCCTTGTCGGATTCCTCGGTGATCCCTCTCCCGTCTGTATCTCCCAGTTGGGATCGGAAGACGACTTTTGGGAGTCCCTAGAACCGTTCTTTGTCCCACCCCGATCCCACCCAAATAAAATTTGTGGTGGACTCAGAGAGGTCGTCCAGGCATAACTCAACCCCCCCCCTCCGTTTGTCCTCTCCCTGTCGGTGACGATACCCGACATTGAACAGTGTACTAAAATAATCTGAACTTGAGGGGACCTTATCTGAAATATATAACAAGAATCGAGACTAAGGAAGAATGAAAGGGTGTGAACAAAATAGAGACGGAGCCGAAAGAGTAGGTAAAAAAAGGGGGAGGACAACTTCAACGATATGGAGACACTCGGTAATGTTTAGAAAAAAAAAAGGTTCACTACATGTCATATTTATTTATTATAAAAATTTTTATGTGGTTGGAGTGAACTACGAGTGTTGTAAGGAATCTATACTACAGGAAGTCTCTCATACACCGAACCCGTTTTAGTTTCTCGAAAATTCATAGAAGACTGAGGTTCGGGTCACGTGAAGGGTGGTCACCACTGGACAACTCGGACCTGACACACGGTCACTGACCCGTTACGTGACCCCTGACCCTTAACTGTACCACGGTGCGTGTAAGAGAATCCGGACACTCCTCAGTAGATTGGCACTCCTTACACTCCGAGCGTTTCGAATCCATTAAACTACCTGAGTATGTCGTCTCGTTCATTGTCTTGGACTTAAGACGGGGTCTACCCTGAGGAAACTGAGGGTGAATCGTTTTATCTCTCGAGTGGTCACTCTCACAATCTCCGGTGTAGGACGGTGGGTGAGTCAGACGGTGGGAAGTTCAGGTACCAAGACATTATTGTTTTGATTCTTCTCGATCGTTACCAACGGGTGGAAGGTCCCCGGTCACACACACACAATCAGTGAGTCAGTACAGACTGAGAAACGGTGGGATACCTGACATCGGGCAGTCAGAGGAGACAGGTACCTTAAGAGGTCCGTTCTCATGACCTCACCCAACGATAACGGAAGAGGTCCCCTAGAAAGGTGGGGATCCCCAGCTTGGGTCCACAGGGCGTAACGTCGGTCTAAGAAATGGTAGACTCAGTGGTCCCTTCGTAAGGTCCACGGTCCATGGTACAATTTAGGAACTGAAAGTAATAAAGTAAAGTAGGAGTGTTATTAGGAGACTCCGTCCATGAGAAGACGAGGGAACGAAGTAAGGGACACGACACATTAGAGTCGGTGTGGGTATCGACGTCCATCCTGGAGAGAAGGCCCCCCACTGTTCGTAGAAAGGTATCGGGTCTGAAGAGACCCGTGAGGTCTCATCCTAAAGACGAACGGATGAACTGAAGAACTTAAATAAGCACACAAGTGAACCATTTATAAACAACTAGTGGATAATACATAATTCGTGACAAGATCTACGATTCCTAAATCTTTCATCCCTGAAAGGATCGACAAGTCATCAATTCTGAGACACGAAGGTGACGTCCCCGGTGTTCAAACTAGGTACCAACCCCTTGATTCTAGTGGGTACGGAACTTCGTGTCTTTTTCTTTTTTTCTGTTTTAAGGGAAAGAGGACTTCGAATGTAAGATCACCCATTCTTTCTTTTCTTGCTATAGATCTATCACTCTTCTCCATTCCATTTTTTTATTTATTTATTTTGTCTTTCACTTTCACTTTAGCGAGTCAGCACAGACTGAGAAACGCTGGGGTACCTAACATCGGATGGTGCGAGGAGACAGGTACCCTAAAAGGTCCGTTTTCATGACCTCACCCAACGGCAAACGAAGAGGTCTCCTAGAAGGGTTGGGTCCCTAAATTGGACCCAGAGGGCGTAACATCCTTCTGCGAAATGGTAGACTCAGTGGTCCCTTCAGACTATAGTTTATAACCTCTCTACGACTTGAAAATCCAACCCCCACCTCTCTTCCGGAACAACTACTACCACAAACTTAACCCCTCCACTTCCTCCACCTCCTCCTCTCCACCCGGAGATTTTATGGAGGTCTAGTTGTTCAAGTTTTAGGTTGGATACTGACGGAGGACTTTTGGATTAGGAACAGTTCACTAGAGTTCGACTTCTTTACTGGGATGGTAGATAACTGACCTACGTTCAGTCTTTGTATCCTCAGTAGGGACTGAGACTTGAGAGAGAGGGAAGGGGTGTGGGAATAGTGGTCCAGATTAGGTAATGGTTCAAGACGACGTAGACAGAAGATAAAGGATGAGTACTCCGGTACATGAAGGGGTAGAGGTAATGATGACGACCATTGTAGTAGACAATGGACCTGGTTACGTCACCGGAGGATTGACCACAGGGACGAAGACGGGACCGGGGGTAGATTAGACAAGAGGAGTGTCGTGGATCTCAATGGAAAAAGTTTGAGTTTAAAGTCTTACGAGAATAGAACGAATTTCGAAGGGTACCGTAGTGTATTGAGAATTCAAGAAGGACCATCCAATCTCCGGTCTGAGTACTAGGTATGCCAGACTATGGTTGGAGGAAGAGATCAGAATAAAGTATGACCATAACGGAGGGAATGGTGGGGTTGTGTGTATGTGTGTGTGTGTGTGTGTGGTCAGTGTGATCGAAATAAAATCTTAGAATTCGGTCAGCACAAGAACGGTACTATTCTGGAAAAATGTACGAAAAGGGGAAAGGACTTTAGAATAAGAAGTGGATGAAGTTCGGTTAGACACAGTAAATAATTTTAAATGGTGGGTGAAGAGACTAGAAGACCTAATCTAGTTTAAGAATAAACCTAAAATATCTAAAAAGGAAAGTGTGTATATTAAAACGTGACTAAACAGACGCACAAACTAAAGAGAAATGGACAGGGTGATTTATCATGGAGGTACTCCTGTCTCTAAGTGTATAAGTAGTAACCTAGGGGTCACGGGTGTTGTCACGAACTGTACATTCATTCGCAAGTTGTTTACAAATAACTCATTTACTTTCTTACTCACTCACTTAGTGGTAAAGTGTCTACTCTTTGACTCCGAGTGTCTCCATTTCACATAGTAAGTTCCGTTGTGTCGATGAACCACCGTCTCGTCCCTAAACTCAGATTTAAACAAGTTAAAGTAGAGGGTATATGAAACCATACGGAGAAAGACGGAAAGATTCAAATGATAAAATTGAAGTGATTAATACACACTCGTATAGGTACGACATTTTTAAGTTTGGTATTTCTAAAAATACGTCATTTTTCACATCCCCTGAAGGGACCACCGTGTCATCTACCCCTAGGTGGACGGTTACGTCCTCTGTACCCAATTTAGGGACCAGACCCGTCTAGGGTGTACAACACCTCGTTCATTCAGACACGTGGTGTTGATGACTCGGACACACTATCTCGACCGCTCGACGTTGATGACTTCGGGAGTACGGATCTAGGACACGAAGTGTTGTTCTCTTCAGTGGTGTTCTTCTTCGGGTGCATGACGTTTCTCGTTATCCATGACGAGAGGTGTTGATCTCTTACGGACACGTTTCGTTGTTTCTGGGTCACATCGGTTTTTATTTATTTATTAAACAAATTCACATTAAGGGGACCGAAACCGCGAGGACACCGCATAGTGACAGTTGTAAAACAATAGACATAAAGGTTCCGAGTAAGGCACGAACATGATATGTGTATATCGATCGATCGATATAATATTTGTGTGTAGGTGTGTCTATCTATTTGTATCAAGGTAACCCAAAACAAAAAATGTAACTACCGAGTATGATCCACACAAGAAGACTCCAAAGAAAATAATTTAATTGTGATACGATATTCTAGACAACTACAGTCATGTAGTCGGACCGTGAGAGGAAACGCATGTACTCCTCTACACCTTTATAATTTACTACGTATTTTACGTGTTCACGGCAATTTAATAATAAAATAATAGTTTTCTCTCAGTCCATCATCACAAAACGACGTCAAGAAATAATATACAGTGACACGATGTGAAACCCCTAGGGGTCTACTCCTTCTGTCAAGAACGAACATAGGACAGTCGTTTCTACTTCGATCCTCCGACTCGGTCGTTCCGTTCGAATCCCGTTGTCTTCATCTAGGATATTCGTTTCCCGTTTACACCCTCCCTGTTCCGCACCGTGTATTCGTCGCCCGATTTAGTTCACCCCAGAATAAATAGTACAATTCCTCACCTAGAAAAGGACTCCCACGTCCCTTGGTACGTTCCTCATGACCAATCCTTATGTAGTCGATATTCATCGTCTGTTAAACGATTGTTATAAAAAAAGAGTTATATTGTTCTTCAGACTTCCTTTCGTCAAAGACCGAAACCAAGTCTTCCAGTTGTCACGAGAACCTCGAGTCCGAGATAGAAAATATCAGTAGTAGGACTAACACAAGTGAAAGTAGAGATACGAATAACGAAGTATCAGGGTTGTACCGGTGTACCGAGACCATAGTGCAGGTACTACTCCCTTCAATCTTCCGCTTTTCTCTAACGAGAGTCCTTTCGTTTTTAAAGGGGTCTTAGAGGGTAGTCTAACGTCGAATATTGAGTAACCGATCTTAACATACACCACCGGGATTGAAGTCCCTTTCGACCTCTTTAATTATAAATCAAAAATAATGAAGATTTCACTCCCATATGTTACTGACCCTTCCTCACAAAACCAGGGGTCGGGTTTACTAGACGAAGGTCATTCTAAATGAGTCCCTTAACCGTCCTTGATTCCTTAGTCCGGGAAGACGGGACACTACGGTAATATTAAGAAGGGTTCTCTAAAAAAACCCGTTGGGACTTTACGATCCTTTAAAAAGTGAGTCCGGACTTTTACAAACGGCTCTTTTATTACGTCCTAAGGACCAAACGTGTATTCCTTATCCATTTAGGGAATAATTTCATCCTATACCGGTGAAGGTGGATCTCTTATCCAGACAGGTAGTCAGAGGTTTAACCTCGACAACCGAATTCGGAACACACCCTTTCGGGTGTGATATTCCTATATCAAGATTCTTAGGTGAGTCCTTCCTAGTCTAAACTTGACGAACTTGAATCTCTTGACGGGACCGTCGAGGTGAAGTCGAATATCGTTTAGAGAGAACCGTAAACATACATACGGGACAGACTCTCTTGACATTAGATGACGGTCCTTTACGGTGATGGATGTTCTTTTCCTCCTGGATGACCAGTGTCAGAGGTAGTCCAGGGTCTTTCTTCTCACATAAGTACAATGACAGGACTTAGTGTCTGTACCGTCATCCCTATCCCGAACACAAACACACCACTCCAAAACTTTTCAATTCGTCCTATCTTTCAACTAGTTTTCGGTCCCCTAAAGTCCGACCCTAAGACCCGGGTCTACTAGAACATTAAGTGTTCAGATGTGTTAACATACTAGAAAGAGACCTTCTTTGATATATATCTTTACTGTTTTTTTTTTTTCAACTTTCCTATATACAACGTATCTTCGTCTTCCGGATTCTTGGGTTCGTTCTCATAATGTAATCATTGCCTACAATTATTTTTCTTCCGAATCTTTCGAATTCCTGGAGGAAAGATTTCGTCTCTCGACCCGAGATCTATTATAGTCAAGTCCGTTGGGGGTGGTGTTGGGTCCCTCGACTCATAGTGATCGAGGTAAAAAATGTATACTCTAGACGGATTCAGTCCAGTATAGTTACCACGTGAGACTTCATACCTTAAGTCAAGGTAAATAAAGACTAAAATTTCAAGTACGAGTTTCCGTGGGAGTGATGTGACGTAACTTGTCTGAAAGGGACCTACGGTCTTTTACTACCAGACAAACTCTCCGATAAAAAGTCATCTCTCTCTCTCACTGATAGAAAATAGACGTTAAAGAGTAATCAAACCAAAAACTTTCGGGTGAACTTTCCAGAGACGAACAAACAACCAAAAAAAGTAAGCTTACGTGAGACTGGATTCAACGTTACCTATTGAACAACGGTCCTATACAGACATTATCGTCTTACCTTTCATTCGTTATTGTTTTGTCGTGTTAGTAGCTCAAGAAACACTACAGACGTAAAGAAAAATAATTTGGGTAATAAAGACTTAGAAAAACCCACCCCGATCTCTATCTCCTCTCGATAATTACCGGTTGATAAGAAATAAAGTTTAGATAAGTATAATATCAATTAACAACGAAATGTTTGTAAATTGTGGGTTTGATGTCGGAAAAACCAATTTAACAACTACTGATGTGCCGGTCTATTTTTTGTTAGAATTTGTTTCTACCCGTCTTATTTAACTTTTGACTGTTCATGAAAGTACTGGGGTGATTGAAAAGTTTATTATTCTTTTAAACACCCTTCGTTAAGGATTGGGAACTGTGAGGTGCACTTTACACCGATCGAGAGACTATGAAAGAGTGTGTTAGGGTGTCATTAATTCGGGTAAGATGTCTATTTCTTTGACTTCGAGCCCCCACTTTACTGAACAGACTCCTCCGGAATGTTTATTGACTCTTTTCTTTTCTTTCCCTTTCCTCTTTTCCTTTCTATATAGGTAGACTTACGTCTCAAACTTTCTTATCGTTCCTCTCTATTCTTTCAGAAGGATTCACTAGTCACGTTTCTTTATCTCCTTTTGTTATCGTACCCTTTCTGATCTCTAGAGAAGTTCTTTTAGATTCTATGGTTCTCTTGTAAAGTACGTTTCTACCCGTGTTATTTCCTGTCTTTACCATACCTGGATTGTCTTCGTCTTCTATAATTCTTCTCCACCGTTCTTATGTGTCTTCTTGATATGTTTTTCCTAGACTTACTGGGTCTATTAGTGTTACCACACTAGTGAGTGGATCTCGGTCTGTTGGACCTCACACTTCAGTTCACCCGGAATCCTTCGTAGTGATACTTGTGACGATCACCTCCATTACCTTAAGGTCAACTCGATAAAGTTTAGCATTTTCTGATACGACACTTTCACGACGTGAGTTATACGGTCGTTTAAACCTTTTGAGTCGTCACCGGTGTTCTACCCTTTTCCAGTCAAAAGTAAGGTTAGGGTTTCTTTCCGTTACGACTTCTCACACGTTTGATAGTGTATTAACGTGAGTAGAGTGTGCGATCGTTTCATTACGAGTTTTAAGAGGTTCGATCCGAAATCATCGTGTACTTGGTTCTTGACGGTCTGCAAGTTCGACCTACATCTTTTCCGTCTCCTTGGTCTCTAGTTTAACGGTTGTAGGTAATCGAGTATCTTTTTCGTTCTCTTAAGGTCTTTTTGTAGATAAAGACGAAATAACTGTTGTGGTTGTGGAAACTGACACACCTAATGTTGTTTGACACCTTTTGAGCATTTCTCTACCCTTATTGTCTGGTGGAATGGACAGAGGACTCTTTAGACATACGTCCAGTTCTTCGTTGTCAATCTTGGTCTGTACCTTGTTACCTGACCAAGGTTTAACCCTTTTCTCATGTACTTCCGACATATAACAGTGGGACGAATAAATTGAATATACGTCTCATGTAGTACGTTTTACGGACCGACCTACTTCGTGTTCGACCCTAGTTCTAACGACCCTCTTTACAGTTATTGGAGTCTATATGTCTACTGTGGTGGGATTACCGTCCTTGACTTCTCCTTGATCTCAGAGAACTACTTTCTCTTTCTTCTCTCACTTTTTCGACCGAATTTTGGGTTGTCAGTTTTTTACTTCTAGTACCGTAGGTCAGGGTAGTGAAGTGACGTTTATCCACCCCTTTGTCACTCTTTGAAATAAAAGAACCCGAGGTTTTAGTGACTTCTACCACTGTCGTCGGTACTTTAATTTTCTACGAACGAGGAACCTTCTTTTTGATACTGTTTGGATCTGTCGTATAATTTTTTCGTCTCTGTAATGAAATGGTTGTTTCCAGACAGATTAGTTTCGAGACCAAAAAGGTCATCAGTAGATACCTACACTCTCTACCTGGCATTTCTTTCGACTCACGGCTTCTTAATAACGAAAACTTGACACCACAATGTCTTCTGAGAACTCTTAGGGAACCGGACGTTCCTCTAGTTTGGTCAGTTAGGATTTCCTTTAGTCAAGACTTATAAGTAACCTTCCTGACTACGATTTCGACTTCGAGGTTATGAAACCGGTGGATTACGCTTCTTGTCTGAGTAACCTTTTCTGGAACTATGACCCTTTCTGACTTCCGTCTTCCTCTTACCTTGCTCTCTCCTCCTCTACCAACCTACCGTAATGACTGAGTTACTTGTACTCAAACTCATTCGAGACCCTCAACCATTACCTGTCCCTTCGGACCGTACGATGTCAGGTACCCCAGTGTTTCTCAACCTATGTTGACTCACTGACTTGACTTGACTTCCCGTGTGTTTCTTACTTACCATCTTGGTACTAAACTTGAATTCAGACATGTCCAGAGTATACACACTAGTAAAACCGAGTCGAGATTCTTACCCATTCTGAATCTACACTTAAAGTTAGAAGTATCTTATTCATTTGTCTTTTTGACGTAGACTTGTAAAGATAATTACTTGAACTGGATGACTAGAAATATCTCGTACAGTGGGTTGTCGGTAATTGATGTGTAAAAAAAAGTCCATGTGTACTTTGTACTTGGTCCCGTCTTTTTAGACCTTGGTATTTTATTTAGAGTTATGTAAATCTTTCTAAGTTCAGTATGTTTTAGACGAGACACTGGTCTCTTAATTTATTTTTTAGTTACTATCTCACTGAAGGGACCACCAGGTCATCAATTCTTAGACGAACGGTTACATCCCCCGTGTCAAAACTAGGGACCGGACCCTTTTAGGGTGTACGAAGTCCCGTTGATTCACGTTCTCGGTGTCGATGACTCGGACGTACGAGACCTCGGACACTCGTTGTTCTCTCACACACAATCAGCGAGTCAGCACAGGTTGAGAAACACTGCGGTACCTGACATGTCGGACGGTCCGAGAAGACAGGTACCCTAAAAGGTCCGTTTCTATGACCTCACTCAACGGTAAAGGAAGAGGTCCCCTAGAAGGGTTGGGTCCCTATCTTGGGCCCAGAGGACGTAACGTCAGTTTACGAAGTGGTAGACTCGATGATCCCTTCGGGTGTTGTTCTCCTCGGTTACGTTATTCTTCGGACACGTGATGTTGATCTCTCATCGGGGACGAACGATGTTGATCTCTTTCGGGTACGTGTCGTTGTTTCTGGGTCGTCTTGGTATTTATTTATTTTCAAATTTTTTAATTTTATTTATAGTTACTACCTTTCTAGAGGTCTTTAAGAGATTTATAAATTTGTGGTTTATTATAAAAATTACTCGACACCCAATTTCTTTTAAGTTTTCATTTTAATCCTTCATTAAACTTAACTTACGTTTACTTTTGTGTTGTATTGTTTTGAACACCTTTCGACGATTCTTTCATCAGGACCCCCTCTAAATATCATGATTTACGGATATAATCTTTTCAGAGTTTAGCTACCGGAGTCGATATACTATAGTGAATAAACACCTTAGATTTTTTATTATGTTCACTTAGATATACGTTTTGTCTTTGTCTGAGTGTCTATATCTTTTGTTCGAACTCTAATGGTTTCCCCTCTTCTTCCCCCTTCCGTCTTTAATAATAGAACATCATTGGATATTACCTTACATTAAGCGTTTTTATAGCTCAGTGATACGACGTGTGGACTTTGATTGTGTTATTACATTTAGTTGACATGAAGGTTAAATTTTTTCGACGTCAGTACGGTCACACTTCAACCGTCTCCGTACCTATGTGACTCGTTTATCTCTTAGGTCTTTACCTGAGTTTGTTTATTCGGATTCAATAAAAACTGTTTCGATGTTTTCGTTAAGTTGTTTTTGGTAAAAGTTGTTTACTACAACTTCATTACTCTGTAGGTAACTGTTTTTTTTAATTTAGAGGGAATCGGAGTGTCTTGTAATACGACGGTAATTACGTTTACTTAGTGTTCGAATTAACATTTTGAAAATCTTCTTCGTGTCATCTTTTAGAAAGCTTAGATCCAAAACTACTTCTCAAAATCGGAACTATTGATGTCGTTTTGAGTATTTTCCTTTTTGACTATTTAACTTGGGGTAGTTTTGGTTATTCAAGACGAAACTCTTTCTGGGTCAAATCTTCTACTTTACTGTTCGATGTCTGAGTCTCTTCGATAAACGTTTGGTCTATAGACTGTTTTCTGATGATAGATCTTGAGAGTTTTGAGTTGTCGTTTTATTATTATCATTACTGTCATTATTATTTTTAGGTTGATCTTTTACCCGTTAATACCTCAGTCTTAAGTTGACACGAGCCACCGACGACTATTCTTTGATTCATTGTACTTACAATCAGTGAGTCAGTATAGACTAAGAAACTTTGGGGTACCTGACATCGGATGGTCCGAGGAGACAGGTACCCTAAAAGGTCCGTTCTTATGACCTCACCCAAAGGTAAAGGAAGAGGCTCGTTGTACTCCTTTTTACTGCAAAAATCAAAGGAATGAAGAGATTACTCTTCCTGGAGACCGACAGACAATTCGAAAAAGACCAGTAAACATAAAGAAAGACGGTTGTATACCCATCTACAGGTCCCGGTTAAACTCCAGTCATTTGTGGGAATTAACTCTTTTTCGTACGTTTCTTTCTTCAACTTTTGTTTTGGTCTCTTAAATTGTGGTGAAGAGTGAAGACGATTCTACTTCTAGACCCGGTTCGCAAAATTAAGAAAATTGAAAGTGATCTATTGTAATAGTACAATATACCTAATATAATTAGTATTATATTTCCATACATTTACTATTGGTGTCTAAACTTCGTTTTCAATCTTAAATAACAGACAGTTTACGTTTACATGAATACTCGTATCACTCGTAAACTTAAGTCCTAGTCTCAATATGTACGATAATATAAAGATATGTATAACACCATAAAGAACTCATGAGTGGTCCGTATGTATAAATTAAAATTTTATGTAAATTTTTAAAAGTCCTCAATTAAAAGTACTCACTTATTTATATAGAGTTTTACTTAAGACTTCTTATAAATCAAAAAAGGGTTTCTTTCCTTCCTTTTTCTTTCACCACAAAGAATAAGACCTACTTCACAGTTATAAGGAATCGTCTCAAGGGAAGTCAGTAGTTGTTTCTATATATAAATAAAAATTTAATTAAAAATCGTGACTTACCTCCGTTCTTGAGACTCGACCGTCAATTTTCGGGATTTAACAGCACGTGTAAGGTGGTGGTTGAGGACCACACCGGAACTACTTTAGGGAAAGGAACGACCCTGACATAAAGAGTGCATTCTCCTCCCCAAAGTTGATCTTATACTGTAGAGACCGGGAAGGTATCTTACGATATTTACACACACACACACAGAATAAATAGATGAAACCCTTTATTTTTACGAAATAGGGAATCTCGTATATTCGGTTTGTCAATGTAAATTAGAGCCGTGCCGATTTCTTCGCAAGAAAGGATATACAACTCTATGTTCATTTTCTTTTCCGACTTATTTAAGGTACCAGTTAATGTACCAGTCACTTAGTGTTCTCATCTCCGAGAACCTTAAACCGTCGATGACAATCTAAGTTTTCTACACGACTCTTCGTTGCCAAAATCGTTCATCAAAGGGACAAATGAGCTCGGACCTCCGACAACGATTATAAACCCTGGGTTTCATAACATCTAACAAGGTAAATTGTCGGGGAGACTTCTAGTCTAAGACCTTAAAGTACCTGAACGGTCTAAAATTTTAGTATTAGTTACTGTACGCCGGTACAGACAATACTAAAGTTAGACCGGGACTCAATAATTTGTCCGGTCAGCGAGACTTGATCCACCCCCCAGCGCCGAATCTCCGTTGTGTCGACCGCCCTAATAAGAATAAGAAGAGAATAAAAGATCATCGAGAGATCCCAGATCCACACACATTCTTAAACTAAGAAAGGAAGGAAGATCTAAGGAAGGACTTCTCTTGAAGGTACTCTTAGACGTGTCGGGAGTGAGAGGGACAGTGAAGAGGTTGTGTTAAGGAGACCCACTCACAAGCTTGACTTTAGGAACCCGGACCCCGGATTCTCAGGTCTCACCACCAGGGAACTGAAGTCACGTCCACCTCTCAAACCATACCTATACCCTTCCTACCCCAAAGGGACCATCGAGTCGACCATTTCTTAGACGGACGTTACGTCCTCTAGGGACAAGTTGAAGATCCACCCCTTCTAGGGGCCCTCTTCCCTAGTCGATGGGTGACGTCATAAGAACCCAAAGGGACCACCGAGTCCACCATATCTTAGACAGACGTTACGCCCTCTGGATTCAAGCTAGGGACCCAACCCTTCTAGGGGACCTCCTCTCGTACTGTTGGGTGAGGTCATAAGAACGGCCCTCTTAGGGTACCTGTCTCCTAGAACCCCTCCGATATCAGGTACCCCAGTGTTTCTCAGCCTGACTCACTGATTCGTGTCGTGTCGTGTCTCACCCTTCCTACCCGAGGACCACTGTACGGTCCTTAACTTACCCAGGTCTCCGTCGAATGTGTGTATGTGTTTGAATTTTTCACTTAGACTAATCTTCGGTCACAGAGGAAGTGAGGTAACAGTTTTATTCTATTTAGTTCTATATTTATCTATGAAGAATGGGTCCCCGGTCTTTATCGAAAAGAGGGGGATAAAAACAAAAGAAAGAACCGACACTTAGTAAACCCTAGAAGCAGGGGGTTGGTCCCTAAATTGGGTATGGGAAACGTAACTTTTCGTCTCAAAATTGGTGACCTGGTGGTCCCTTCAAGGTCTTAATCCAAAGAAATTAAAAAACTAAGACTCACCGTTAGACTCACATTATACATATACGCACATGCATACATATACATATTTATATATGCACGTACGTACACACGAGTCCACGAAGTCAGCACAGACTGAGAAACGTTGGGATACCTGACATCGGACGGTCCGAGGAGACAGACGTCCTAAGAGGTCCGTTCTTATAACCTCACCCAACGGTACGGGACGAGGTTCCCTAGAAGGGCTTGGTTCCTAGTTGACTTCAGATACAGAGGACGTAACCGTCCGTCTAAGAAATGACGACTTAGTGGTCCCTTCGGTTGTTTACCTATGTACAACACTATTTATACATAGGATATGTATAATATATATATATACCCGTTTCGATGGAGGTGTCTTATTGTCGACCCTTCCGATACAACGCACTGTCTTCATCCTGGACTGTTACTTTCGACCTGACTCATCGATTTAATTACTTGCACTTCAACTTCCACTCAGTTGTCACGTTGTTCGTGCAGACACCGGAAGGCCAATCCACTTTGAACGAGAGACTCACCCCTTCACTCACTCGAGACGTGACGGTGCATGCTCAGTGTGAGGTGGGTCCCCGTAGACCGACGATGGGACCCGACAGCTTGTCTCTTTATGTATAACGTTTTAAAAGACTGCTCTCAAGATTCCTTGTGGAGTCAAGTCAAGTCAAGTCAAGTCAACGAGTCAGCACACACTGAGACGCTGGGGTACTTAGCATCGTGTGGTCCGGAAGGACAGGTAGTGGTTGAGGGCCTCAAGTGAGTTTGAGTACAGGTAACTCAGCCACTACGGTAGGTCGGATCTCGGAAGGTTTACTCTTTTTCAACTATCCTCTCACTCACCGGACCTCTATTTGTCGGAACCACGTGTCCCGACGGGGTCTTGTGTACCCCTCACTGGAGCCATTCTGGGTTGGTCCTCCTCACCTACTTTCCACGTCATATCTTGTTACT
Source organism: Capra ibex (assembly GCA_006410555.1). Classification (NCBI taxonomy): domain Eukaryota; kingdom Metazoa; phylum Chordata; class Mammalia; order Artiodactyla; family Bovidae; genus Capra; species Capra ibex. The sequence continues at coordinate 5,950,454 of SJYO01029184.1, read as the reverse complement.
CTCGAAAGGTTTCTCTTCTGTCCAACGGGGCGTACTATCGTTAGGTAAGTAGGGGCCTCCATAAGTTCGACCGGTAGGTAAACCGACCCTACGACTTCTCCTCTAAGTTTATAGTGTACGTGCCCCGGGACTCTAGGTACCGCGTACCGTGTACTGTGTACTGCGAGAAGTTGCACACCTTTCTCATCTCACAGACCAGGTCCCGTGGATGTGTCAAGACATCTACACATCTATGTCAGTATATAGAGTTCACTCTCCAAGTCCCTTTTTACACCTTTTTAACATGTCAAATGTAGAAGAAGAGGTTTCCTGTGTCTCTGTAGGACACTGTTAGAGTAGGTTTCTTCTACCTCACCAGGACTCATTTCAGGTGTACCAGTGGTAAAGAAATCGTTCGTGCTAGGGTTTACTACGGAAGAACTCTCACCGAATGGAGGAACAGTCGACACGGGAAGGTATCAGATCCAGGAAAGTAGGAGGGGTCTACTTCACGTCAACTTCTTTCACTGGTTTTCAACTAACTTTGAATGACAACTGTTCTCACAAGAAGACGCACCGACTCAACTCCCTACCTGTAGACTCACGACTCTGTAGTCCTTGACCGTACTCACTTGTTCGAGGAGGACCCTTCAGCAGAAACTTGGAGTAAACAGGGACTCTTTACCGGTAGCTTCTGAACGACGGTAAGACACAGAACAGGACGTTTGACCATGGGTGAGGTATGTACCCTCACGATCGAGCGAGTGGTCATCTTTGTAAGAAACCTGTCTTTATCAGTAAATACGACCACTGTCCATTACAAATTAAAGACCCTTACCGAAAAATTTAAAAAGATAATGAGATCTTGAAAAGAAAAGGATAGAGAAGGTAGCAAAAAGTAAGGTTTACTTAATAAAAAAGTCACCTGTACAGAAATCTCATTTCTGTCTTACGAAACATTTTACCACTTTAACCCAAGAAAGTCTGTTCCCACTGTACATCGTAAAAAAAGACTATCAACTCTTTGTTATCATCTAGAAACCCCTGAATTCGACCTTAATCAGAATAGTCAGAGATAAAAACCAAATAAAAAAGTGGGACAGTCAAATTGAGACAGAATTTCCGTGTTTATCGTTCCCCACATTGTTGTAGACCTTATACCATCTTTCACCCGACTTTTTCTACTAAGAAGTAAGACATCGTCATAGTGAAATACTCACCCGGTTGGTGGTACCGAGAGTCTGTGACAATCTGGGCACCCCTCGAACATTCTTGTAGATCAGGCTGGGGAGTGAAAGGACTGTCGAAAAAGTCGGAGGAGGGGAACGGTAACAAGGGGTGTAGACCCGTTCGACTATTCTTTCGAACCCACAAGACTGTAAATCACGGGTCGTCCTCTCAATTTAGTGTGTTCCGAGACATGTGGACACCCTTGGAAGTGAAGACGGTTGGGGGATTAGTCTCCATTTTGGGGAAGAAAGGGACGAAAGGGTTCGGTACAAACCTGGTCGAACCCTTGGGACGGGACGAAAGGGATCCTTTGAGGTAATATATTAATTATTGGGAAAAGTGTGGGAGACATACACACAAATTGTTGTAGTCAGAACTATAACCCTGGTTTGAAACCCATCTACTGGTGTCGTGTTGAGACTCCACAGACGACAATAGTAGTCGTACAATGACTACTCCTTTGACTCCTTGTCCCTCCAGTTTCAGTACGTGTCCCTGACATTTTTCGAATGTGTTAATGTCTTTCGTGAGGACTTTTATTTGTGTGACGATTCTAAAAGTAAGGTTGGACGGATTCTTACAAGATACAGGTCTCACACGTCAACTTTACATAATTATTCGTTTCCAAGACTCTACTTAGAAACTGAAGATCAATTTCAAGGATGGGTTCTAATATGTCGATCATTCACTACCTCGACCCCGCTTAGGGTCCGAGACCCCGAGACCTTAGATGTAAGATGTATAGAGTCCTTCCCTGAAGGGTCTACCAGGTCGTCAATTCTGAGGTACGAAGGTGACGTCTCCTGCGTCCAAACTAGGGACCAGCCCCTTGATTCTAGGGTGTACGGTGTACCGAACCGGTTTTTCTTGGTTTGTTGTTGTTGTTTTATTTATTTAAATTGTAGACGGACTATTATTCGGACACGTCGTCATCTTATTTGGGTCCAAACTACTTCGAATAATACATATCTTATTAGGAGTACGATACATGGTCTGTGACACGATTCAAGAAATGACTTAAAAAAATGTTGAGACATTTCAGTTACGTTAATAATAGGGGTAAAATGTCTATTCCTTTAACCTCCGAGTCTCTCCAATTCTTTGTACGGGCTCCGGTGTGTCGATTATTTACCTCATCGACCGAACTCTTCAAGGTACTCAACTATATAATCTCCGACATGCCATATTGTACGTAAATCTTACACCTGTAAAACCAAGAATCCAGATATTATTATTTCCAGTCTAAAAGATACGTAACTTACTATTCGGGAAATGTACGTAATAGGATCAATTTGAATTATGATATTGTATTCATGACGAAATAAAGGTAAAATGTCTACTCAGTGAACTCAGAGTCTCTGTAATCGTGTTGTAAAAACTCCTTTCAAAATAATTACATCCCTGGACCTCTCCTCGACTCGAGACTTCAAACAGACTAATCTTGTTGGTTCGAGACCTCCTGAATTGACCAACCTAAACACCAAACTCAGAGTCAAGAGAGGAGACGGCTGACTTTCATGCGTTAGAGATCGTTCCTGGGTCGGTATAGAAATCCTAAAATTTTGTGTTGGTCGACGGGACGGGGCCGGGAGGGGGGTAGTCGTGGAGAACTCGACAACGTCGTATAAGGACAAGTCGTGGAGGACAGTCTACGGAGTAAGAACGACTACAGCCCCTGACCTGACAGTGACCTGACCGGGACCGACGACACCGATGAGTCCGTCGTGTACGACCTTCAGGGACAATAGAGACCCTGACGAGAAAGACCATACAATTCCTAAATAAGTCAGCTTTTTCTTCTTCCTTGGTTTTTGGAAGACACCGGTCATGCACATAAAGAGGAACACGCATAGGACCGTAACCATAGAGACCTGTACCTTTAGGTGTATGGGTCGGTCCTCTCACAACTCCCTTGGGTAACTTTTACCTCTTCTTATGTTGTGACCCTCTCCGGGTCCGCAACAGGAAACAACAACAAATCAGTGATTTAGTACAGGTTGAGAAACGTTGGTGTACCTGACATCGGGTGGTCCGAGGAGACAGATACCCTAAGAGATCCGTTCTTATGACCTCACCCAACGGTAAGGGAAGAGGTCCCCTAGAAGGGTTGGGTCCCTACCTTGTGTCCAGAGGGAGTAAAGTCCGTCTAAGAAATGGTAGACTCGGTGGTCCCTTCTGGTCGTACCAGGACACGACACGACACGAATCAGTGAGTCAGTATAGACTGAGAAGCGCTGGGGTACCTGACATCGGACGGTCTGAGGAGACAGGTACCCCTAAGAAGTCAGTTCTTACGACCTCACCCAACGGTACGGAAGGAGATTCCCTAGAAGAGTTGGGTCCCTAGTTTGGGTCGAGAGGGTGTCACGTCCTTCTAAGAAGTGACGGACTCGTGGTCCCTTCGAGGTCACACCAGGAGTCAAGTCAAGTCAAGTCAGTGAGTCAGCACAGGCTGAGAAACGCTGGGGTACTTAGCGTCGTGCGGTCCGGAGGGACAGGCAGTGGTTGAGGGCCTCAAGTGAGTCTGAGTGCAGGTAGCTCAGTCACTACGGTAGGTCGGTAGAGTAGGAGACAGCGGGGGAAGAGGAGGACGGGGGTTAGGGAGGGTCGTAGACGGTGGTTCAGTCGGGACGGTGATTTTTTGACTTTCGTACGTTGACGGAGTTTAAAGAAATGAATTCTAATCCCAAACTAAGATTGAGAGAAGGATATTTCTTTCAAGTACAAGTGTGTTCGAACTCTGCCGGGATTCTGCATACACCTGGGTTTCTACCTACCTCTTTGTAATGGACGTCAATAATAATTTGTAGAAGTCTCTAAACCTCAAAAACTCACCTTCGTCCCTCGGACTTTGTCACTTCCATGAACCCTCTTCATCTTTACGGGAGCTCAGCTTCACTCGTCCAGACCGATTCGTTCAACCAATAAGGTCGAGACGAACCGGAACCTGTTCGGGAGAGGAAAGGGAAGAGTCCGGGAAACTCAGGAAGAAGTAAACTTGAAGTCACGATATACGAGAAAAAAAAGGAAAAATTTTCACGAATGTCGAGATCACAATAAACTAAAGTAACTTCTTTTACTGTTCGGAAGTAGTTCACGGGTAGCATACACGGACAGTGATACGTTCAAGGAGTTCATTTCGATGTCGGTTTCCCGAACCCCTGGTGTTTCTGTCCCTTTCAGGTCCGCCCGCACAGTCTCCTCCACGGAGACTTCGACACGACTCCTCCTACTCGCCGTCTTTTGTTCTCGTCCGTCGCTCTCCGGGTGTGCGAGAAGACTTAGTGGACTTTAACACTTTCTCAGTTTTCCTTGGACCGAGTAAAGGCCCTTGGACCCTCGGTGTCCTTCAACCCATAAAGACAGCCCTACACGCACCACCATTCCTTACTCCGGAGTTTACCGACCAGTTCCTCAAACCTGAAACAGGATACCGTCGTGTCAAACGGTTGTTCCCAACAAATCTTTACTCTAACGTCTTAGTCTACCGAAAACACCCTGACAGTGGGTTCAGAGTCACCCCTCCTACTAGATCACGTCCTCTGGGATGTCCGGACCTCTCCTCAATCCTACGAGCAAGTGTTCCCTCTCAGGTCTGTTTCCTGTTACCGGGAGACCACCTACTACGACAGGTGGAGGACTATGAGTCCGGGACACCTTAGGGAGGGGAGCCAACGCCCGATCGGGATCACTCTGTTTAATGCTGTCATGTCGTTTCTACTACCTATAACGAAGGTTCTAGTCTAATGTCTTTCTGACACTGAAGACTTCGGTCAACGGTACACTACTTGACAGGATACCTCCCCGGGTCTACCGTTTAGTGACTACAGACACCAGTTTCGGTCACCCCTGGTCTCCGACTACACGTCGGTGAACTCAATTGACCCTTCGCCTCAAAGACTCCGTCCGGTTGTTGTCGGTACAGTCACTACAACCTTCGTGTAGGAAGGGGTGACCTCGGACCTCGGTCGAGAGGAGGGTTGGTGGTGGAACTGATGTCGGACACTCTTTGGACCTCGGGTGATTCGGCCCGGACCTAAGGACCGGTGTCTTTACCACTCATCAATGATAGACAACAAAATATGACGATTGTAAAGCCCAATAAAGAATGTGTCGTTGTCTATTCATTGTGGTTCGGAGTTGATTCTCTTACTCTTATTTCTTGTCTACCTAAGGTCTTGACCAACCTTTAATCTCACACTCCCCCTTTCTTTACAGATCCGTCTGTCCCCAAGACAAATTAGTTCTACCTTTTATCTCTTCACGACCAAATCCCTCCTTTTACTATTCAATCAAACCAGGTCAGTTTCAAACTGTCTGACATGCGTCATGATGTCAGTTCTCCGTCAACCCAGATTTCTAGACTCCGAATCCTTTTGGTATGTCCGACTTGAAAACCCTTCTAGTTACCTCTCCACTGAGAATTTGCACGTTTCTGGTTCCGGTTCGGGGATCTCTACAAGTCGTCAATTTTCTGACAGGACATAGTAGTGTTTTGACAACCACTAACACATACACAAAGCAGATACATAAGAAGAGGGTTCGTCAACGGAGAGTAAGGTTTTATGAAAAGGTCCAAAGTTTGTACCGTCTGGCGTACCTGACCGTTGTTTGATCGTTGTGGTATCTTCTCGGGGACCTAGAAGAGTCCGAGTCGGACCTACTTTCTTAGATACACTTTTACTCTTTGTTGTCTCTTGAAACTCCGTCCAATGTACGAATACTAGTTATAAATTCTTGTTATAACCCTTTACACCGTTGATATCTTTCACTTCCTCTTCGTAAAGTTCTCTATGTATTCATTTGTTTTACCTTTTAAGACTACGAGAAACAGACCCCTCTACCACAACACGATCACCAGGGTGGTAAATGTCAACTGACTTTGTTTCTTAAATAGGTCCCACCTTTCGTCCTCTAAAACATACTAACGGTGAAATTTGTATCTTCTATAAGTTTTTCTCTTTGACAGATGTAAAAATATAATTCCTTATTGGTTCTTAAGAAGGTGAGGACTTTATTTGACTAAACGTCTATTGAGTGTTTTAGAATTCGATATACCGTAAAAATGAAAAAGAGATGGGGAAGGTTATTTACACTAGTGGTTCTACGTCTTTTTATTTTATGAAAGGGAAGTGAAACGTCGGTATAAACTTTGGGTCAAAGTGGAGTGACTTCTAAGGTTTACAGGCACGGGAAGGTGGAAAGTCCACATGGACTCGGAGAGGTTTACCCTGTTCGAGGTCAACTCTCTGACGATACGTGTAGACGACCACTAAAGGTAACGAACATTAATAACCGTTGTAGAGATCTCAAATATACAACAAATGTGTGAGTCGGATTAAATAAGAAACGTTTCTTTAGTATATTTCGTTGTATCGTCCTCTCGAACATTGTCCTTCTTTATATCATGTACCTCGCAGATCCTCTACAGTTCAACTGGGTCTCTAGAAAAAGTCCCCCACCTCCACCACTCTCACAAAGGTCGATTGGACGTCTTACATTTGTCTCGGACGTCTGTCTGACTTTCTGTCGAGATAGTCGAGACGACCTCCACAACTGTGATGATAGGAAGGGTCCCACACTCGTGTCTTCGAACAATGGTAAGGTTAAAACGACTCGACGGACCCCGAAAACTGTAATGTCTATAGGGCAAGGACGTGACTCTTCGAGCATGTTCTAAGAAATTCCATCTTCCGTGGAACCTCCAACGAAATGTTATCTCACGTGTCCGATTAAGACTCACAAAGTTTGACACACGAACATTTATTAGGTACCATAAAGTTAACTCGTTAATTATTTCGTCACTTGTCTCTTAAGAAAATCGTTATAATCATCTACCTTAACCGAAAATAATGATATGTTTGGGTTTAATTTAAACTACCTCGTTATTTTACTCTTGCGGTCTGACTCATGAGAAGGACGGGATTGTCGAAACCAAGCCTCTCATGTAAACTGAAACTCCAACGTGGACCACAAATACCGTCGGGGATCCTGACCTGTACGACGGACGGTTTGTGGAGAGGATGACAGTAGGTGGTCTTGTAAAACAAAAACAACAAAATTTATCGACGAAACAACTCTATATTAAGTTATGATATTTTGAGTAGACACGTTTTACATGTTAAGTCACCAAAAATCGTATAAGTCTCAACACGTGGGTAGTAGTGTTAATTAAAATCTTGAAAAAGTAGTACGGTTTTACTTGGGGACACGGGTAATTGTCAGTGAGGAGTCAAGAGGAGTTAGGGAGGACTGGAACAACAAGTCAACGAGTTAGTACACACTGAGAAACGTTGGGGTACCTGAGTCGTACGGTCCGAAAGGACAGGAAGTGGTAGAGGGTCTCAAACGAGTTTGAGTACAGGTAGCTCAGTCACTACGGTAGGTTGGTAGAGTAGGAGACAGGAGGGGAAAAGGAGGACAGGAGTTAGAAAGGGTCGTAGTTCCAGAATAGGTCACTCAGTCGAGAAGTGTAGTCTATCGGTTTTTCATAACCTCGAAATCGAAATCAGGAAGGTTACTTATAAGTCCCAACTAAAGGAAATCCTAACTGACCAAACTAGAGGAACGACAGGTCCCCTGAGAGTTCTCAGAAGAGGTTATAGTGTCAAGTGGGATCCGTCAAGTATTAGACGAAAGACAGGGACACCAACACGGATAAGACCTATAAGAGTATTTGCCTCAGTATGTTACACATCAAAAAGAACTGACCGGAAAAAGTCAATCGTATTACAAAAGTCCCAAGCAGATACACCATCATACATAGTTATGAAGTAAAGAAAAAATTTTTACTTGAAGTGAAAAATCTTGTCAAAATCTAAATGTCTTTTTAACTCCGACATCATCTCTGAGAGGTATATGACATGGGTCAAAGGAGTTAATAATGGTCGAATGTTATCATATCATGTACGAACTGTAACTACTTGGTTGTTACTATGTAATAATGATTTATTTGGGTACGAAATAATTCTAAAGAAGTCAAAAAGGGATTTCAGTAAACTCACAAGGTCCTAGGATAGGTCTTATGGTACAATGTAAATATAATGAAATTTAGTAGTATATAATACAACTTAGTAGTACAGTGGAATCCGATGAGAACCGATACTGTCCAAGAGTCTGAAAGGAACAAAAAATACTATAACTGTTAAAACTCCTGACGACCAGTCTATATACCATGTCATAGGAGTCAACCCTGAAAGGACCACCGTGTCACCATTTCTTACACGAACGGTTACGTCCACTGTGTCCAAGTTAAGGCCTCAGTCCTTCCAGGGGACCTCTTCCTTTACCGTTGGGCGAGGTCACAAGAACGGACCCTTTAGGGTTCCTGTCTCCTCGGACCGTCCGATGGTATGTGTCCCAATGTTTTCTCAACCTGTGTTGATTCGTTGATTTGTTATTATTGTAACAGTCAGTCCTAAACAGTCTACAAAGGGATTAGTAATCTAACTAATACCCAAACCCCGGTGTCGTCTTTTCACGGTAAAAACAGTGTAGTACAGTTCCATGTATGACAGTTGTACTGAACATTAACGGTTACAACTGAAATTAGAAGACCGATTCCATCACAAACAAGTCAAAGAGTCGACGTTACAATTGAGAAAAGGGGGAAAGGTATGACGAGAGAAACCTTCCATCAGTGATACTGATTGGGTCCGAATTCCACACCCCTCAATACGTATCTAAACAGAGGAGGGGAAGGGAGTAAGTACATAAATAAATAAAATTTTTATAATTAAATAAACCGACACGACCCAGAATCAACGTCGTACGTCCTAGATCAAGGGACTGGTCCCCGACTTGGACCCGGGGACGTAACCCTCGTACCTTAGAATCAGTGACCTGGTGGTCCCTTCAGGGATGAATAAATAAATATAGTCACGACTACTACGGATAAACAACATATGAAACCCAATATTAGGACGACGACGACGACGACGATTCAACGAAGTCAGCACAGACTGAGACACGCTGAGGTATCCACCGTCGGGTGGTCCGAGGGGGCAGGGACCCTAAAAGGTCCGTTCTTGTGACCTCACCCAACGGTAAAGGAAGAGGTTACGTACTTTCACTTTTCATTTTCACTTCAGCGAGTCAGTACAGACTGAGAATCGCTGGGGTACCCGATATCGGGATGGTCCGAGGAGACGGGTACCCTAAAAGGTCCGTTCTCATGACCTCACCCCACGGTAACGGAAGAGGCGTAATATTAGGTCATGATGAAATAAGTAAAACAACGAGTTTGAATAAGTCTAAACCAGTAACCTTTGACAAAATCCACCGAGGATACAGGAAAACTCCGAAGGGACCACCGAGTATGGTATTTCTCAGACGGACACCACGTCCTCTGGGTCCAAGCTACGGACCCAACCCTTCTAGGGGACCTCTTCCCTTACCGATGGGTAAGGTCATAAGAACGGACCCTTTAGTGTACTTGTCTTCTCGGACCACCCGATAGTAGATACCCCAGCGTATCTCAGTTTGTACTGACTCGTCGATTGTTTGTTTGTTATACAGGAAAACTGAGTGAAGGTAATAACCCGAAGTAGAAAGGAAGGAAGGAGGGAAAGAGAGAAGGAAGAAAGAATGGAAAGGAATGGAAAACCGTGGCGTCCTACGAGATCTGAGTGAAACATATAAAGACCGAGGTCAAGATCTTAGTCGGTGAAAGGGTTTCTAGGGGTGAAGGAAAGTAACTTCTTACTATAATCTTTGGTTCTGGACCTATGAATCTACACAAGCAACAATGACTCTACAGTAACAAAGACCCGGATGAGTGACGACCGTCTCGATCCATTATGTACACACTTATGATTGGAACATATATATAACTATACTCATGAGTAAAAAAAGAAAAAATTTTTTTAAGATTATCAACGACGATGACGATTCAATGAAGTCAGCATAGGTTGAGACACACTGGGGTCTCTACCGTCGGGTGGTCCGAGGGGACAGGGACCCTAAGAGGTCCGTTCTTGTGACCTCACCCAACGGTAAAGGAAGAGGTTACGAACTTTCACTTTTCACTTTCACCTCAGCGAGTCAGGACAGTCTGAGAATCACTGGGGTACCTGACGTCGGAGGGTCCGAGGAGGTAGGTACCCTAAAAGGTCCGTTCTCATGACCTCACCCCACGGTAACGGAAGAGGCAAGATTGTCAATAAACAATAAATAAACCGACGTGAGTCAGAACGTACACTCTAGAAATCAACGCCTTAAGTTTGAGAATCAACGTCATATAGTCTAGATCAAGGAATTGGTTCTGGTTTGGACCCGGGGGACATGACCCTCCTACCTCAGTATCGGTGACTTGGTGGTACCTTCAGAGTCATGAGATAAGGAAAAATAAACATCTTATTATAAGGTAACGTATCTATATGATGTAAAATAAGTAGGTAATTAGTCAAGTCTCCGTTAATCCAACAAAGGTGAAACCCTGATAATACTTATTACGGAGACACTTGTAATCCCGTGTGTAAAAACACACTTGGATACAAATACAATCGGGATCCTCATCTTAAAGACCCAGTATAACATTGAACTACAAATTGAAAAACTTCTTGACAGTCAGACAAAAAATTTCACCGAAATGGTGAAATGTAAGGGAAGTCGTAATATATTCCTAAGTTTAAGAGGTGTAGGAACCGTTGTGAACAATCACGGATAGAAATTTCTTAATACTGTCGGTAGGATCAACTGTACTTCATCATAGAGTAACACCAAAACCAAACTACGGGAGTTACTGATTACTACAACTCGTAGAAAGATACACGAACAACGGATAAACATATAAGGGAAACCTTTTTTGATAAGTGAAGGAAACGGGTAAAAATTAATCCATTAAAAAAAAAATAATAACTCAAAATTCTGAAATATGTCGGATCTATATTAAGGAAATAGTCTATATACTAACCATGTATAAAGAAGGATAAGACACCCAAAAGAGAAGTGAAACGACTACCACGGGAACGTTCGTTTTGACAAATTAGAAATACTTCAGGTCGAGTAATAAAAGAAAACACAAATACGAAAACCACAGTATCCTAGGTAAGTAAAAATTACCACTAGAAAATAAAACGGAAGAAAGACATCGTTCTTGACCGGAGTCGTTACTCTTTGCAGGGAACACTACCACCCTTTATGTCTCAAACTGGTCTTTCGTGATCGAGGAGGGACTTCTCAGTTATCTCCGACGATTCCTTTCACTATTAGTACTGATTGTGTATGACGTGTTCTGACTCACGGTCTGTGACACGAGTCGCGAGTTTCGTAGAAAAAAAAAAAAAAAAAACTTGGGAGTCTTGTTTGGTCTCTGTAATAACAAGGGTGAACTTCGAGGTACATTTACCACAGGAGTTCTCGGATGTCGACCATTCCCTACCTCGGTTCCACTGTCCAAGTAAGAACTACTAAAAGTGTCCGAACGTGAGTAGGACAATCAAAGTTCAGGAGTCTCGGGGATAAGGAATTTGTGTGTCATTTGTGAGGTGTACATAAAAACTCCCGGATTATACCTTATCCGTAACACGAGCCATAAGCACTTGTTTGGTCCGTGACAGAAACGGGAGTTCCTTGAATGTCTGATCCTTACTCTGGTCTCTAACCGTCCTAGTGTGTTTATTTACATTTTACTGGTGACCATAGTCCCGATCCTTCTCCCAGGTCACAACGCTCTCAAATTTTGTCCTGCGGACAGAACAAGACCTCCTCTCGAAGTGCCTGTAGAAGTGGTCTTCTCTACAAACTCGACTCTGGAACGTCTGTTGTAACCCGGTAAACTCCCTTCTCGAACCCCGTCTTGTAAAGTCCTTTTTCCTTGTCGTGTAAGTTTTCGTGACCCCGTCCCTTCTTAAATACATGAAAACGATCATCTAAAAAAATTAGTAGTTCTTTAAACACGAACTACACCTCTAAACCCCCTTAGAACGGCTACGTTCTACTTTGCACGTGACACGTATCATTCCCGAAGGGACCACCGAGTATGTCATTTCTTAGACGAACGTCATACCCTCTGGACCCAAGCTAGGGACGCAACCCTTCTAGGGGACCTCCTCCCGTACCGTTGGGTGAGGTCATAAGGACGGAGCTCTTAGGGGTACCTGACTCCTTGACCCGCCCGATGTCAGGTACCCCAGTGTTTTTCAGCCTGTGCTGACTCTCTGATTCGTGTCGTGTCACGTATTATTAGACATGGACCCCTTTAATGACCTGAAGTTTAAAATAAATCTATACTTTGGTAGGTCTTGGTACTAAATAAATTGTTTGTAAAGAGTCCCCCTAGGACTCCACCCTCACCCCCTCCACCCCCAACCTCCTCTCTCCGTATCTTCCTGTGTCGTAACTAGTCTGTTATTCTTCAGTGGTCTTCCAATACTTCTTTCCTTCACTGTGACTATCCTAAAGACAAACTTTTCAGCTACCCTGTGAGACCCCTCTCTCCTAACCACTCCTCGTGTCACCTACGTCCCTTTTGTCCATCCTCCGGTACCGTCACCAGGCCGTCCGTCACTACCACCACACCTACTTCTACCGTCACTGCCCCTCTTCCCTGTGTTGGCTGGCACAAACAAGTAAGCCGACACACCCACGCTCAACCCACGAGTAGATCAGGGAGGAGAGGACCGGGTCCTGTGTAGGGCACCCGAACGAGGCTTGGGGCGGAGGGTTCTCCCGTCACTCAACGTCCGAGGACCCAAACACGTGAAAGACCAAGGAGTTACCGGGGACGAAGGGCGCCAGGTTCGACAAGTCGAACAGAGGGTTCCTCCAGAAAAAGAGGTCACTCACCCAGGCTTCTTACTGTCTCGGGAGTGATTAGACGAGGACGAGGGCGACTGACTACTCCCACGAACCGTCCCCCAACGAGACGACACAAGAGACGTCGGGGGTTGGACCTCCTCTCGACCCCTTAATGACGACGACCCCGAGGACTGGGGGGAATGGGGTTTGTTTACTTCCCTTTCGAACTTGAAAGAAGAAGGTGTTCCTCTTTGTGAAGACATAAACACTGACCCTCTCTTATATAAAATTTCGACTGAAAAGACTACTATCGTCCCTATGTCAGGATAGTCTCTTTTAACTTCATGCTTATTTATCTTCCTTCTGATTGGTCATAAGTATAATCATGGGACGTAAAAACATACAAAAGGCTGAGTATATATGAAGTTATCCAGTGTGCATGACTTATATGAAAACGTACAGAACGAGAAAATCTAGACAAAATTCGTAAAAGAACACAGTAACACTAGAGAGGGTCGTGTTAAAAATTATAGACGTTTCATCAGAAAACCCCCCTTTCCATAAAATGTATTGGAAAAGGATAGACAACTTGTCAACCCAACCCATATTGAAAATGATAACGTTCATCCAGACACTACTTGCAGAAACAAATATTTAGATATGGACGCAAAACCTACGGGAGAGGGGGACATCTAAAGATCTGTCCTCTAATTACTCCCCTCTCTATGTCTGTTCGGTCCTTTCTTGTAGAAGTACATCCTACGACGACGACGACGACGATTCAGCGAAGTCAGCACAGGCTGAGACACGCTGGGGTCTCTCCCGTCGGGTGGTCCGAGGGGACAAGGACCCTATTAAGGGTAGTTTTCTATTGAGACGAGGACAGTCCTCTGCGATTTCTACCTGACACAAAGAGGGAGACATTCCTGGGCTACGTCGGTAGTGAAGTGGTAAGCGGTTCGTAACCGGTGATCCACAGACATACAGTCCTTAATGTAGAAAAGATATCTCTGGGGTGATCTAATTCCCGAAGTCTCCGTCGACCTCGACCTTAAAGTAGTCAACGAGAGGTAGAACACCGTCTCAGTCCGCAGGTGGTCCGGACCCTCAGGCCAAGGGGACACGTCGGTCTCTGGTCGATTCGTTGGAACTCGCGACAGTGAAGGGGACGTCCCCGGTCAAAAGAGTACACATTTTGTTTGGGGGTTTCCGTCCTCAACCCCGAACTGGTCTGAAACAATAACAACGGTAAAGTCGGAGTCTTGGGAATAAAGTTTACTTTAAACTGGTCTTGGGATTCGATCTTTTGTCTAACGCCCCGTTGACAGGGGTATCTGCACCCCCTCGTCACCTTCTCCACCCCCGCCCCCACCCCCAACGCGATCAGACCTTTGAGACCGGGTCCCCTACCTTCAACGTGAGGTCACGTCAAGAGAAGGGACACCGACTTCAATTTTTTGTTAATAGAAAGTAGATATAAATTTAGGAGGCTACACGACTAACTACTTTAGGAAAGAGAATTTCCGTTAAACCTTTAGCCTGTTTCATCTCGTGTTTCGGCACCTACAAATCTCTCCCCCCCGGTCATCGCACACTCTGGCCAACTTTCCCACTGGGACCGTGAAGATTCTTCCGTCGTCGTGTTACCTGAGAACCTTTCTTCGCCACAGTTAAATAAGGGCGCAACCGTGGCGGGGGAGTCACCCCGCCTTAACGAACAAAAGTTGGGAGGGAACGGGCCTTAGAAAGTCTGGTTTAAACCCAGGTGTTAACCATCGTTAAACTTGGGTCTCATTGGCTGCCTGTCCATAAAAATGCCTGCGGGTTTGTGACACTTTCTATGTTTATCCCACACCTATACTGGTCTCTTAACGGAGGGCGGGGGGGGGGGAGGGGCGACCTGCGCCTAGCGCCCACCGCCCCTTGGACCATCGGACCCTGGGACGAGAGGTCAGTGCCGTCGTTCTGACCGTCGCGGTTGGGTGAACCGCCCCGGGCCCTAGGCACCCTGCCCTTCCCCTCGCTCGCCATCACTCCGGAGCGGTGTGGCCTGCGTCGTCCGCGGGCCCTCCTCGTGGGCCACCTCCCGCTACTCGGCCCCAGCCACGTAGTGCTGGTCCTCGGGAGGGTGGGACACGCCATGGCAGCCCCCTCCGGTCACGGTCGCGGACGCCCCCTCCCCAACACGGCGGAAGGTCCCTCTGGGCTGGAAAGAGGTTCTCCGCACCACTCGAATTCAGAGGCCCTAGGCGTCACTCCACATTTTTCGCCCGTACTGGGGGCTTCGGCGTCTTTCGGGGGCGGGGAGGAGGTGGGGTGGGGGGTGGGGGGCGCTTCGGGCGGGGCCGAGCGTCCACTTACCAGTCGGGCGTGTTTCCTTCGGCCGACCTTTACACCTTAAGCCTGGTTAAATTGCCCTCAAGGACAGCGGGGCTCAGGTCGTCTGGAGTTCGTTTCTTTGGACACCAGTCCTCACCTTCTCCTATTTTGTGTCAAGTGGTCCGGCGCGAATGACCTTTCGGCCTCAAATCAATAAGACCCTATCGCTTCATTGTCCTAATCTCCCTAATTCCTTTAGTGGAGTTTGTCTACTCCTCCCCCATTTTTTTGTGACCAAGATAAACAAAAGAAGGATCCGGAGTTTGTCTAAGTGACCCCGGCTCACCGGTCCTCGCTTTGGTTTCCGGAAAGCCCCCCGTGTCACCTTTAGGGTTCCCAGTCCCTACCTCCGTCTCATCCCCCTCCCTCCCTCAGCTTTTGACCGATCTCCGAGCCCAACTCTCCCTCGGAGAAGATTTTTTGGTCAGTCACCCGGCCTCACTGTTCAGTTTTTCTCTTTCGGCAGCCTCCTCAGAGTCTCTAGAAACGTTTTTAGATTCCACCTGACAACTTTTGGTGTCGAAGGTCGCAACTTACGACCGAGGCGGCGAAGTCGGTTGGAGCCAACTTTACATGAGCAAAGGACGATCCCTCAGGACTTGATAAAGACAAATTATCCGACTCTAAAGACTTCCCAAAAGCAAAACATTTAGTAAACTGAACTGAGATCACAGAAGGGCGGGGTCACGTGTTTCCATTTACACGGGGGAAAGCCCCGGTCAAAGGCGCCGGCGGGGAGGGGCGGGGCGCACCGGCGACGGCGGCGGCGCTAGTTGTTCACGCACCGGCGCCCCACGATCGGAGGCGGATACACACGAGCGAGGACCTTTCTGTTTAGCGAAAGAGGAACCTCAAAGTAAACTTTTATGGCCCTCTGCGGCACAAACGCTATTGGTCATCAATGTCTTCTTTGGCAAGGTCTAGTGCGAGCGGAGGGGCGTCCGGGGGGTGGGGGCCGGGGCCCTGGGCTGGTGCCAGCGTCATGGCTCCTGACCAAGGGAGGGATTGGGCGTGGATTTCAAAGTCCGGGCGTTTTAATGGTCCTGAGGTAATACAACCAATATTTTAAATAACTAGAGAGTAAATCCTTGACTCATTTTGGAACTTTTGGGACTTTGTTTTATCGGGGAATCGGGATGGTGGGTTTGCTTTAGGTGTATGTAATCGCGCTGCTTTATAGTTTGTCTAGTGCCGTCTTTAGTGGTTGAGTTGTCGAATTTACGCCTGACCTGTCTTTCGACAGGGCGCCGGTCCCCGCCGCTCCGCCCTCTGTGTGCGTGTGGACCGATATTTAATTGTAGCCGGAACCGACGGCGCGGCGCCGCCAGTCAAGGGTGGGGGGGGGGTGGGGCTCGGGTGCTCCTTTTGTCTACGTTGCGCTGAGCCCCTCCTCCGCAACGTCAAGAGTCCGGTCGGAGTGGGTTCAGGCAAACGGGGTAAGTGAGTGAGGAGCCGATTGTCGTTTGATTGCGCTGTTGTAAAAGTTTGCGTTGTCTTTTTGGGTCATTGGGTCCTCCTCCTCCACCTCCACCCCCCTCCGAAAAAGAACCGTTTGTTGTGTCGCCTAAGGGTCGGATGTCTTCCCCTTCCCTCCCTTCCGCCGCTCCCCTGCCGCTCGAGCTCTTTCAGGGTAAAGGCGGCGAGGCCTGAGGAAAGTCGAAAGCATGTTTGGGGCTGTCGATGTCGGTTTGAAAGGCAGGAGGGGTAGTAGCCTTGTTCCGTTGTCAGGGTCCGTTCGTTTCGATTTGTTGTTCCGCAGGGGTGAGCCCCCACGTCCCCGCCCCACCCCGCCTCCCCGCCGCTCGCGGCCGCCCGCGAGTCTACACCCAGTCACCGTGGCACGGCAACTGCCGTCAGGGCCGCGGGACCATCACGACCACGTGCGACACGTCCGCCGGCGGGCCGTCGCCGCTCCGCCGCAGACGGCGCAGGGGCGGCCCGCCGTCCATGTACGACTAGTACAGCGCGTCCAGCGGCTCCGTGCGCGCGACGCTCACGCTGCGCTACCGCCCGCCGCCGCTCGACCCGAGGCAGAAGTGGTGGCACGGGTACCCCGGGTCCGAGTACCGCCGCCGCCGCCGCCGGCGGCGGCGCCCGACGACGGGCATCCGACGCCGCCGCCGCCGCCGCCGCCTCCCGCGGTACGAGGGCATCGGGCTCCGCCGCCGCCGCCGCCGGCGCCGCAAGTACATCGAGACCCGCGGCCCGCCGTAGTACCCCGACATGACGTCCGGCCGGTACAGCATCGCCACGTAGACGCCGTCGCGCCCGCCGCCGCCGCCCGACGAGTACCAGCGCCCGCCGCGCATCGGGTCGACGAGGACGTGGTCGCTCATGCGCGGCAACCGGGTCGGCAAGTGCACACACATGCACAGGTCCGCGACCGGGTGCGGGTGGCCCGACGACCGCCGGCGCCGCCGCCGCCGCCGCCGCCGCCGCCGGCGCCGCGGCCCCCCGTCGTCCGGCGGTCCGTCCCTCATGAACAGGAAGAACTCGTCGCAGAACCAGAACGCCGCGCCGGCCATGAACATCAGGCCCATGAGAAAGTATACGTGGCGCGCGTCGGCGAACCGGAGCAGCTACTTGCCGGCGAAGAGCCGCAGGCAGTCGTCAAAGGTTAGCCGCGGGTTCGCGAATGACTAGAGCCTCAACACGTAGAACCCCAAGAGGTTCCGGTAGAACGCGGCGACGGGCGCCCTGGTGTGGTACTTCCGTAAGTACCCGGCGAAGTGCGCCAGGACTAGCGACGGGGGCGGCGGCGGCGGCGGCGGGGGCGGCGGCGGGGGCCGCGAGCGCGGGGGCGACGACGGCGGCGGACGCAAGCGCGGCGGCGGCCGCAAGCGTGATGAGAACGGACGCGGCGGGCCCCGACGGCCCGGCGGGCGCGGACGGCGACCCCACCCACCGGGGTGCCCTAAGAACTCAAGTCAGAGGTCGTCCGACATGTACCGGCCCCGCCCTTCTTCCACGCGGTCCCACCGCCCTCCTCTTCCGCGAGGGCCGCGACCTCGCCGGTGCCACTTTTCCGGACCCCTGAGGCAGCCTCCCCGCGAACCCCCGGCGACCCGGGCGCCCAGCCCGCACTTCCCGTCCGACCGGCGTCACCAGGCGCGGTTCAGTCGCCCTGGGTCGTCCGACGACCGTGGACTACGCACCAGAGCCCGTCCAGCGTAAGCGTCAGACCAGCCCGCGAGCGGCCCGGAGAATATATGGACGAGCCTAGGGGGCCCCAACCCCGAGCCAGGCGGGGAGCGGTGGGCCTCTGGGCCACTAACTGTCCGAACGTCACTACGCGGGACCGGTTAGTAGTGCCTCGGGAACAAGCCGGTCCGACCTTTTTTTTTTTTTCAAGCCCCTCAGGAAAGCAAGTGGGGGTGCGGAGAGACTCCGGACCACTGCACAACTCAATAAGTCTTCCGCCCTCAGGGCCTGTCGGCGAGTCCCTGGTGGTTAATCCCAGAGTTTTTCAAACTTTCTTGCTTTGAGCTCCTCCACTGCCTCCCCCCTCCCCCCGCGCTCGGCCAAACCCCCCTCCCCCGTCCCCCGCGGGTGCCCCAAAGCTTTTGTTGACACAGTTCCGGCCCCCCGCAGGCCAGGGCCCCGGTGGGACGTGTCGAAGGGCGACAGACGCGCCTCCATGAGGCTGGCGAAGACGGCGGTCGCGATTCCCTGTGTCCTGTACCGGTCGATGGGTCCGCCGGAACCTCTGAGCCCCGCGTCACCTCCATGAGGCCACAACCCGAGGCTCTTCGGGAGGGACCTTAGCCGGGGCAAAGCCATCCTGTGAGGCGGCCCTTCGGGGCCCGGTCGCGCGGGTCGCGACTCGCCCCCAGTCCCTCGCCCCGAGCCCTCTGTCCGAAGCCCTGGCGCCCCGCGTGACCCCGACGCTCGAAAGCCACCTAACGGGCCGCGGGCCCGGCCCGGCTCTGCGAGGGTACGCCACCACGCCCCTCACGAACCCCGACCCCCGCCTCCTCACTTGGCCGGAGTCGAGAGAAGAGGGCCGGGGGCAAATCGCCGGGGAAAAACAGAGACGAGAGACCGGTAAAGCCAAAAAGGTCAGGCTACGGGGACTCCCCCTCCCAGCCCGGGGAACCTTTTAGGCAAAAGTACCGTTGTGTCTCGGAGAGATTCACTTTCTTTTCAAAGAACTTCCCCCCCCTACCACCGGGCTCTCCTCGGCTCCGGCAGGACCCCGCGGGGGAGGTGGCCGGCGCGTGGACGGCCCTGGTGACTCGCGACGAGAGCGGCGCGTCGGCGCGGCGGAGGGGCCCCTCGTCCGCGACGATTGCCTACGGCAGGAGGAGGAGGAAGAAGAAAAAAAAAAAAATTTATCGGAAGGGCTGGCCTCGGAGCTCTGAGCCTCGCGGTGTAAGTTGGCGAACAGCCCCAACAGACGGCTTCTTATCGCCGCGCCCCTTCGGGCCGTCGCCCATCGACCGTGGGGCTGATAGCGGCGGAGGTCGGGTTCGATCACCGAGTCGCAAACGTTGAGGGCCTCTGCGGGCTCCGCTGGCCACCCTTCCTTTTCGGTTGGGGCCCGTCTCCACCGTCTCTGACTTTATTCACAAGGGTGACACACCGGGTGGTTGGGGGGGATCGGAGCACCTTTCTACACCTTGGGTTTCTTTCCGCATATAGGATTCACACTTTTTTGTTTTGTTTTGTTGTTGTTGTTTTTTTTTTTTTGTCGAGGTTTGGCTCCAAAAATCGAGGAATATTACGTTCTGGGTCGCTAGGACCCTTCGGACACACGGTCCTCGAACGAAGGGGCAAAGAACGTGTTTAATATTTCATTGGGCGACACTGAACCCCCTGCGTCTCGTCCGGTCGGGCGGGACCCCGGGTGCCTGGCGATCGTGGCCTTAGGACCGAGGGTCGTCGTTGCAGAGGACCTTCAAACCCCAGAGCTTTGGGCGGAGAATTCAAACCCAAGGTGAACCAAGACAACGAGAAGACCCGCCTTCCTTCGCTTGCATATGTCAGTTCCCGACGACGCTAGCAAACTTACCAAGATACGTAAATCCCAAAACTTCATTTGATACACCTTACCAAGACACATACTCAGCACACACACACGCGCACACACGTGCGGGCGCGTGCGCGCGTGCCCATACACGTGAATTCAACTGTACCTGACCTTCCGTACAAAGTCTTTTGTCTTCACTAAGCCGTCAGAGGTGGCCGTTGACAAAAGAACGGTCTGACCCACTGTGTCTGTTTTAAAGGACCCGTTTGGGTGGAAGAGGGGTTCTTCAGTCACACGTCATCGGGACGGGAAGACCGGCGGAAAGGTCTTCGAGAGAGTCCAAGAGACCCGGAGACTCCGACAACGATTCACTTCGCGCAAAATCCTTTGATGGGTTGGCTGCGCGTCGGACCGCACGTCATCGGACTGTCTACAGTCCTAAGAAAGGTTCAAAATCCTGGGTTCATTCGGCAACACCACTGTCGCGGACCCGACGGATGAACGGATCCGTTCCCCACGCCACGGGCCGGCCGCGAGGAGCGGCGTCGTCCAAAAGACCCCCTTGATCAGCGACGAGGGTCGACAAACAGCGAACGAGTGTGGGTAGGGCGCCAAATCCATTCGAGGAAGAGTGTAATTCCAGGAAGAAGGTCTAAATACCGTTAGAACGATCCTAGTCTGTGGGAGAGGGTGTGAGGACCGAAGGGAGCCTCCACTGCTAATTTGGCTAGAGACACGGACCATCGAGACCCCAACAGACGGGTCGGGGTTCAGTTCACAGTGTGGCTGCATGGAAGCTTTGTAAAATCTCCTGTGCAAGAGTCGGGTATGATGGTAAAGTCATTAGTTCGCTCTAATGGTAGTACCCCCACCCCTCTACCTCCCTTCCGTCTTCCTTTGTCAAGAGAATCGTTATGGCCGCGTCCGTGGCCGGTTCGCTGCTGAAAGGAACGCCCAGCCCTCTTCGAAGTGCCGTCCATGATGGCGGGCTCCCACGAGCCATGTCCGCGACGGGCGCCACCTCGGGGTTGGCCACAGAGTCTGGGCGTGAACGTGGGGCGCTCCTTTCGTCTCCCTGTGTCGCACTAAGCCCTTCTCAGGGAAGGTGAGAAACGACCTCCTCTCGCACAAGCCATCGAGAGAGAGGGAGCCCCGGAGGCCCTCGGGAACCCGCCGTTTGTCTCGGGGGGCCTTCCGCCCATCCCTTGAGCCGGTTCGTGCGGCAGGGGTAAGAGGGGTGGGAGACCTCTCTCGAGACCGAGAGAGCCTGACCCCGACCCGGACCCCTAAGGTCCTGGGTCCCGCACCGTTGTCGCGGCAAACAACCGAAGCCAACCTTTGAAGTGGATATCCGCGGGGAAGAGAGGGATGCCCCGAAGCTCCAGCGGGGTTGGGAGGTTCCTTTCCGTCGACGTAGCGACGCCCGTCTTCACCCTGAGAGGAATCTCCCGACAACTACCGTTTTGAGCCCCCCACCCCATCCGAGATCACACCCACCGGGACGTCCGAGGCCCACGGATCCCGCAAAGGTTGAGACGGAAGGACGCCAAACGCCTTTAGGTCACAGGGTCCTCGCAGCATAGACGTTTCACTTGAGGAATCGTGAACCGGACTCTCGATGATCAGCTCGTCCCCTCCCCGACAGGGTCCCGAGCGCGCCCCCACGGGGGCACCTTGGGACGAGGCGGTGACGAGTTCCGCCCGAAAAAAGGGGCTCAGAAGCCGAGTTAATCCTGGGGAGGAGAATCTTCTCCACGGGAAACGCAAGACCCACCCTACCTTACCCACACATAGTCACAGGCGAGGCCCTCGACGCCGGACTGTTATCTCAGTTCACAAGTGGAAAAAAGTTCACGTCAGCTCGGGTCGCTCCCCAGGTCGAAACTCCTTCACGCTTTTTGAATAGGGCTTCTGGGAGTCTCTTCGAAACGAACGGTCGTTCCCCACTCCCTTCAAACGGCCAGATCTCTGTCAGAAAAAAGAATAAAGAAGGACCTCTTGTTGGGAAGTAATAAATGAGACCGAGGACCGGTTCTCCCACATAAATCCGGGGTCTAGCTCCCGGAACTGGTGCTTTAGGCCTCGAATCCAGACAACATCTTAGTAGAGGGCGTTTTCCAGCGTTTCCAGTGGTCTAGAGGTTGCTCCGACCTTCTCTGTCGGCTCGTGGAGCGTCGACAGCTCCAGAGTCGGACTATGGGCGTCGTGGAGAGTAGGGGGTGGGTGGGGGGGACGTCGAGGGTTATTTCGAGAGCAGGAAGTCTTAGACCCTTCCTCGACTGCCAGGATCCGACCGCCACGTCAAACGTCATTATCGGATCAACTGCGAGAGGTTCCTTTCGAATGATCCTCGGTGGTTCCACACGCCACTGTGCCAGGAGTCCCATGGTCTTTCAGAGGTCACCCGCCCGGTTGACATAAGATAGCGTGAAACTACATCGGGAAAAATCCTCACTCCCACATGAAAATTTTCTCAAAGGCTTAACCGAAGGGACTCAATCGACTCGACGCCAGCCACCCATGCCCCTTAGGGGAACCGGGTCTGGAACCGCGAGTCAACGTCTCAGGACAGGTGGACGTCCCACACTGCTGCTCCTACGGTCGGCAAAAGTGATCCACAGCTCGGTGACGGTCCTTAAACCGTTAGAGATGGAAGTCGCGGGAGAGACGGCTGGAGTTTTGCGCTCGTGACGGTTTGCGGTGGGCTTATGTCGGTGGAGGGGGCACCCTTTCCTCCTAGACGGGCCCTTGACCCAGGGTGACCGCCTCGCAGAAGGCCCAGTGACATCAGCTAGACGGCCGGAGCGGGGGTTGAGGATGTGCGCGAGTCGGGAGACTCGACGCCCCTGGGCGGGGGGCGCCTCGTCGGAGGGCCGTGGGTCGTGGGATGGGACGGGAGGGCGACCCGGTCAGCGGAAGGAAGGAAGGAAGACACCGACGTTTCCGTGCCGGGAGAGGCCGCCGCTCCACCGGACGGTCTTTAGCCCGGACCCCTTTGTTAGTTTTTTAGCAATAGACACGCCTTGCACCGACCTCAATAAGGTGAAGGGGCATAGAGTAGATGTGCGAATAGCTCTGGACCCCCCTCCTCCACCACCGCGCCGAGGTAGCTCGCCCGCCACGAAGGGCTCCTTCCTACGGGCAGACCAGTGCCCTGGAGGACCGTGGAGGGCACCCTGGGCCGGCCGGGCAGCCGGGGTCGGGATCCCCCGCGCCCTATCGCCCCGACCCCCGACCCCTCTCGTGCGGGACCTCGTTTAAAATTTAGAGTTCTGTCGTCTGTCGACAAAAGGAAGGGGGTTGGCGGAAAAGGAAAAGAAAAAGCGGAAAAGTGAAAGAAAGTTCTCTCCTCTCGACACCTTAAGCTACGCGCCTTAGAGAGGCAAGAGAAGGGGACGGAACGGCCGGCAGTAACGAAAAGAACCGTGATTTGGAGCCGGCGTGTGGATGATACCCGATGGGCCACGACGGGCCGCGCCCTCGTCTGGTGGCGGGGGCGGGGCGCAGGGGGTGAAGGCGCAGGAAGTCGGCTCTCGCCGCCGCCGGGCCCCCTCGCGGGCCTCCCGACCCCTGGCGCCGCGCGGGGCCGGCGGCTCCCGGTGCGAGCAGGGTGGGGCGCGCGCGAAAGGGGAGGCGCCGCGCCTCGGCGCACCGGGCTCGCCGACTCTGCGTCTTCGCGGGCACCCGGCCCTCGAGACCGCGGCAGCAGGCTCACCGCCCGCTCGCTCCGAGGCCCCGCCGACGACCGCTGCCTCTCGGCCCGCCTCCTGCGCGCCAGGCCCTTGCCGCTCGCCCGGCGGCGGACGGTCCATGCCTCCGGCGGCTCGGAGCCCGGCGGGGCAACTGCGCGCCCAACCGACAGTCTGCCACGCTGTCCCGCTCCAGACGCCGCTCCGGGCCGGCGCGGCCGCAAAACCGCGGGGCCAACGCCAGTGGGGCTAAGGTAAAGAGTCCTTTCGCAGCGGCCCAATGCTGGGGCTCCGACCCGTTTCCACTACAAACACAGTAATTGTCGCAGAGGGGAGCAAAGGGTTGTAGAAAGAAGGGGGTCGCGTCGGCCCGAGCGTAAACTTGTTCGTTGCCTGGCTTGCAGCGCTATTGGGAAGGATTACCCTTTTTTTGACGGGGAAAACACCTTACCAAAGAAATGTTTCGGTTGTTGGTTGGAATAAAAGATCAAGGTTACCGATAGGGAAATACTCAATATAATAATTTCTTTAGGCTATGATTAACACGGCTAAATTGAACAATTAATCAACGTTTATTTGATAAGTAATCACCATTTTATTTTATTTTGGGTACACGGATCTATAGTAAGGTGTAAGTGTATAACATCACAGACGTATCGTATCCGTATGATTTAATTCAAGGATTTTCCAAAGAGGAGTCCTATTTATTAATTTTATATAAGATGAAATTAACTGTAATATCTCCTGTATTTACTCGAAAAGGAAAATCTTTCTTTATCGGTAAAGATTTATTTCGAACGTCAGACCTCTTACCGCCGAAGTCGGTTTACTTATCAGTAATGATGGAAAAGTTGCTGCACCCGGAAAACTAGTCTTTTCTTTAATCGAGATTTTTTGTCTGTTACCTTCGGACGGGACGTTATCCTTCTTTTAATCTGCCGGTTCCGAGAAGTGTTGTGGATAAAGATATTTGGTATCTCGAGGAACGAAAAGTTAATGTCGACAAGTAAAGTATATTCCTTTCCCCTTTTTGTCCGGAGATTACATTTGAGCGAAAGTGGTATTTCGGAACGAGGACCGTACGTCGGTCCGATGGATGAATGATAACAAAAATCAGGAGAGTAGTTAATCGATTATGATATATAAAATTTACTGAGACTCCCATAAGTGTCTGAGAGAAGGGGGAAGGGGTGGGTCTGTTTTGGGTTCGACCTGAGGGTACTTTCCCGATGGTAAGCCACGTGTCTGTGAATTTACATATTTCAAATTACAAAAATAACAAGGAGTTTCTTTTTGGTATAACTTTTGGGACGAAACAAAAAAAAAGGATATAAAGAATCGGGTAATAACTTTCTGGGTCTGCTCCACTACTGTCCCCTCCCTGTATTTACTCGTCGAAAGTCCTAACAAAGATTAACAAGTGTCTCGATTTAGGTAGAGGTCTAGTAAAAAGACACGGGACATCTGGTATTAAACCAAATATGTAGAAACACAAAAATTTTATACGTAGAACTTTAAACGGTTGGGGTAACCAAACCACAGTAATCTATATTAAAGTAAAATTTTTTAATACTGCAGAAGTGGTAAACCCACTTTAATAGATCAACCGTCCTTCTTTTTTTAGGGTAAACATCCTACACGATGTTTTATTTCAGAAGTTGTATGTATTTGGTTTTTATACTCTTTTTATAAACCATTATTATGGTTTCTCAGAATTATTCGGAAACTGACGTACAAGATCTTTGTAGTTTCGTCCCAGTACCCAACCCTTCCGAAACGAAGGGAACTTTCATTTTATGAATAGTAGACTAGAAACACTTAGTGATACATTTAAGAGACCTCTTGATTTATTATCCCGTTATGATATCCCAATCAGACCCTTGAACGTCTAAACACAACACAAGTATTTTCCTGAATTTTAATAAAAATTTTTAAGTCAGTTTCTCCTAACTAAACGAGTGTCATTTTGATTTCTTTACAAAAAATGGATTGATATTTTAGTAAATTTATTTTATTGTGTTATTGGTACTTGAACAGGCACTTCCTACAGTAAGGGAAATAGGAAATTTGTTGGATCTCTATCAGACGGTTACATCTTCCTTCCTTACCTGTTCTCATCTCGGTGATCCTACTAATAAGTTTCACAAAGGTTTCTCGTTGATGTTTTTTACCATGGGTTTACCAAATACGAGGACAAAGGAACATAAGGAATAACTCATACGAAGATAAGTTACCAAAAGATGGTATAAAAAACATAGTTCCTTTAATAAATAATACAAACGAAACTGAGAACTCGTAAATGAAGAAACGACGAAACAAGTTTACCTACAGTCTTATCTCAATGGTCTTCGTAAAACGGTTCCTCGTGTCTCAACGGTACAGTAACTCTTCTAGGGGACCTCCTCCTTTACCGTCGGGTGAGGTCATAAGAACGGACCCTTTAGGGTACCTGTCTCCTCGGACCGACCGATGTCAGGTACCCTAGTGTTTCTCAGTCTATGTTGACTCGGTGACTCGTACGTGCGTACGTACGACTTCTTCCCTGAGAAAGAACCGGTATTTCAGGGAACTTAGGCACTCTGATACTCTACCACAGACAAAAGTCTTTCTTAAGGTGTCCAACCTTTAGTAGTTGAACGGTTCCGCTCCAAAGCACCGTCTCCAGTCGTTACACACTAGTGTCTAGCCATTGACTTTCAACAGGTCTGGTTCTCGACGTACTAATAAAACTACCCAGGTTGAGATATAATGTCGTGAACCGAAAGTAAAACTTCTTTCTAAGTCCACACACTACAACACCCGTCAACTCGACTTCAAACCCCCTTTCATGTTTTTGACAGACGTCTCTCCGGACTTCCAAATAGATGTCGTCGAAACCTTACCCTGTTATATAAGTCTTCCCCTTATATCTTTCTTTACAAAGAGACCTACAACTGTACTCCACCTCGGACCCACAAATATGAAAAGACTTACTCAAGTCGTCTAACCAAAAAAAAAAAAAAAAACTCTCTATTAACTGTATATGATAATATAATCAAAGTGACATGTACTAAATAATTTATAAATACACATAAGGTTTTACTAGTGACGTCATTCAAGTCAATTATAGGTACGGGTATGTATCCATGAAAAAAAAAAAAAAGAACACTACCCCTGAAAATCCTAGATAAAAGTCGTTGAAAGTTTATGTGTTATGTCATAATAATTGACATCGTCCGTGTAAATAATAAGAAGGGCTTGAAGTCAACAGAGTAGACTTTCTTCACCCATCAGTCCGGAAGAAGTCACCGAATCCCATCTCTAAGTCACTCTATTATGTTGACTTTCGTAGACCGTAAGACAGATCGTGCCTCGTGGGAGTTAATTCTCAATAAAACAAAAAGTTGACCCGAAAGAATAAGGACACTTTGTCCTAACTTTTAAGGAGATCACACCCCCTCTCCCCGGGTACAGTGAAAAGAAGGGGGAATGTACCGATACGTGTCTACAAAGACCTTACTTAGTATCAGGAACTCCTTCAGGAAAAACTTACTCTCCTTTTTTTACTTGATTAATGAGGTACCAAGGTTAAGCCGTAGAGTCAGAGGGTGTAAGTCGGGTAGTGAACTCTAACAAAGGTAGTCCCGGCAGATCTCTCGTGAGTGACTGTACTCCCCCCGAAACCAAACACTGTCTCCCCGGAGAACACAAATTAAGACTCTATTGTATTTTATAGGAATTATCATCTCTGTACGGAGGACAATTTTTACATGTTAATCACAGTGTAGGAAATAAAAACGGATTTTACATTCAAAATTAAAAAAAGGAAGTCTCGAGTTATCTTTCCTATAAGAAAGTTGTCTAACGTAGTCCTCGGCACAACTTCGTTCTCGGAACAAGACTAAAGTATCGAAAATACAAAAGAGACTCCAGAGTCTTTATCCGTGTCAGCTGGTTCGGTTCCTTTCTTTTCATCAAGATTAGTGGACGTCTCTAATCTCAGAATAGTAAGGAATGTCGTCGGAGATTTTTCTGAATCTCTTAGTGTTTTTGGTAAAAAATTTTTATTTATTTAACCTCTCTGAAGTCAAGTTTGATTCTCATTAAGATATCAATCAGACACCGTAAGCAACGTAAACTTCTTTATCTAGACCGTACTTTGGAACTAACTGAGGATCAATGTTGAAAACGACTTTCTGATCCCTCCCGAGACGACCTATTTTCATGTCGGGTCTCCTTTCCAGTTCTCGGGTCTGGACCAAACTTAGGACGGGACCGGGAATGATCTTCAATGGATTGAAGAGACTCGAAGTCAAAGTAGATATTTTCACCCTTAACTAATATGTGGAATTCTACTAACCCCTTTTATTTGTTCTAATACATTCATTTCATGGTTTGAGTCACACCTGAGTCATCTACAATCAAATAGTAGTAGTGTCGTTAGAACACTCGATATATGTGTCTATCCCTGTTTGAATGAATATAAAATTGTCTACTCCTTTATCCGAATCTTCCTAATCACAGGACAAGTTTTGCCGTCTCGCATAACACTGGTTTTCGTCGGTATCTTTCCTGGGGAGGACTGAGGAACAGATAAATGCATAGGTGGTTTAATATCAAACGAACGAGAAACAGTTACTCATAATAAAAGTAATTTTACGTTTCGGATGTCACGACAACATGGTATAATTCTTCCTATAGTAAAGAAGGATATAGATTCATATAAATTCATTTCGGGGAGTACTACGGGTCTACAGAATCACTTGTCACTGTTTACCGTCTCCTTCTTACTTCTCCCTGAGATGGACGGGATCCAACAAGGGCGTCTCCTCCCGAAGTCTCTCTGTGGTGGTCAAGAGTTTAATGAGTTTAATCTTTGTAATTTTGACTGTGACTCAGTCTAAGTCCTAATTTATCTATTTGGTAATACGGTCACACTCGAAGAGTCTCTCATGTGGGATTAGAGAGTACCACTGCGGATAAAGGGAAGTACGAATCCTCAGTTTTGTTAAGGCACAAAACAATCAGTCGGGACAGTCCATCCGGAGTGTAACTTTCGGTATGGTTTCGTCAGACTACTATGTCGTAGGCTGAGTGGTCGTCACTGGAGGGTGAAACGGGTCCCAAGTTCAATTAGAGAACCGAATACAGTATATGTAAGTTTCCATCCAAACGGTCTCCAAGGTCTTTTAACATTACTACCACTAGTGATATCCAACTGTGACATGTACCAGAAATGTCTACAATACCATAAACAAATTAGGATCGTTGGACAAATTCCGATGGAATGTCTCATTGTTTCGAAACTCTAAAATAGAGATAGAACTTTACTACCCGAAAAAGGTGGTGTGACGGGATCCTCCCGGACTAAGGGAATGACACACTAAAATCTGTTTCTTATAGGAGGGACCTAGAGTAAACGGGGTACACTCCTTACGCCCGTAACCTGATCTACGAAAGAGTCCCGGGAAAGCGAACTTTCTAAAACTTCTAAGGTTTTGAAAGGTACACTACGGTAAAAATTATCATTCATTTACCTTCACCAGAACCTAAAAGAAGACTTTACCGTCAAGAGAATCTACATGATCAATCTCGGTAGTCGAGGTGGTGGAGACTGTCGTTCGTTTAAGAACCTCTTCGTCTTGGTTCGACTCCTTCGATCCAAGGTCTCGAAATAGGTGTTCTCTTCCGTAGGGGTAGACGACACCCGACCCCGACCTCCTCTCGGACACGTCAACACAATGACTTACAAAAACAGGGAAAGGTCAAACATACAACTTCGGAGTAGGGGACTCACTACCGTAAACCTCCACCCCGAGACCCCTCCACTATTCCAGTACCTCGTGAGTACCCCTGCCCTCATTCACGAAATATTCTTCTCCGGTCTCTCGATCGGACAAGAGAAAGACGACTTCTACCTATGTTATTTACCCGTCAGAAGTTGATCCTTCGGACGAGAATCGTCTTGAGTCGGTACGACCGAGGGACTAGAATCCGAAGAGTCGGAGGTCTTGACACTCTTTATGAGAAGACAGAAAAGTCAGTGGGTCAGAGAATACCATAAAACAATACGGACGGGCTTGACTGGTTCTGTCCAACCTTCTCATGTTCCTATTGTTCCACTGGACCTCGTCAGTGGGTGACGATCAATGGATGGTGTGGAAGGTCCTCGAACCCCACCCAAAGTCCTCCATCTCTTTCGGTCCCTAGTGTACGGACGGGGAAAGAGTAGAGAAATCGGAGTAGAAAGAACTGAGTGGAGCGGAACGGAGATTACGTGATGTTCCTTAGTGAAGGAATCACAAGAACTAGTCAAAGATGAGAAACCGAAAGTAGAAGTGTCTAAACGAAGTAGACGAACCTTGAGGAAGGAATTGACGGGAGGGGGCGAGGAAGACAATTTACTAATTTACAATGAGTCAGGAGTTCTAAGTCGGGTCCAACGGACAAAAAATCTTGTAGAAAGGGCTAAGAGGGGGTCGGGGTGCTAAGTCCGACCTAACCCACGGAAAGGCACTACGAGGGTTCTAGGGGGAGGTGGGGTGGGGTGTCACACAAATAAGAGAGTCTCGAGAACGGTGTGACAAATTGGTGGTTACCAAATAGACAAGTGGAGTAGGGAATTGACACTGGAGGAGCTCCCGTCCCTGAAAGAAGAAAACAAAACCGAAAAAGTCGCGGATCGGGTCTCGGTCCCAGTACCCCCGTGTTTCACACACTGTTGTCGTATACTAGTCCTGGTGGGCGTCATCTGTGGCTTTACTCTAAAGTATCTCGGTTTTTTTAAACCTAGCACGGGGGTTGCTCGAGAGTCGAGGCATCCCTCATCGACCCGGAGACCCCTAGTCGAGACCGTAACGAACACCCTCTGGCGACCCTTTCGTACCTCGTTCTCCGTGGAAGTCCTTACACTGTAACTAAAAGGAGGGGGTGGACTACACCGGCCATGAGACCGGTAGGAGGGTTAAAATAGGTACTTCCATCATACTCTCCCCTGTCCTCGTACATACCGATATACAAGGTACGAGAGGAACGACTGGACACACGGGACCGTGACCGGACGTAGAGACACCTCCCTCTCCAAGAGAAGGAGACAACGTTTCCGTAAGAAGTGAGTGATTCGGTACTTGGATGTTCGACGAACGTGTGTTCCTCCACGGAACAAGACTGACCGTGTCTCCTCAGCATACTAGATCAACCACCGGGACTACAAAACCCGGGGTCCTACTCGTCTTCTCACCTATGAGCACGAGAGTCCGGACCGTGACAGTAGCTCCCAGACAGGAGTTTAAAGGTTGTGTTTTCTCCACCCTCGTCAGAAACCTGGGTATGTTCTCTCCACAAGAGACACGACTACTCTACCCCTTACAGGTTTGATCCCTACGTTTCGTCCGTCTCACGGACATCATTATGTCTCTCTATGTCCGACGTCAGAGAGAGAGGAGAGTCGACTGGTTGTAAGTACGGGTCCCAGTCCTCCGTCACTATTTTAACCTCAGTTCAATAAGACCCGAGTTCACCGGAAAGTCCACAGTAAATTTACTATACTTAGACTGAAAGTGTAGACATTTCAGCGACACACACACTTCCCCCTTCCGTCTCCCACCCCCGTCGTAGACGAACTTACGAGACCTAAGGCTTCCATTCCCTAGTACAACTTATTTACGCAGAGTCAAACGATATTCGGAAACTAGAGGACCTCAAAAACTTATGAATAGAAACGATTAAAACTGAGTAAATTATCTTCAGAGAGGTCCAATCTCTGAAGAGGTTCGGTGAAGGGTTTCAAACACTTAGAGAAACTTCTGAAAAATCGCCCCCTCACGGTTAGACCTAAACACGTAACCTTACAGTAGAACCGACGACTGATATAGACGGTTCCTCTAAACACTCACAATTTATAGAGACTTTTGGAGACTATATGACCTATCATGGACTATCTACGAAGAAGAAAACCAACAAGTCAAGAAAGACTAGTCGAGTTCACGGATACTGGACTCTCCATAGTGAACGAAGGGGGACCAAGAGTCAAAGGAGTCGACATTTTACGTCCAATAGATAAACAAAATAAACAATCAACAAGTAAGTAAGTAAGAAACGAAGAAAGAAAGGCGAGGTACTGGTCTATTGGACCAAACAGAAGATCAGATACAGTGACCTTGAAATTATAACAGATGGACTGTATTAAAAGTAAACTAAATCAAAAAAAAAAAAAAATTAGGTACTACGATAAGAGACTTTTCTCCGTCAATATCGTCACCCGAGGTCCTTCTTCAGACATGTACTCTTTCGTCTGTGGCCGAAACGCCAATGGAAAACAGGAGTAAAACCTTTCAATGAAGACTGAAAACTCCGGGGTGTCCCGTAACTTGTTTCCGCCCGTATACGTTTCAAGTCCATCTCTAATCCGTATAATAGACTGTAGTTATTTGAAAGTAAAACCGTCCTTCTTATATTTACTGACAAGTCGGTAAAAGTCAACATAATTCAGTTCTTCGATCCGACTACGAATCAGAACAATTTACAGGTAAAAAGAAATAAAATAAAATAAAAATAACGTCAGATTAATGAAATGTTATAATATCACTAAAAACGGTATGTAACTGTACTTAGTCGGTACCCACATGTACACAAGGGGTAGGACTTGGGAGGAGGGTGGAGGGAGGGGTAGGGTAGGGAGTCCCAGTAGGGTCACGTGGTCGGGACTCGGGGGACAGAGTACGTAACTTGGATCTGACTACTAGATAAAGTGTATACTATTATATGTACAAAGTTACGATAAAAGAGTTTAGTATGGGGGGAGCAAAAGAGGGTATCTCAGGTTTTCTGACACAATATGTAGACACAGAGAAAACGACAGAGCGTATATCCCAGTAGTAATGGTAGAAAGATTTAAGGTATATATACACAATTATATGACATAACCACAAAAAGAAAGACTGAATGAAGTGAGACATATTATCCGAGGTTAAAGTAGGTGGAGTAATCTTGATTAAGTTTACGTAAGAAAAATTACCGACTCATTATAAGGTGACACATACACAAGGTGTCGAAAGAATAGATAAGCAGACGACTAGTTGTAGATCCAACGAAGGTACAGGACCGATAACATTTGTCACGACGTTACTTGTAACCCCATGTGCACAGAGAAAGTCAAGACCAAAGGAATCACACATACGGGTCGTCACCTTAACGACCCAGTATACCGTCAAGATAAAGGTCACAAAATTCCTTAGAGGTGTGACAAGAGACATCACATTTACGGGTGAAAATTTTCTAGTCAATGGGATAGAACCTGTCACACCTTCTCCATCTACGACGGGAGGTCCTTGAGTCAGATAGTCTTCTCATCGACTTTGTTACCTCTTCCGTTACCGTTGGGTGAGGTCATGAGAACGGACCTTTTAGGTACCTGCCTCCTCGGACCACCCGACGTCAGGTACCCCAGTGATTCTCAACCTGTACTGACTGCTGAAGTGAAAGTGAAAAGTGAAAGTACGTAACCTCTTCCTTTACCGTTGGGTGAGGTCACAAGAACGGACCTCTTACGGTCCCTGCCCCCTCGGACTACCCGACGGCAGATACTCCAACGTGTCTCAGCCTGTGCTGACTTCGCTGAATCGTCGTCGTCGACTTTGTTTTCGGTCCCATAGGAGTCCCGTAAATGTTTCCACAGGTCACGACATTCTCATCTCCCCTCTCTTCCACGGTAAAAACAGACCCCATAAAATCTTCCTAAGAACCTCTTCCACCCGAGACACAACACTTGATACGTGACATTCTGTGTCTACCCGTTTCTAGGAACTACTCCTTCGTTACTCGTGTTTTCGAGTAATTTATACTATCACGTTCTACACAAACCCTTTACCATTCTAGGTACACCGAATCTCGACCTTCCTTCGTGTCACATTTCCACTCCCCTTCCTCAATCCCAACTTAACACCTCCTGTAACTTCCGGTTCGTCTTCTGAAACTCAAGTAAGAGACATGTTACTTCGTGGTCACCAGGGGTGGGGTCGGGTAGGGAAACGGGTGGAGTCCATCCTAAATGTATGTCACTAAAAATCTGTTTTGCCATTAGTAATATTACTACGGGGTTTAGTTAATATTGAAACGTTACCTCTTTAACCCCGAAATCTTTTTTAAGAAGACTCTAGGGGTAGGTTTTTTCTTTTACAGAACCATTAGGAATCACGTGTTCTCTTCGTCACACCTCTTCGAACTCCATGACGTGGGCTTTCGGATTCTGGACTCAGACTCAAGCCTGTTCAGTGAAGGGAAGATACCCGCGGACGGACGAGGAGGGACCATCCCCCTACAGGTACCGGAAGAGTCTATCAAGTCAATTAGTTCGCTAAATTATCTCTTCTAGGCAAACATTTGAGAGTCTATGATAGACATTCATTTCTTGACAAAAAGTAATTCTTGTCTTGTAAAGTTATTTCCACCTAAAGTTTTCTCTAAGGACGGTTCGCAAAGACGGATCCCGGTCACCACCTTTCTCAAGTCATTACTTTTATATACAGGAGTTGTGCACGAGAGTCGTATTCGTTACCCAGACTGACTCCTTTAGGAAGAAAGACTTTTCATTTTCACCCTCCCTTTACCGGAACAACCCCTAACGACTACAGAAAGGCTAACCGTCATAGAATAGTTCACGAGCGTCACAAAGGAGAAGGTAACGGAAACCACTGTAACAAAATAGTCGTCAGGGGTCACCTGAGTTTTACGCTGACAAAAGTTCTTCAAAAGAGTGATCGACGACGTCATCCGTCTAGCTACACTACACCGACCACCAGTTCGAACTAGTATATATTACCTCCCCGGGG
The DNA here is from genome assembly GCA_006410555.1 of Capra ibex. Classification (NCBI taxonomy): domain Eukaryota; kingdom Metazoa; phylum Chordata; class Mammalia; order Artiodactyla; family Bovidae; genus Capra; species Capra ibex. The sequence goes on along the minus strand of SJYO01029184.1, from coordinate 5,915,661 downwards.
AGATAATTTTAGGAGTCAAAACACCTTAAGGGACCACCAGACCACCCAGGGGTCCCAGTCCCTTGACGTTCCACGTACCCCACCACGGGGGGTTTTTTGGGAGTCAAAATTTTCTACTTCAGTACACGGGGAAGTAATCTCTTCCTGTTATAATTCCTTTAATACTCTCACCAACCTGGAAAATCGAAAAAGGGTAATATGAACAGTTATTGTTCATAGTGTGCACAGGTTCAACCTTCGTCATTCTTCCCTTTCGGGGTCGGCAGTCTAACATATCTTCCTCCTCTCCTCCTACGTCCCTGAACCTTTTACATCTTGGCCCGTGTCTCTTCTTTCCGTCTAATCTACAGGACCTGGGTCAGGAAGGAGGGAGACAGGAGGTCACGGGGACTCACAGATCAACAACGACTCTACCTCTAGGTCGATCTTTACTGTGAGACGAAAGGTCTTTGGTTTTTATTGGTCTCTCCCGATAGTTAAAGATCGGGAGGACGAGAAAACTAAATATCGAGAATTTAAGTGCCAGAGGAAAGGTAAGGGTTTGGTGACGGAGTGGTGGAGGAAAAGAGATTCGAAAAATTATAGGTCTACACTGGGACAGTGAATTGAACAAAACTTAGTGAGTCGTCGACAGGTCAAGGACATCTCATTTCGATCTGGGTACTTTCACCGTAAAGTCCCTGAAGGACTAGACCAGGGATGGACGGCGAGAGAAGGAAGGGAGGGTCAGGACACTCGTCTATAAATGTAAAATCGAGTTCGAAATGAAGGAGGTAGGGGACGTGTGGACCACAACAAGATACAAGGACGGAACCACCTAAGACATATGTTACAACGACATTAATATCAGAGGACTACCAAACGAACGAAAAGAGAGGGACCCGACACAAAACTCGATGGTCTCTGTCTGTAATAAGTAAAAACATAGAGTTGAGAAAAGAAGGAGAGAAGTGGTGCAGACTACTACTCATTGAATGAGAGGAACAGAGGACTGTGTGTGGTAAATAAAGAGGAAGAGAACGTAAGGAAAAGTGAAACCAAGTGAAACCAAGTGAAGTCAAGTACGACAAATGACCCGTCACACCAACAAGAACCTTTATCCTTGTATTCCTTCTATAATATGCCAACGACAAAACTCCCAGAGTGTCAGATCAGCCCTTTGACGACCCCTGTCTTCAACAGTGCACGTCCGACACCTCGGGTGTCTGGGAATCCTCATCGGGACCTTACGGAAAGGAGGAAAGGACCGAAGGTGTCGTCGTCGGGACGGGTGGAGAAAATAAGACCCCTAAGATGCCTTCGAAAACAAACCCACCCTCCGTTCCCCTAAGGTGACCCCTTTTTTCTTCGTTTACAAACCTATGGCACAAAATTTCATTCTTTATGACACATTTCGCGATAATTTTGTCAGATTTGTTTTCTCTGTCTGTGGGACAGCAGATCAAACCGTTTTCAACCCAAAGAAACGTTTCGGGGGGTGGTGTGGTGAGACAAATACGAAACTTTCCTCAAACCCCCATCCACCCACCTGCGGGAAGGTGGACCAAGGGTAGAAAGGATGAACAAGGGCGGAGGGAACGACTCACTTTTGAGGGGGTATATATTAAATCCACAGAAGGTCGAAACTCTCTCTATTGTAAAATCGAGAGGGTTTTGTACTTCAGTGGTCCTCTCCTCCACACAGTTCAGGGAACTAGAGTCTGGTCCAAGCACCGGTACCAAAGACAAGGAAAAGATAAACAGTCGAGGGAGGGGTGGGGAGAAGGGGAGGGACTCTTACACTCGGGAACTACCGTACACACGAGTCACGGACCGCCACCCGGGACGTCTGTTGTCTACGAATAAATCTAAACTCCTTCCCTCCCTTCTTCAACAGTAAAGTGGGTTTTCTGAAAATCTCGTAATGAAGTCCAGATCCACTTACACCGGAACCCCCTTGATCCCAAAGACCTCGTGTTCGAGTTTCGAGACAGGTTACATGAATCAAATGAATAGTTGGGGGCGGGGGGCGGTGGGGGTGGGGGGAGGCGGGGTAGGATACGGTCCTTCCGTACAGGGACCTTCATAGAAGATCCGTCAGCGGAAGGATTGTACGATTCTCGGACCTAAGTACAAACTTAGATGTTGGAGCACGAGTCTTCCTGTGTAGAAAGGTTGAAACTTTTGGTGTCAAAGTACGGTGTCGGCTTCTTTTATAAAAAAGGGGTAGGAAGACTAACTAACTAACTATCTCTGCAAAATCAATAACTTTCACTTTCATGATCAGCGAGTCAGCACAGGCTGAGAAACCCTGGTGTCCCTGACATCGGACAGTCCGAGGCGACGGGTACCTTAAGAGGTCCGTTCTTATGACCTCACCCATCGGTAAGGGAAGAGGTCCCCTAGTAGGGTTGAGCCCCTAACTTCTGACCAGAGGACGTAACGTCCGCCTAAGAAATGGTCGACTCGATGGTCCCTTCGGGTGCTTATGACCTCACACATCGGATAGGGAAGAGGTCGTCTAGAAGGACTGGGACCTTAACTTGACCCCAGAGGACGTAACGTCCGTCCAAGAAATGGTCGACTCGATGGTCTCTTCGGGTAAATCAATAATTGCACGACCTAATAAGACGAAACCGGTGGAAGACCCATATAAAGTTAAGGAATGACCCCCTTTAGTGATAAAATGAAAGGGAGTGACGAATCCCTTTCAGTTTAAAAGGTGGTTGAAAGATGGACTCTCAATACGTTTTTACGTATGGGTAGTAGTCCTTTTACAGAAGTAATTGTGTATTTGTTACCAAGTAATGGGCGGTTACACAATTACATACCATTTGAGTAGATAACCGTACGTTTAAGATTCAACGAGTGGGATCCAAAATGGATGCGGTGAGTGGAGACACTGGAGACTCCTTTGGAAACTTTTTGACAAAGATTTTAAAAACAAGATATTAAAGGGATTACCAGTCTTAAGGTTGTTCGTCACCTAGACATCCGACTGATTTCTCGACTCTGAAGGCGGTTTGACTCTTTAGGAACGAATATGTCCTTTTCAGTAAGGGGGAACAAAGGTATTGTAACAAACATTAACTCAAATAATGGGTTCAAATAGGACACTCGTAGGTCTCTCCATGATCCTTTTAGTGTTTTCTATGTAAAATCTGTACATTTATTAGTACTCAGACGGAATTATCAATTACATGTATGGTCACTCCTGGTTTTCTATCAGTATCTAGAGGTAATTCCAGTAAGTAAAAGTGATGTATATAATAGTTTAACCGTTCCCTAGTTGAGTCCGGTTACACATAAACTCGTAGACCGACAAACTTAGATAGGTGATGACATCGACACCCCATCCTCTTTGATAGCGCCTGCACGACAGTGAGATGGTCTTTAACTGAACAGACCTGTTCTGTCAAACGAAAATAACAGGAGTTTAATTTGATGAGAGACAGACTGAGAAGTTCAAAAGAAGTCACACACTAATTTATGGTCCTCTTAACAGTTATAGTGAGTCGAAGATTCAGTAATTTGCAGGATTAGGAAGTGTAAGGAACTCCGACTCCGGTAAAAGAAAGGCAAAAGAGAGGTCGAAACATAATCGGTGGTCCTAAGACCACTGTAAGAAACACGGCCTCTACCCCTCGAACTACTCTTCAAATGTTAAGTGATTACTCAGTGACCCTTTGTTCGTGGTCAGTTATGTATAGTTTCGTCTACGTTTGGGTGCACACCTCGACGGAGTCCTGTTGAGGTCAAATGGGATCCCACGAGTACGGACGAAGGCAGGTCATGTGTCCGTGGTCTTTTTTTGAAGAGAGTAGAAGTCTTCTCTAGGGTCAACAACTTTAACCTCTTTAATTACGTACGAGAACTCGGGTTTGTGGACAAATAAGACATAGGGGATGGTGCTTATTAGTCAAGAGGAGTACTAATACTATTCAGACAACTCTTTTGACGGGTAGAAGAATAATATTAAAAACACGTATGAATTTTACTTATAAGTTGACACTATACAGTTCTCGATACAGGTCAGGAATCCGACCGTGTTACCATCTACTCATCCCGTATACGTCTTTCTCCAAAATTATATTTCTATTTTACGAACCCTAAAAAGTCAGAGTAGGAATATATTATGGTTCTTGGTGGAGGTAGGAGTGGGAGGGAAAAAGATTGTGGGGACCAGTCTTTATATACGAGGTTTCCTTCTGTTAATAATATTCCGTAGGTATACTAATGCCTAATGAGTTAAGATTTAGGAAGAAGAAACCGTTTTACTGAACTAACTAAAACCTTAAACTTGGAGAAACACTATGTGGCGAATCTTCACTGGTAAAGTCGTTTCCGTTTTCCCCTGAAACTATGTGAGTCTTTTCGTACGACGTATTTATTCCTCTTAGTGTAACTTAACGGTTTCTAATAAAATTACCGATCTTGTGGAAGGACAATTGTTATTAATGTCTTTGTAGAAATTCGAGAATTCTTGAAGACTTAACTTTATCTTTTACAAAATTACTTAAATTTGATAAATGTTTAAGCATAATCTTTAAAGTCCTCCTTACTAAACACACAAGGGAGGGACGAGTATTCGTCAGAAATTGCGTCAAAGGAAGATCTTAGACGTATGATAAATATGTTAATACACATCGTAACACAACGGATCTTTATGTGGAGAAATCCTACTGACAGGAAAATTCCTTTTATTCGTATTCAGCCAAAAGACTTTTCGATGTAAAGTCTCACTGTTACGATGAAAGAAAACCTTGACGTTTTCTTTTTACCCAGACCAGTATTAAAGACGACCATTCAAAATCGATTCACCACTATTTATAGTATGATATAATATGTAGTCTCCTGTCCGTACGTAGTCAAGTATAAAGACTTTCGGGCAATCAATAACATTACCTTCACTTCTAAAGAGAGTTCGTGGACGGACCTTGTCTTCAGGAAGACTGTCTGACACGTATTGGAGAGTAATTTAGTCGTACGTCTCTTGATTGGTCGTCTACGACGACTGTACTTGGGACTACATTAGAGAAATTGGAACAGGACATTCCGCGCGTGTTCAGTACTGGCCCCTTAAGTTTCATTTAATCCAAAATGTACTTTCAGATATTAGATTTAAGTTAAACTAATTTTGCTACGGACTAAACACAACCACTACTTTATAAGGTAACATCGATAATCTGAAAAAAAAAATTAAGTATGTGCCCTCAGATGCAAAGGATAGGGATGGATTAAAAAATTCTACTAGTCAAAAGGTAGCACCGGGACGAGGGTGTAAGAATTTTACTTCTTCGAAAATTTCTTTCTTCAATATTCGTTTTTATCGATAAACAAAGAAGTCCATTAGGTGACTCTACCGTTTATAAGAGACTAAAGTCCTTAAGTACCCTTTTCCTAGTGAAACATTCAGGTTTACAACCTTTATAAAAGAGACATAAATTACAGTCTCAGAATCTTGATGAAATAATGTACATTCGAAGCAGGGTATTGATAAAAGAATTTAATTAGTAAGACTAGTTGTGTTAAAGAGTACCTTTAAGTTAGTCGCTATTATTTTTTTTTCAGTAGTAGAACGAGGAAAAGATAAAAATACATTAAGTTGAACGGCTCCTATTGGATGTCTCTCAAGTTTTGTAAAACCAAAGTCGATAAAAAAACTCGGTCCTCGACTCAACGTTCTTTAAAATGGTAAATAAAGAATTTCAAGATCGAAAAGGAGAGAGTGTAGAAATTGTAGAGGTGAGAGAACAGTATTCGGAGTCCCTAAGGTTATTAGACTACGGGTCCTTTGGGGTTTAGAGAGGGGAGTGTCGACGGTGGACCTCTACCCGAGTCGTCATTTCCTGAGTGACCGGTTACGTCCTCGACGTCAAGCTAGGGACTCAACCCTTCTAAGGGGACCTCCTCCTTCACCGTTGGGTGAGGCCATAAGAACCGACCTCTTAGGGTACCTGTCTTTTTGGACCACCCGATAACAGGTACCCCAACGTGTCTCAGTCTGTGTTGACTCGGTGACTTGTTACTGTACGTCGGTGGTGGGTCTACCCCTATCCCCTGTTTTTTTTTTTTTTTATATATATATATATATATATATATATAAACCCTAAACGACACTGAAAAGACGTCAGAGAAAAGAATTCGTTAACCTCGAGGATTTATCGGATAACAGGAGACTGAGAATCTGACATCTCAGGTTCAGGTCTCCTGGACGACCATTCGTCTCGTTACCGGACTCCCGGTCCTAAGGGTCCAGAGTCGGGTCGGAAGATCCAAAGTTAGGCCCTAGACCCTTTTCTCGTTTTTCTTGGTAAAAGTGGGTACTAGGACCCGTGTCACAATTTGACCAATTGTTTTAATTTCACAGTCAGCGAGTCAGTACAGGTTGAGAAACGGTAGGGTGCCTGACATCGGAGATAGGTATCCTAAAGGGTCCGTTTTTATAACCTCACCCAACGGTAAAGGAGAAGGTCCCTTAGAAGGACTGGGTCCCTAGTGTGGACCCAGAGAACGTGACGTCGGTCTAAGAAATGGTAGACTCGGTGGTCCCTTCGTCTATATTGGTATACATCAAACTAAATTACGAAATCGTAAAAGATCTCGTAAAAGAAGGAGTAATGAAAGAACTCAGAAGTATCAGTGAGACTTTCCGGACCCGATAAGAGGAAAGTGACTCCTCCCATGCTTTTGAGTCCCTCACTTCACTGAACGAATCCTAGTGTGTCGGTTTTTCACCTCCATAAACTTAAAATGAAATTTAGGCAGACTGGAGGTTCGATGAATTATCTCGTCCTTTTGGATGTCTTAACACAGGAGTACAAGGTTTTACGATAGGAAAGAGGGAAATATAAAACAAAAGACGTCCTATCACCGGAGATCCGTAACGATAAAGAGACGTAGGGGAAAGATGGAGTGTTCCGCATCATCAAACTAGTAGACAACTTGGTCACTCTGTACCGTCACCGTCGTACTCCCGTTCAGGAAGGTATCTCTGTAATAGGGTCTCGGTGACACCTTCCTTTCTCAATCATACCTGACCTTCGTCACAGTTTCACTCCGTTATATGAGTCCGAGTCTTCTCATCGACCCCTAAACACTCGACTAAGCATCTATAACGACCGTCTTTATAGTTATTGGAGTCTATAGGTCTACTGTGGTGGGGATGCCGTCTTTCGTTTGTCCTTGATTTCTCGGAGAACTACTTTCACTTTCTTCTTTCACTTTTTCGACCGAATTTTGAGTTGTAAGTTTTTTACTTCTAGTACCGTAGACCAGGGCAGTAAAGTACGGTTTATCTACCCCTTTGTCACCTTTGTCCCTTTCTGAAATAAAAGAACCCGAGGTTTGAGTGACGTCTACCACTGACGTCGGTACTTTAATTTTCTGCGAACGAGGAACGTTCTTTTCGATACTGGTTGGATCTGTCGTATAATTTTTCGTCTCGGTAATGAAACGGATGTTTCCAGACAGATCAGTCAATACCAAAAAGGTCATCAGTACATACCTACACTCTCTACCTGGTATTTCCTTCAACTCACGACTTCTTAACTACGAGAACTTGGTACCACAACCTCTTCTGAGAACTTTCAGGGAACCTATCGTTCCTCTTGGTTGGTCAGGTAGGATTTCCTTTAGTCAGGACTTATAAGAAACCTTCCTGACTACGACTTCGACTTCGAGGTTATGAAACCGGTGGACTACACTTCTTACCTGAGTAACCTTTTCTGGGACTACGACCATTTCAAACTTCCGTCCTCCTCTTCCCCTACTGTCTCCTACTCTACCAACCTACCGTAGGGGTTGAGCTACCTGTGCTCAAACTTGTTCGAGGTCCTCAACCACTACCTATCCCTTCGGAACACACGATATCAGGTACCCCAGCGTTTCTCACCCTGTGTTGACTCGTTTATTTGACTTGAACGTCTATAACGTCACGAGTCGTTTCCTCCGACGGGAAGACACTCACCCACCCCGGTCCTCCCTCTAATAGACCTCGGTGGGACAGGTTATTCCATCGGTGATCAGTGTACACTGATATCACACTTAATGAAGTTTAATTCAGTGTGACTTTTTGGTCGACGAGGAAACGTCTTTGGGGTCTAATTCACAAGTTATCGGGTACCTATGGTATAACTAGTCTCGTCTATATCTTGTAAAGACAGTAACGTCTTTCAAGATAACCTAGGACGACCAGATCTGGTCACTGTCGGAGGTACGATACACGATCCTTAGAGTGAGTCGTCTGACTCCACGTGGGGTCTGAGACGTCTGGAGACTCCTACGACGACGAACCGAGGGTGAAGGAAGGAATACAGATGATGAACCGTTGAGACATCGGTCACGGAGTCCTCTTCCGTTACCGTGGGGCGAGGTCATGAGAACGGACCTTTTAGGGTACCTGTCTCCTCGGACCACCCGACGTCAGATACCCCAGCGATTGAAAGTGAAAAGTGAAAGTACGTAACCTCTTCCTTTACCGTTGGGTGAGGTCACAAGAACGGACCTCTTAGGGTCCCTGCCCCCTCGGACCACCCGACGGCAGATACCCCAACGTGTCTCAGCCTGTGCTGACTTCGTTGAATCGTCGTCGTCGTCGTCGGTCACAGAGTAACAAAGAAAAAGGAAACGATCGAAACCGAGAAGAAAAACTTCCACCCCCCGTCCAGAACAGAAAGTTTTCTTTAAACAAGAGAAACAACGATTTTATCTTCCGAAAGATCAGAAACCCCCAGAACTTTCACCCTTCCGTTATAATCCTATGGACGGACTTAATATTAAGAGAATCAGATGGAAAGGGACGAAAACAGGTTGTTATATTAAAGAATCGTTTAATATATGAATCCGTTATACTCTGATTGAACAAGGGGAAAGGGTTAGTCCAAAACTTATAAACGTAGAAAACCCCACTTTCGGTACCTCTGGAGAGATTAAAACCAGCACCCCAGTACTTCTAGAAAACTGAAAACTCCAGTACTCGTGGAAAACTTAGTGGAATCTAAAATCCTACGTCAAACAAACGTTATGGTCATCCTCAAAATCATAAATCTCATAGAATAAGCATAGTCCTTAATTTGGGAAAATAATTGCCGACCTGTAGAATTTCGTTAGTGGTCAGTAACAATTTCATTTCTTGTCGAGTAATAAAAAGTATAGAATTTTCTAACTTGGGAAGTGGTACTAATTATTTACTATCAACAATAGACGAAACCAGTGTTTTTAAGTCCATGTTTTCTTTGTGAAACCGTTTAATTTTCATCTTACCATCGTACTTGTGAACATAGACGTGTCGATTAATTTTCTGAATTGAATAATCCGGAGCTCCCCCCCTCCTTTTTTTCTTTGTTTGTTCATATTAAACGGTCTAATTAAAATACCAGACAAGATAAATTAGTTTGATATGGAAAATCACTTTTACTGTTTAGAGTCAACAGTCTTACCCCATCTATTCCTTCTATTTCCAGTATATAAAATTACAGTGTCTTCCAGAATAATTTCCTTGGAATTAATGTAATCCATGGATACTTTGTAATTAATTTATGACAGACTTTATTAATCCAGGTTCAATGACTACCAAATTAATTTGAGTCAAAGAATAAAATATTCTTTTGATTTCCAGGTCATAGAGATAGTCGTCGTATTAACTATCATACAGTTTTTCCGTTTTATCATTGGAACTGGTTGGTACCCCTCTCCCACGACACCGAAGGACCCGGACCACACGAAACGACCAAGAGGTGGCATCGGGACGACGGCACTTGTGGAGGACTACACACCCGGAACCGGTGGAGACTCGAAGACCTGTTCTTTTGGATTCACGGAATCTGAACCCCTCTACCTATGTTCTATCTTGTTTACATGGTGGATCTCGAACTTTTCACCTATGTTCTATCTTGTTTACATGGTGGATCTCGAACTTTTCAAATCCGGTGTATCCGTCTTTCCACTCTACGTAATATGTGCACGCAAAAGGAAAAATGTTTAGCACCCCTTAAGGGACCGTTAGATCACCAATCCTGAGACATGAAGGTGACGAACCGTCGACCCAAGTTAGGGACCAGTCCCTTTGATTCTAGGGAGTTCGAAGTACCGTACCGTTTTTTGTTTGTTGTTGTTTTTTTTTTGTTTTGGTTTCTTGGTTTTTGAGGACGGAAAACAGTGGAGACGTGTACATACAATCTTTTACGATCTGTGGAAATACTGGTGAGTGTTAGACGTGTCTGCTATAACAACATAACTTTTTCTGAAGGGATTTCAGACAAGAGTACAAATAAATCATAGAAATATGGGATTGTAAGTAAAAGAAGAAATCAACATTCAGAAAAGAGAATTCTAGTACCCGAAACCTGAATCTGCCGTCTCAAACTTAGAGTGTCGACACACTGGAACCTGATCAATCAAGAAACTGAAATAGAAGAGTAGACATTTTATAATACAGACTATTATCGATGAATTGTCTCAACAATACTTCTATTATGAAATATATTTCGTAAATCGGGTTCACTTTTCATATACCACTTCGGATTTGTACTACTACGTCCTGTAAGACACCAGATGTTGTCCCCAGGGGTTTGAAAAACCGTGACCCCTGGCCAAAGTACCTTCTGTTAAAAGGGTGCCTGTCCCACCCCCTAAAAAAGTCCAACTAAGTTCGTGTAATGTAAATAACACGTGAAATAAAGACAATAATAATGTAGTCGAGGTAGAGTCTACTAGTCCGTCAACCCTTAAACTCCGGGTTCAACTTAATCAACATCCACTTAGGTTCCCTTTACGGTTAAATTTTCTTGAAATCTTACACGGTCTTCCCTTTTTTCTCCTATTACGGTTTCGTTTTTTACTTCACTCGAAGTCCAGACTAACAAAATAAACAAACCAAAACGAAGTCGAAAAATTTAGAGTTCGACTGTTCGGTCGAGGGGGATAGCCACTAGACCCAGCTCCTCTTGTCGACAGTAGGTTGGGTGGCGTACGGTCCTGTCGGTCGAGAAGAAAGTGAATCTTACTTGGTTTTTACTAGTTCTACTATCAGAATATCAAACCTTTCAGGTAATTGTGACTAATGACAAATGGGAGTTCCCGAGACACTCTACGAGATGAGGATCATCGGGGTCGTCGGGGCACAATGTGTACCCGTGTGACTCAGTGTCTCTCCAATTCTGTCTACCCGTCGAGTGTGAAACGGGACCCTTAAAGTTGAGATAAATGAAACCAAAGCCAGGGACTGTGATGGGAGGGGTTCGAGTCGGGACACCGTCCCACCCCTGGGTCCGGACACCCGAGTTGAACTTCCGAACATTTCCTCTTCCTCCTCCTCCTTCTTCGTCTCCCTCCGCCTCCTTCGTCCCTGGTTTTGACTTCCGGCGACTTTTCGGATCGTATAGTCCGGGAATTGTCTTTCAAACGAGTGGGGACAAATCACGTCGCGAAGAAGTTGAAATTACACGTATACTTAGGGGACCCCTCGAAAAAGTTTACGTCTAAGACTAAGTGGTCCAGACCCCGGACTAGACTCTCAGACGTAGATTGGTCGAGGGTCCACTATGGGTGACACCCAGGGGCCTCGTGTGAAACGTATCATTCCCGACACGAAGTGTGGCCGAGGTGTGGGGAGGTGGGCGAGCGAGGAACATCCGCGGACGCGAAACCGATGGACAGTAAACATAGGTTTCCTTAAAGTGAAGAAAAGTCACAAGTCTCGGACACTTGAAAGGCGTTAAGTGGAAATTTCGCAGGATCTTGAAAAGGGAGGAGGTGCCACTACCGAAGACGGACGACGGAGGCGACAGATAAGGTAAAGAAACGGACCTCGCCCCACCCCGCCACCACTCCTGTCTCTTCGGGTCCTGAATCAGTGACCGGGGGTCCTCACGGAACGACTCCGGGTGGGTACGACGAGGTAGACCCGAGTGCACAAGGGAAAGGAGGACAGAGACATGAAAGTTCAGGGTGAAAGTACAGTCCCCAAAGGGACCACCGTGTCTTAGGTGGACGGTTACGTCCTTTACGTTCTCTGGGACCAAGCTAGGGATCCAGTCCTTCTAGGGGACCTCTTCTCTTACCGTTGGATGAGATCATAAGAACGGACCTCTTAGGCAACCTGTCTCCTCGGGCCCTCCGATATCAGGTACCTCAACGACTCAGTCTGTGCTGACTCGTTTGTATGTGAAGGTGGAACACAGAGGGCGTTTCTGGGATAAAAGGATAGTGGAACCCAAGAGTATAGACGACATCTGAACCCCAGGATGGAGGTCAGAGAGGTCGGAGGACGAAACCGGAGAGGAGACTAAGGAGAAAGGACCGGGAACTGAAAGAAGGGACGGTCCTCGAAAGAGGTAAAAGAAAACGAGTCGAGTCCATGCCGACAGATCAGGTAAACGTGTGTTGAACTCTAGTTCGGAGTCCTCAGACGAAAATATCCCCCAGAAGGGGAAGACGTTCTACCGGTCGAGGGAGGAAACACTTAGATTAGAGAGCCTAAATAAATCTACGATTCGTTTTCCTGATACTGAATAAAGTAAAGGTAAAACGTATTACAGAACAATTATTACTCACTTTTTTCAGTTTCACAATCAACGAGTCAACACAAACTGAGACGTTGGGGTACCTGACATCGGGCGGTCCAAGGAGACAGGTACCTTAAGAAATCCGTTCTTAGGACCTCACCCATCGGTACGGGAGGAGGTCCCCTAGAAGGACTGAGTCCCTAGCTTGGACCCAGAGGACATAACGTCCGTCTAAGAAATGGCAGACTGGGGGTCCCTTCGGGTTATTACTCATGTATCAGTATTAAGTATTATAAATACTGTGTAGGAGTAACTTACGTCAGTAACCATGAGTCGTCAGTGAGTATCAAGTTACTTACAACGTAAGAACCGACCTGGGTTCATGATGAATGACAGGAAGGAGAAATCTCTCACTTGAAGAGACTAATAGTAGGATGGTGAGTAGGAGGATGAAACCAAACGTCACACACCCCATTGAGTGACAACGTTGGAAGAAAATGAGGTCTTCAGGACAATAAAATTCGACTTACCGACCGCACTCAGGTTTTCTCAATTCAAAGTGAAAAACGACGATAAAATAAGAAGCCCGAGGGATAGGGGTGGATGAGGTTTGTAGAGAGTCAACTAAGACAAAAAACAGGGGAATGTCCGGAAGGGTAACTGGTACGAGGGTAAAGGTCTGACTTATTTTCTCTTAGTACCTGACACTTGTGATCTTCCTTGAGTAGACTATACTGATAGAGTTTTATTCCCGTCTTTGGTTTCGCGTCTTTTCCGTTCGACAAACGGATTCCAGTGTGTCGTGTATCAACCACCGTCTCGTTCTGATTTTAGGAGTGTATAAAAAAAAAAAAGTAGTTGTCTACTTTATACTCCTAAAGTCAGAAGGATTTAGACAACGGAGTATGCGTACGTCCGACTCAGCGAAGTCAGCACAGACTGAGACACTGGGATACCTGACACCGAGTGATCCGAGACAGGTACCCTAAGAGGTCCGTTCTTATGACCGCACCCAACGAGACGGGAGGAGGTACCCTAGAAGGGTCGGGTCCCTGGCTTGGGTCCAGAGGGTGTAACGTCCGTCTCAGAAATGGTAGACTCTGTGGTCCCTTCGGTCATCATTAGAAATAAAACCCGAAAGGATCCACCGTGATCACCATTTCTTATACGGACGGTTACATCCTCTACGTTCTGTACGTCCAAGCTAGGAACCCAATCCTTCTAAGAGACCTCCTCCCGTACCGTCGGGTGAGGTCATAAGAATGGACCCTTTAGGGTACCTGTCTCCTCGGACCGGTCGATGTCAGGTACCCCAACGTTTCTCAGTCTGTACTGACTTGTACGTTAGAAATAAAAGGGTAAAAAATTCTGTGAAAAATCGGTTGTAATTGAAAACACCGAAAGATGATTAAGGGGTCGATTGGAAAGTGTGCACATAAAAAAATTTATCGTAAGAAAAACCTTTTTTCCTTCAAAGATCGTATAAACGGAAAGACTGAGAGCGATCATCGTATGAATTTACGTTTTAGGTTCTTGAAGAATGGTACTTTGGACGTTTGGATTCTTTTGGAGTCCTCCTACTATTTGGATTTGGACCCTTTCGCCTTTTTTTTTTTTTTTTTTCCCTTTCGGTCGGTCCGACAGTAGGTGATTAAACAAACAAACGTTTCAGATTACATAGAGTGTATAAACAACCTTTCGGTTTATGTACGGTTGGTTTTATAATAAAACCTCACGACGAGGAGTCTTTGACCTTCACTAACATTTCGGGAAACGTGTAGAAAAAGGACACAGGTAGTACTTCGTACACGTGCGGCTCTGGAACCGTTCCAAGACCCAAACTCTGTTACCCTGATGTCGTCTATGTACTTACCTGAATCCTCAGACCTACCGAGGTAGTGGTTCAATTGTGTGACACCCTATAGAGTGAGGAAAGGGGTAAGGGTCGATCTTAGGGGATCTAAAGTCCTACACCGAAATAAGTGTCTCTTCGTCAAACATTCTTCTCCAGAAGGGAGTGTAGAAGGGTGGGAGTAAGGCGTGGAGTAGGATGACCCCGGGAACAAAAGAAAGAGAAAAAGAGTTCAATGAATAGTTGCACAAAAAACCAAAAAACGGGTCTTACTGAACCCCGGACACAGAGACGGAAATACGTTACGTAAGTCTAAGTCCCTTCTGAACCACAGTAGAAAAGATTCGGTCAGTTGGGTCCTTCGTTCGGCCAGTGTGTCCGACTCAATCGGTACCGCCAAGGGTTTCGAAAGGGGTCCTTAATAGGAAACCCCCAAAGTCACGATTCTATACGTTAGAGTTTCACACTAAATAGAACTATCCTTTGTGTCTTGTCAAACAGTTTGTCATGTAAAGAAAGCAACCTTCTTTGTATTTAGAATCAATAGACCCTAGTCACCGGACCGGGGACGACCCTGGGAACAAATGGACTCCTGTCTTTATTTATTTATTTATTTATTTATTTATTTATTTTCGAGAAAGTTTCGAATCCTCGGGAGACGTTTCCGTCCTTTAATGTACGACGTGGAGGATCTCTTGGGAGGTCTCCTCGTGGTCGGTCGTTACCCCTTCTTTCCGGTAAGGTTTAGTAGTATAAGTAAAAAGTAAGATCGGGCCGGTTTTCTTTTTGTTTGGTTCCACCCCGTTCGGAGAACATTTATACGGGAATAATATCTCGGACTTGAGAATCGTGTCGTCCGTCCATCTGCCTACCCGAAAGTGACGAACCACAACCTTTCGGGAGGACCTCCCGGTGAGGTCCCGGGCAGTCCCCAGGGCCCTCTACTCGTAGGTCGGACCGTCGGGGTGCTCTACCGACCTGAAGTGTGAAAGGAGGATTCTCGTGAATGGACGACAGGACGGGTGAAACGGTATTTCTAGAAAGGATTTTTCTCTCACCGGTTACTTAATACCTCGTCCTTACATTATTGCTTCCGTCTTTACACAGGACAATAGTCAGTGTGTGTAAGTTCGGGTCGGGGCCCGTCGTGTCATCTGCCGCTGATATTCGAGACCCTAGAAGAGAAAGTTGGTTCTAACGAAGTATGTTTTCAACTGTTACGAGCGGACTTTCGGTAATACCTATAAGTTGTAGAAAATTTTATCGACTTGTCTCATCTGTTATTCCGTACTGTCTTTTGAACCTGTCCTCCGACCGAACCTCAGACCGAATTCTTTCTTTGTACGATAATTTTCATCCGTTGTTTGTGTGTAACTACTTACAAATTAAATAAACTTTTATTCTTAGTTGAACCGGAAAGTAAAGAAAAGGAGGAGATTTCGCTGTTTCTGTTCGTCTTGTGTTAAAGCCAACGAACAACCCCATATAGGCGGCAGAAGGAAAAAGCGTACCTTTAAGAAGACGCACCACTGAGTTACTAGGAGTGAATGATAAACTACTCCGCCCCTTCCCCCGATTTTCTGAGGAGCTTACCGGAAAGTCTTTCCTTCACCTCGTGGATTTCCACAGGACCTCGGCAGTATTTTAGTAGGTAAGATTGAAGTGAAGTAAGTAGGTCGTTTAGAAACAACTCGTCGGTGTCACGTGGTGCCCATATGTCGTCACTTGTTCCATTGCGGCAGAGACGGTCCCAGTCGTAAGCAGGGACAAACGGGTCGTGACAGGACCAAAACCCCGAAGGGTCACCACGATCACCATTTCTTAGGTGGACGGTTACGTCCTCTACACCCAAGGTAGGGGCCCAGTCCCCTTGTAGGGAACCTCCTGCTTTACCGTCGGGTGAGGTCATAAAAACGGACCTTTAAGGGTACCTGTCTCCTCGGTACCACCCGATACCAAGTATCCCAACGTATCTCAGACTGTGCTGACTTCATCGATACGTGAGTACGTGTAGGACCAAAAATCAGGACCTGTAGGTACTTAAGTGGGTTCCATCCACCCACTTAAGACCTCCGGACTCAGGACGATGGTCCGGACGAGGAATGGTCGATCGACTAAAGTTACTCCTGTGAAATGACTCAGAATCAAAAGAGGATATTTGCCTTTTTTATTATAGATAGAGGTTCTCAATAAAATTCTACTTTACTTCGAACCAATGACTAAGACATCTTTAACGGACGCAACTGTCGAAAAGTGGTTGTTGCCTTCTACCCTTACATCTATATCTACACGGTAACCCGGACCTTTATCGTTTCCGAGGGACGACACGACTTGGCCTCACCCAGGATGATCTCTAGACCACCTTTATAGATCAAGGACCACAAATCTACCCCATCCCAGACTCCAGGTGTCACGAAACAACCTCTTTCCCTGGTTTGGGGTCCCTCTTCTGGTTGACCATCGAATTGGTGAGAGACGACCGTTCACGTTTCTCTTTTCGTTCATGAACAGGAGGTTCACCCCTAAACCTGAGTTCTAATTTCGTGACTTCACTTTCCCCCTGTGTAGATTAGGATGTAATCGGGAGAGACGACACCCCCACTAAAAATGGAAAGAAAAAGTCCTCAGAGTATTTCTGAGGAAAAATAGAAACGGTTCGAGAGAGCGAGGGAATAGACATGAAATATTAGAATGGATTGTAAGGTACTCGTAGATGATCCGTGTACCGTACATGGTCCCCCACCTGACGAGTCTCCTTCGTCTAGAACAGGGACAGGAGTTTTTTTGACAGTCAGATCAGTCTTTATGTGTGTGTGTGTACGTGTGCGTACGTCTGTGTGTGAGTCTAAAAAAAAATTTCAAAAACTAAGGAAGGAAAAAATTTGACGAAACAGAAAAACCTTTCATCGAATTTCCAGAAGTAAAGAAGGTCCGAAGTTCACAGGGGAGAAGACGTGGAGTTACCTACAATGAAAGGTATAGTACGGAGGGTAGAACAGTCCTTCCTGAGTGAAGTGTCCGTGGTGACCACTACCAAGAGGTCCGTAATACAACGTTTGATTACACTGAAAATACTAACTTAAAGTAAATCAAGTCAAGTCAGCGAGTCAGACTGAAAAGTTGCGGTACCTTACGTCGTGTGGTCCGAAAGGACAGGTAGTGGTTAAGGGTCTCGGATGAGTTTGAGTACAGGTAACGCAACCACTACGGTAGGTTGGTAGAGTAGAAGACAGTAGGGGAAGAGGAGGGCGGAAGTTAGAAAGGGTCGTAGTCCCAGAAAAGGTTACTCAACCAAGAAACGTAGTCCACTGGTTTCATAACCTCAAAGTCGAAGTCGTAGTCAGGAAGGTTACTTATAAGTTCTGACTAAAGGAAATCGTACCTGACCAACCTAGAGGAAAGTCAGGTTCCCTGAGAGTTTTCAGAAGAGGTTGTGGTGTCAACTTTTCGTAGTTAAGAACTTGAAGTAATCGGGTGTGATTATGACATCCGACAGAGTAGTAATGAACCATTATGACGGTAAAAATTTCGAACAGTAACCCCTTCTGAGAGCTAGGGGTGAGGACTGTATGTTTCTCACCTCCGTATAAAGGACGAACGAAACTTAACAAACGTTGTCCATTGGAGGATGGGAGAGTAGTCGTTCGACGAACCTAGACATACCACTACTTCTTCATGTTACAGTCGTTAGAACCGTCGTACGGAAAATAATTAAGTCGAATAAACAACTGGAGGAAACAACTACCCAGGGCACAAGTCGTTCCACTCCCGATGTTTCCCTCCTCCTTTCCTGTCTTAAAATTCTTGGTCGGTCTCTTAACCCCAATTACAACACTAGTCTCTGGTCCTACCGTGTCGAGAAGACGGGAAGTAGTGTAGATGTGTAAACGACTCGTGTAGCCCGTCACAGTCCCTGAAAAGGACACAACCAGTTAAAATGTGTCAGGATTTCTTCACATTCTAGTTTAGGACGAGATTTCCTGGAATACTAACACCCGGTGGTTACACACACACACGGGTCAACACAGGTGACGAAACGCTAGGGTACCTGATATTGGATGGTCCGATGAGACAGGTACTCAAAAATTTCCGTTTCTATGACCTCACCCCACGGTGAAGGATGAGGTCCCGTAAAAGGGCTGAGTCCCTAACTTGGGTGTCGAGAACACAGAGGACGTAACCGTCCGTCTAAGAAATGGTAACACGGTGGACCCTTTTACCTAGACGTTTTTTTTTGTGTGTTGTATCGTACAGTTCCTCCGAGACACTCCGTACCTGATCCTCCACTATATCCCAAGACTTCTTCGTCCCTTCGTACCTCTACCAGAAGTACCTCCGTTGACGAGTCACCACCTTCGTCCGTACCAGAGATGTCTAGTGACTCATCAGAAGAATGATAATTATCTTTTGGTCACTAGAAAGAAGTGGGAGTAAAGAAGTCTTTTCGGTATAACTCAGTAATAGTCGGTACGTGACTAGTAATACCCGTCGAACACTTGGTCACAGGTAGGAAACCACAAAAAGATGGAGTAACGAGTGGTATTAGAGGTACAGTTGATATGAAGTGTATGTCCAAGACCTTCAAGAAAATATTGAAAACTAATATGGACGAAGGTATCTTAAAGTAGTAATATCTTACCAGTATTAAACTTAAAAGAACACACACACACAAAAAAAAAAAGAAGATTTATAGGGTATTTGACCATCGTCAATTCCCGTTTCCGTCTCCATGTTCCCTTTTAATAGAAGAACTAGTGAAGAAGATAGTGCATTATCTTGTAGTGACGATAGAATAGATAGTACAGGATCCATGGAATATGTGTAGTAAGGATTAAAAATGTGTCAGGAATATGTGTAGTAAGGATTAAAAATGTGTCAGGAAGATTCAATCCATAATAACGGACATAGAATATCTACTTCTTTGGTTCCGTGTTTCTCCAATAATTGAAGGGACCCCAGTAGGTCGATCATCTTCGAAATACTCGTGTTTGTGATGACTATATGTGATAATCGTTTCAAGTACCTTGTTTAAGAGAACCACACTTCCTCCGACCAGGATGGTTAAAATAGAACCGATCGTATCTGACAAATTCAGATGTAAAAGTATGTATACGTCACTCTTTTGGACCGATAAAAGGTGAAACCCCAAGTTGAAAAGTTTAAGGAACCATCGTCCACCAAATAAGATGATGATCAAACTTACACGAGAGAATCCCTTTTAACACAAAACAGAATTTAGGGATTCAACCGATGGGTACCCCAAGTCGACATGAAGTAAAGAGGACGTCCTCGACGTAGGACGGGTGTTCAAGACACCGTTTCGGTCCCGAACCCTGAAATGTCGGGGACACACGTGGGGCGTCAGAACACAGATTTGGTCCTCTGAGAGTTTACAGGGTGAAGTCAGGATTGAGGTCCGATCCTTCCACCTATCGACCTGGAAAATCTTACAGAGGTGTGTGTCGAATCTTAAGTGTCGACACTTGGTTTCAAGTTTTTCCTGTAAGAAGAGGAAAGAGGTGAGAAATCAATTCATACTCAGAGTCGAGTTGGGAAATCAACCTGGGACGTGACACCCGGTTGCACCTTCTGTCGGGTACAGAGATGTCCCCGACTTTTGTAAGAGGATTCGACGATAAAAAACTGAACTCTAAAACGTAAGAAATTCCGACGGAGCCCCTTTCTTTTATCTTTCCCCCTACATGCACGGACGTAAAGAGACAACCAAGTCTTTTCATGGACGTCGCCTATTACAACCTTGTAACCTCTGTAAAGGACAAATAATACGACCCCTCTCCCCACCGGGTTTTTCTTCTCCCCCCTTTTTCGTAAAACACCCATGTAAGTGGAAGAGTTTCACGAACTCTCATCCACTCTTTACACCTCCTCTCCGGAAAACCGTAACCCCAGCCCCCCGGTGGTAACACTCCCTCGTCATGGTCTGACGTAGTCCCCGAAGTCTGTGTCCGGTTCGTATGTTAGACCAACCTCTTCCTCCGCCCGACACAAGTAAGTGTCCGGGTATAAATTGGGAAAGAGTCGAGGATGACAGCATCATTAACGAAAGGAAAAAAAAAGAGAAGGTGGACAAGTGTTACACCACCGTCCTTAAAAATTATGTTAAAGTCTTACTGGGACTCTAACATACCCCAGACCCCAGTGGAGCACTTCGATTCTCCTCTGACGGACAGAAGACCCCTTAAGGGTCCTTAACTAAATAGAATTACTCTACATCTATCCACATAACGAGTGTGGACTGGGACAACATATATATAAAAAAGGGGTAGGGGAGACCCTACTTGTTACTTATTAGTTCCGTCACTTATTAATTCTTCCTTAGAGAGTACAAGGGAAACCTTAAGTTTTTATTCCTGAAAAAAAGAAAAGGGTCAACCCTAACAAGGACTCTGAACCGGATCGGATAGATGATGATTAGAAGCGGAATGTACATTACTCTATTCTTAACCTGGTTTGAGTGTTAATGAAGTAAGTTACTAAAAAAAAAAAAAATCATGGATGATAGGGACCACCGAGTCTACCATTTCTTAGACGGACGTTACATCCTCTCGACCCAAGCTAGGGACCCAACCCTTCTAGGGGACCTCCTCTCGTACCGTTGGGTGAGGTCATAATAACGGACCTCTTAGGAGTACCTGTCTCCTCCTCGGACCACCCGATGTGAGGTACCCCAGCGTTTGTCAGCTTATACTGACTCGCTGATTCGTGTCGTGTGCACACGATCCGTACAAGGATTCCCGACCCCATGTTATCACTTGTTTTGTCAATTGTTAAGATCAGGAACTATTGGAATATGAGATCAACCCGACGACGACGACGATTCAGTGAAGTCAGCACAGGCTGAGACACACTGGGGTATCTGCCGTCGGGTGGTCCGAGGTGGCAGGGACCTAAGAGGTCCGTTCTTGTGACCTCACCCAACGGTAAAGGAAGAGGTTGCGTACTTTCACTTTCACTTCAGGAAGTCAGTACAGGCTGAGAATCGCTTGGGTACCCGACGTCGGGTGGTCCGAGGAGACAGGTACCCTAAAAGGTCCGTTCTCATGACTTCACCCCACGGTAACGGAAGAGGCGATCAACCCTTCTCTGTCTGTTATTTGTAATCAATTTTATATAGTCATTTTATATACACCAAGGGAAAATATGGTCGGACTTCCATGTTTCTATATGAGTTATGATCGTAGCTCAGGAGACCTGGAACGGAGACGGTGGATCGTACCCCTTTGCGGACCCACGGGGAGGGATGAACCCACGGAAAACAAGGAATCGTCTGGTAATGAATTTTTGAAAAAAAATTAACCTCATATTAACGAAAGGTTACAACATAAAGACGACATGTTGTTTTACTTAGTCGATATTGACGACATCTTGGTATTAAAAACAGACATGTGATCCGACTAGAAAGTACAGAAGGATCTAACCCCCTCCCTGAAAAAAAAAAAAAAAAACGTCGGACGACTCCGGAACAAAGAAGTCAGTCCACATCTCGAAAGAATGGGAGAGGGATAGAAAAACACCGTGGAAAACTGAAAAAGGGGAGACCGGTCTAACGGTGAAGAGGGAAGTAGGGTCTAAGTTAGAGGTAGACGGACACTATATAACGTTATCATACCGACCACAAGGGTTAGTCCGAGGAAATATTAATATCCAGTTATAGGTAATTGAAAACAACCGAGAAAATTTGGAGTGAGTATAAAAGAGTTTTATTTTCTATCACATACAAGTACTTATCTTAGTCTATTTATGTTTGATTGACTATAATAATTGTGGGTCTTTATGGAATTACTTCGCAGAAAAAAAGGGTTGGTCCCTAACTTGGTCACCGGGAATGTCACCTTCACGTCTCAGGATTGGTGACCTGGTGGACCCTTCAGGGGACTGTAAGAATTCAAAACTTGTTCCCCGGAGTGTAAAGGTAAAACGTGACTCAGAACGATAAATACATCGACCAGGACGAAGGAACATTGTAACGACCATACAGAGAAAGAAAAGAAACGAGATAGGTACACGACCGAAATTTTTATCAACGCTAATATGGTAAATATATAAAGACTTAGGATGAAAAAGGGGAATTGTATTAGACACTTACAAGAATAAAATAGTCGATAATAAACTTTCGTAAAAGTTAACTACTTACTATAAAATAATGAATAAATTGATAAAAAGATAAGTTGAAGACGGAATAACCAACTAAACTCTAGAACAAAGTATCCAGTCACCATCTTGAAATAACACGGATTGTTTATACTCTTTAAGGATACACAGATACTAGAGAGTCCACAAAAACTTTTCTACATAATCACTAGGGAGTCCCTACCCTAAGTTAAACAAGAGGTCCAAAAGGTACAAAAGACTGTAATAGGTCCTTGGCCCCGGGGTCTGAAGGACACGACCGTAGTGTCTCCTAAACAAGGTAGTCGGACCCACTACTAAACCACGTCTTTCAACTACGGACCTTGAAATGTGGAGTCTAGAACCAATAATCAACAGTACGGACTGGGGAGGAGAGTTGAGGGTTGTGTCAAGAAGACCACGGAAACCTTAAGTTTATTCAGGATCTTGACCCGTCCGGAGATCTTTGACAACCTTTAGGGAGTGGGACATTCACTTCTTAGAGATCGGGTCTTCTATTTCCAAGTTTCTGACAGAGATTGGTATCTCAGACTCTACTCTAAATTCGGACCAAGAGGTAGGTAACTACCAAAAATAAAAGAAAATTAATTAATTAAATTAACCTCCGATTAATGAAATGTTATAACATCACCAAAAACGGTATGTAACTGTACTTAGTCGGTACCCACATGTACACAAGGGGTAGGACTTGGGGGACGGGTGGAGGGAGGGCGTAACTACCAAAAAGAAGTAGTCATAAGTTGTTACAAGTCAACAGTTTCTCTCCCTACACGACGGAAAGAAAAACGAGTTTAAATCAGGGAAAAATAAAAAAATCTAATTAAAAATAACCTCATATCAACGAAATTTTACAACTAAATCAACGATGACATGTCGTTTCACTCAGTGGATATGTATATAGGGGAGGGAAAACCTTAAGAATTGCAAATCCAGTGGTATCTCATAACTCGTCTCACGGGACACGACATGTTATACAAGAGTAATCAATAGATAAAATATGTATGATTGGGAAGGACTTAATTGGATTCTCGAAGAGCTTCCACCATCTAGACATTCATGAATCGTTTACTACCACAAAACTTCCACATAAATACGGGAACAAGAAACAGGGGTCATCACCCCTTAGGTCCCCATCCCACTCCTGTCCGTCCTGTCGACAATATAAGGGAGGAGAACTTCGTCCAACGGCGTAGGGAACACTTCCTGTCACGAGGGTCTTATGGACTGTCTGTGAACCCTGTCCCTTTTCCTCAGGTAGTAAGTAACCCGTTATTCTACGAGGTTTTGCCTAAAGTCGACGACTTCTATCCTTTTTCCAATTTTTTTTTTTTTTTTTTTTTTTCTAGCAAGAACCGAAACTCATAATCCCGTTGACCAACAAAACAAAACAAAAAGGACGAGAAACTTTAGGGTGGAATAATATTACTTGAAAGAGTAAAAATATCTCCTTCTCTACAAAATTCCCCTTTTTTCCGTTCATACAAACTTACCAAAACAAAGGAGTCATCCTTACCTTTACTACCGACCCGTTTAACGAAGGAACTGAACATCAGGATCAGTCAGAGAGACCGGAGGTGTCGAGTACCCGTGTCTCTTCTTACTGATAATTTAATTTTGTCACCGTATATTTTATGACAGGGGAGAGATTTCGTAAGAATTAGGAGGGTTTTGGTAAAACAACGTGACCAAGTCGATCTACGATCTTTTTTACGTTAAGTAAAGGGGAGTTATAAACTCAGATACCCCGACACCGAAAAAGAAGACACGGGTATCAGTACACTCTCCGATCCGTACTGTCACCATGAACCTTGTGACAATCCATCTAAGATGACCTTCAACTCCAAATCCACTCGACTCACACGTCCGGTTGGAGTTTTCTTAAACGACTGTAACTTGGTTCGGACTGATGGACCACACTTACTTCGTCATCTTGTCCTCACTCCTCCACCGGTTCTCGGTTCGTCTCGTACCGTAGTCTTTTCGTACCACTGTCGACGTTCTTCTGACCGACGGTTGTATATTTACTCTGGATCAGAGGTCCGACCCCAAACTCCCTTCGGTAGAGAAACGCGTCCTTCTCTGGTGACCCCGGGACGGACCCAAAGGACCGAAGGTCTGACTTCAACATTCGTCCAGTTCTAACTCTGATTCTGGTCCCAAAGTCTTGTCTCCAGGTCGTTGTCCTAGGTATCGTCCTTAACCTCCAGAGTACAACTGTCCCCAAAGGGTTCACCACGTCACCATTTCTTAGGTGGACGGTCACGTCCTCTGGGTCCTCTGCACCCAAGGTAGGACCCAGCCCTTCTAGGGGACCTCTTCCTTTACCGTTGGGTAACGTCAGAAGGACGGACCCTTCAGGGCACCCGTCTCCTCGGACCGTCCGATGTCAAGCATCCCAGTGTTTCTCAACCTGTGTTGACTCGGTGACTCGCACGTGCAACTGACATTCTGTCTCGCTTTCGACTGGACTACGGTTCAGGGGGTCTCTAATTCATCGTACGGACTCCGGTGTCACGGATCCCCGACACTGCGACCCGATCTCGAAACTCGTCTCCACTCAGACGTACAACCTGTCACCAAACCCCTCCCCCGACACACCCGCCTTGGGTCCCGTTCACCAATATACAAAGATTTCCAAACTCTCTCTAGACTTGAGGAACTACTATCCTTAAGTGTGACCAGAACTCTTCTCAGTCAAGATAAAATCTTTTATTAAGTAGAAACGTAGTTAGTAAACTGCATAAATGTGTATTTATGTATTAACACATAAACACAAATATCGGTTACGATATTTAGAACCACAAATATCGGTTACGAATTTAAGAGATTAATCTTGGATTCGAGGAAAGACACGTCTCGTGTGTAAGTAGACTCCCACTCAAACGATCCGGTGCACCGGTGGATCTTAATTTATGATAAAATAACGTCAGATATCTTATTATCCAACCGGGTTATAATTTCCAAAAGAGACCGAGGAAGTTATCCGAGAGTTAAGTGTTTAAGTTCCATTTGGACAAAAGAAGTCGTATTTCGAAATGAGAAACAATCCGAAATTATCTGGTTACACTGGGACTTGACCGTCTGAGATTCAAACGAAAAAGGTACGATGACCGACTCAATCGGTACCACCTCCCTCTACAGCCCCCGTCCCCACCGTCCTTTTTCTCCCTCCCTTTCTTCCTTTCTCCATGACACTAAGACTATTTTTTACTAATACACGTTGCTTTCTCAAAAAGTATGGACTTAAATAGGTCAGATATAATCACGTCATCAGGTCCACTCGTCCCATTCTGAGTGTCAGACCCTAGACTAAAGGTTGGGTAGGGGAGGGGGGTGGCGAGACTTACCTTTTACGGTTTCCTTCCATCCGACACTCCCGAAGACGGAGTAGTCGTCGATGGGTGTCAGTCAATAGTGAATTGTACCGTGTCTTTCTCGAATCTCAGGGAGACCTCTTACCTTAGAAAATACTGGTAGACAAATAGGTTCAGTTCGTTACTTTTTTTCATGTCTTTCAAATTCTCAAGTTACTGTTACAGGGACCCTTCTCTTTTGTAAATTCGTGATCCCACTCCTACAAACCACGACAGCGTAAGTTCGACACGTTGAATTCCGTCAAAACACTGTAGAGACCCGAAATCAAAATCATCTTACAGCGAATCCTATTAACTGAGTGGCACTCAAACTACTCTTCTGTCTTTCTTGTTCTGTCGGGTCGTGGTTCGTGTGTCATCTGTCGGGTCGTGGTTCGTGTGTCATCCGTGAGTCGTTAATTAAAGGACAAACGTTACGTCCGTACCTCACTTCGAAGCCGGGAGTCTGTTAAAGGCAAGAATATGACGTCGCCGAGTCTCCAATTTCGCAGACGGAGGTTACGCCCTCTGGACCCAAGCTAGGGACCCAGCCCTTCTAGGGGACCTCTTCCTTTACCGTTGGGTGAGGTCATAAGAACGGACCTCTTAGGGTACCTGCCTCCTCGGACCATCCGATGTCAGGTGTCCCAGCGTTTCTCAGCCTGTGCTGACTCGCTGAAGTGGAAGTGGAAGTGACGTCACCGTCCTGGTCCACCCTGAACTAGAATCTTTTACGTACACGTTTTTTTTTTTTTTTTTTTTTTCTTTTCTTTTTCTTTTACGTACACGTCTCGACTCATCCTGTTTTCGGACGAAAGACGAAGACGAAGTTCTACTGGTCCAAGGTATACCGAAGTGGACGACACGTGACAAGATTAACGTTAGTCTTGCCTAGAGTAATCTCAATGTTACCCGGTCCTTTTACTTCTTACCAATGGTACCAGGTGAGGGGCCCGGAGGGTCGGTGCACCAGTCTCTTCGTCTCGGCTTTTACAAAGAACATTAATGTCACAGGATGTACCGTGGGGTTCCTTCAACCCTCGAAGTATTTATCGGAAACTCTCAAAAAGAAAGATAGACCCTTCACAAATAATGTTTATCCACCCTCAGACGAAGTTCCTGTTACATATATGTGGGGGGGACGGAGGAACTTTGTATGTGTACTTGAACCACATTCTCCGGTCACACCTGTCCTCATTCCTTGGCACCGACGCATGTTCAAGGACCAACTTTATTTCCTCAATCGTAAAGATACACTACCCAAGTATCGTCACAAACCGTATGTCATACGGTAGTCCAAAATGATTTACTAATTTTTTCTTTGGGTTCAGACGAAACATACACTTATCTATTACTTACACACGAAAGAATGAAGACCCCACCCATCCCCCCCTATTGTGTGGTATCACATGGAACCCCTCGATTAGATTGAAACCTTTCCTGTTTTACCCACACCCAGTAAACGGAAACATACTAAAACCCACCAAAAGACCCGGTGTATGGACGTTACACCCATAGATGTTGGGTCATTTTCACCCCAGAAAACCGATCCTCGACACCTAAAAAGGACTTATTGTCGATTCCGCTTCCTTGGTTCGGGTACTGAATCAACCAGTCTTGGAAAAGACCTTTTCGTTGTTATTTGAGTGTTTCGTTATTGTGTTACACTGAATAATAATAATAAATCTGAAGTCTATACGACGTAAATAAATAAAAAACGGTGTGACACCCTGGAATCAAAGGGTTGGTCCTAACTTGGACGTGGGGGACTTCACCGTGGTTTCTATACGAAATTCGTTCGAAAGTATAGTACACACACATAAATTACTTTTCTGTCTGACATCTTTACATGTACGTAGATGTAAAAATCAGACAGAGATATCAGATAGATAGTTTTATTTAGTGAATCTACCAAATTGATACTCGTAAACCTTTAAAAAAGAACAGATTCACCACAAGGAATGACCCTACTTGATTTTTTACAGGAAGTCAGTGGGACTTGAAAATAATCTCCGATTTTAGAACACGACGACACGAGTCGAGAACAAGTCAGAGGTAAACCCCACAATTAGTGACGAACTCGTAATCTTCGGGAACACCATGGAGACGGACCGAAATGAAAGGTCTCTTTTCCGGAATTAAACGAACGAGTCGAGAAAGGAAAGTGAGAATTACGACGGACACGAACGGCAGAGGAGGAGGACACAAAGTAAAAACAAGGTCCTTCTCTACCGAAAAGTAAAGAGAGACCCATCACCACAGGACCTACCCGGATAGATGTGCGTACGTCTCGAGACCTTAAGACACTACACCTACACTAAGGATCCCAGGAAAAACTACTCTTGGGGACTCGAAAGTCCCTCTTCGTTGTACCACTAGGTTCCTGTGATTCTAATTATGGAGGTAAGGAGAACGGTACCTGTTTCCTCCCCACCCCTGGTCAGTTCCCAAGAAGTCCTTCAGTCTGTCTCTCCTCTCTAAAACTTCCCGGGGTCTCGGTAAGTCACGGGACCGTCTCTCGACTGGTCATCTCTACGGGATCAGATACTCCTCCATGCTTCTCCATCTGTAAGGATAGGACCGAAACACCGTAGTGGAGGAGGAACTGTATATCTTAACAGGTAGACTTGGTCGTAATCTCTCCGACACCGGTAAAGACTCGGTCGGGAGACCTCCACTCAACTCTGTCGACATTATGGTCTTTCCTCTTTTAGCCGAAGGAATACCTCGTTCTTCTCTCTCTTGGGAACCACCTATTGACACGCCAAGGGTCCCATCGTCTTCGACTCAGACACTACCAACATCATTATACCGTAGTCCCGATCCTTCGTCTGGTGACCGGTAGACTTTGGACTTGGTTCTTGTCGATGTGCCAGGTCTCCCGTCACAAATTCCTCCACGACCTCATCTTCTCGACGATCCTAATGAGTCGACCAAACCACTGTCGGACTAGGTAGGTAATATTAGAAGGGATAGTTTCTTAATTCGTCGATTTGTTTCTAGATTCCTTTCTAAATTCATCGGTTTCTATTAGAAATGACTCCTCACCCAATTGAGTAAAGAAATTTTCATTCAAGATGGTCCCTTTCTACCATGGGGCCGTACCCATCGGTGACCCGACTGTGATCCCTGTACAATTTTTTTTTTTTTTGTATCAATATTATAGTAAAGTACATATGATATCTTATTATGAAAAAATTATAATTTATGAGGTACAAGTGTAAAGGGACTAACATATTTTTTACAAAACAAAAACGTGAACGAAAGAATCTTCGACCTAGGTTTGATGTAACGTAAACTAACGATACAGAGAATTTAGAGAGAGAGAGAGAAAAAATAATATTATCGTGGAGGGGGAGGTGTGTGTAAGACAAAAAAGAATTACTGTAAAAAACAACTTCTTTGGTCAAATAAAAAAGAAATCTTAAAGGTCGTATAATCTAAACCGACTAGACAACCACAGTACATTATAGAGGAGGTATAGGGTATAAAGGACACTAATCTATCAATCTGTATCTCCGAACTAATCTAATAATGAATAAAAATAGTAAATCGTTTTAATGAAGTATACACAATGACACATAAAGGATATTAATAGTCCTCTGTGTATAACAAACCAACAAGTCGAAAATCACTATAAGTCTAAGTAGTCACTACTTTTTCCGAATCCTTTCACATTTCTTTTACAATCATTATATTTATTTAAAATTTCATATAATCCAGACATCTACAATGTAACACTTATTGTGTTTTCAAACTCCTTCATAAGGAGGTTATAAACTAACTCGTTTCTTCAACGAGTCTAGTGACCGTTTGTGTGCATGTAGAAGTGACGGAGTGAAAACGGAAGAAGGATTACGGACAAGTCAGCGAGTCAGTACAGATTACGAGACGTTGGGGTACCTGACATCGGGAGGTTTGAGGAGACAAGTACCCTAAGAGGTTCGTTCTTATGACCTCATCCAACGGTAAAGGATGAGGTCCATTAGAAGGACTGGATCCCCAGTTTGGGTGCAGAGAACGTAACGCCCACCTGAAAAATGGTGACTCAGTAACCCCTTCGGGAACGACAGAAGGATTATACGTGATTTTATAGTTGGTTGTAAGTATAGTCTAGACGTGAGGAAGAACCTAACGTAGGTGTCCTTTTGTGAAACCGTTTTTAGTTGTTTTCGTAAGATACTTTTATTTAATTAAGATACCTTCAATGTTATTTACACAACAAATACTAATAAATACTCAACATACGATATACGGATCTATAATTATTTCAAGTATCATTTGATATATATTACATATATGTTTTTGTATATATGATATATATATGTGAACATATATATACCATTTCGATATATAAAAAAGAAAGACGTCTCGACCAACAATTCATAAACATTCGTGTGATATCCAGATGTACAATTCTAGGGTGTTCTTTTATATATTTATCAACTTAAAAGGAATAAAGACGGTTGTTAACCGTCGTAGGTCAAAGGATTAAAAACAGTTCATTATCTATATTTCACTATGGAGTTACAAAGAAATCAAACGTAAAAAATTTTAGTGGTTAGACAAACTCGAAAGGAAATATATAAACAATCGGAAAACTTATCTATCTATCTATCTCGGTCTAAGACTGGAGAGAGAACAAAGTAACTAATTAAGTATATCAGAACAACTTTCATAGTATGATAAAATTTGTAAAGTACTAATTCTCTTTATAGTTTGTATTTGTTTTGATCTGACTAATTATATTACTTGATGGTACATTAGTAACGGTTTGGAGGTATTAGTATTTGAGTGTCAGTAAATTTTAGATATAAGGTGAGTGAGAGGTGTGGAAGACATAATAAAATTTCTGTTTCTGTACGGTAAAATACACATTTATAAAGTCATACACAGAAATTTTCTATGTCTTAATTTCATTTTTGTTAGACTTATGTTAATACTGTTCTTCTTTTCTTGTTATTGATTAACTGTACTAGTCTATAGATTAGTCGCAAATTTAAAGATTAACAAAGTATTTACACAGACATCAAAAATTGTCAAACTTAGTCTTAGGTTTAGTTCTCACTAAGTTACTATACAGAGAATTTACTAAAATTAAACGACCAAGACGGGAGGTGGAGAAAGGAAAACGTAAAATAAATTCCTTCTCTAAACTAAGAAAAAAAGGACACTTTGAAAGATAAGAACTAAAACAGTTTACGTAAAGATAAGACAATAAGTTATACAAGGAGACAAAAGACATAAAGAATTTTTCAGTATCACCGTAGATCTCTGAACTAGTTTAAGTCCAAACCAAAAGACTCTTCCACTGAAGTATTTGTCACCACAAAAGAAGGTAGTCCTCCGAAACAATAGAAAGAAAAACACTACTAGTCACAGAACTATGTAATAAAGTAAATCCTTACGTTTCATTACTTTAACATTAAGAAAGTGAAGAGGGAATAAAAATCAACCTTATGAAGTTAATTCTTTTTGTAGGGGGATAGATGATAAACCAATAAGTTACCATGTTAAGTAAATCCTCAGTCTGATTGTCGAACTAAGAAGATGAAATAAATGGATAAAAGTTTTATTATTCAACCAAATAACCGTAGAAATTTTCATTGATTAATCAGAAAATTTTAAACAAAATACAAAAACCATAGTAACATTTGAGTACCTGAATTTGTATTAACTACACGAAGTTAGATACCGACAGTAATAAGAATAACTACGACTTGAACTAATGGAAACCAGAAACCCTCGGAGAAGTTCAACCGAGGACCCACCAGGAAAGTCGTACTGAATCACTAAAGACATGACGGAGGAAGGATATACCGTTCGGTTACATAAGGTCCAAATAGAACATGTAAAAGAAAAAATCTGGACGTTAATCGGTAAAGAGATTCATCGAAACCAAAACAAATCATCCTTTACCATAAACTCTTGGTGTTAGACCCATTCCCATTCACAATCAACAAGTCGACACAGACTGAGAAACGTTGGGGTACCTGACATTGGGTGGTCCGAAGAGACAGAAACCCTAAAGGGTCTGTTCTTATTACCTCACCCAACGGTAAAGGAAGAGATTCCTTAGAAGGACTAGGTCCCTACCTTGGGCGTAAAGGACGTCGAGGACGTAACCGTCCGTCTAAGAAATGGTGACTGGTGGACCCTTCGGGGACCAATCGTTTCTAAGTTTTTTATAACGATGTCTAAAATTCATACAGTCATAGATTACCTTGTAACACTAGAAAAATCAAGAATAAAAAGTTTCAACCGATAAACACCTGGAAATAGAAAGGTACATTTAAAATAAAATAAAATGAATAATAATAATAATAATAACACCAATTCCGAAATAACCATAGTCCGTCCCGACTCATCCCTCGTGTGACCCCCTCGTCCCAGATGTATGGTCCGGTCCTGACCAGAAGTCCCGTCACGACTCCTTTAGTCCGGACTTCAGACGTCCGGTCCCAAGACCACTTCACTGAGTACAGTCCCTCTTTTTTTTTTTTTTTTTGTCTGTGTGTGTGTCTCTTTCCTTCCTGCCAGACCAACGCAAACCTCGTCTTTGGCATTACAGTCCCCTACTGAAGTGACTTCTTCTCACCCTACGACGACAGTATCAGCCCTGACAGGGGATAGGACACGAAGAGGAGTATCAAAAACAAAGACGTAAGGTCCTCGTCCGCCTGATATACTCGATCGGACACCTCCACGGTCACTGGGTCCCAATAACGGTACTAGTCCCAGATACCTAGGTCCGTGGGGGACGGGGTGTGGTGACTTCACCTTCAAGTGGGAGGTATATTTAAAATCTCATTCAAAGAGTCCGAGGAGTTTCTTACGTTGGTCTCAAAACTAGTCTTAAAGCAAAAATATATAGTGAAACTCCACTTAACTGGAAATTGTCATAATTCAACAGGGTACCTTCTACGACCTTACCAAAAGATAAATAAGTCTATTAAAAGATCCAGAAAACACACACACACACACAAAAAAAAAAAAAGAAAAAAACGGTAACTCCAGTACATACACAGACACATATAGACAGACAGACAGAGAGAGGAGGAATTTTTTTTAGAACGGATTCTGGACAGGTAGAATGATCAAAAAGTTTCTTGGTCGAGAGACAAAAGGTTAAAAGTTACAGGAAAAAAGTGGTAAAGTAACTAAAGAAAGAAATGGACACAATAAAAGACAGAGGACAAAAAGAGACTCAAAAGAGACAACGGGACAAAGGTTCAAGAACTAGATTTACGAATTGTGAAATTTTTCAAACCAAAGGACTATTTACATAAATTTCGGAATTTCAAGAAAGACACAGGGTGTGTAAAAACTGGATACTACAAAATTAACAGGAACTCAAGATTCTTAAATATTAAAATGAGTACTAAATGGAAAAATTGGGTCATCACAATATCATTATACAATGAAGGTTCCATTCTCTTTGGGTTCATTCTACCATCTACAACGGTCTCCCGTCTGTGTGACTTTGGTATTAGTGTCTTTTGATCAGTTAGATTAGTGTGATCCTGCTGTCGGAACAGATTGAGTCACTTTGATTCGGTACGAGACACCCCAGTGGGTTCTGCCCGCCCGTACCACCTCTCCAGACTGTGTTACACCAGGTGACCTCTTCCCTTACCATTTGGTGAAGTCATAAGAACGGAACTCTTGGGGTACTTGTCATACTATTCCGTTTTACTATCCTATGACTTTCTCCTTGAGGGGTCCAGTGATCCACGGGTTATATGATTATACGATGACCTCTAGTCACCTCTATATTGAGGTCTTTCTTACTTCCCTACCTCGGTTTCGTTTTTGTTATGGGTCAACACCTACACTGACCACTATCTTCGTTCCAGGCTACGACATTTCTTGTTATAACGTATCCTTGTACCTTACAGTCCAGGTACTTAGTTCCGTTTAACCTTCACCAGTTTGTCCTCTACCGTTCTCACTTGCAACTGAAAGATCCTTAGTCACTTGATTTTACCTGACCTTACCCACTTAAATTGACTCTACTGGTAATATAGATGATGACACCCGTCCTTAGGGAATCTTCTTTACCTCATCGGTAGTACCAGTTGTTTTCTCAGGTTTTATGTGATGAACCTACGTTAGAGTTTTTGCTGTCTTACTAGAGATAAGCAAGGGTTCCGTTTGGTAAGTTATAGTGACATTAGGTTCAGATACGAGGTTGGTCATTACGACTTCTTCGACTTCAACTTGCCAAGATACTTCTTGATGTTCTGGAAAATCTTGATTGTGGGTTTTTTCTACGGGAAAAGCAATATCCCCGGATCTTACGTTTTCATCCTTCAGTTCTTTGTGGACCTCATTGTCCGTTTAAACCGGAAGCTTACGTCTTACTTCGTCCCGTTTCTGATTATCTCAAAACGGTTCTTTTACGTGACCAGTATCGTTCGTCGGAGAAGGTTGTTGTGTTCTCTTCTTAGATGTGTACCTGTAGTGGTCTACCAGTTGTGACTTTAGTCTAACTAATATGAGAAACGTCGGTTTCTACCTCTTCGAGATATGTCAGTCGTTTTTGTTCTGACCCTCGACTGACACCGAGTCTAGTACTTGAGGAATAACGGTTTAAGTCTGAATTTAACTTCTTTCATCCTTTTAGGTGATCTGGTAAGTCCATACTGGATTTAGTTTAGGGAATACTAATATGTCACCTTCACTCTTTATCTAAATTCCCTGATCTAGACTATCTCACGGACTACTTGATACCAACCGTCAAACCCTATAACATGTCCTGTGTCCCTAGTTCTGGTAGGGATACCTTTTCTTTACGTTTTTTCGTTTTACCGACAGACTCCTCCGGAATGTTTATCGACACTTTTCTTCTCTTCACTTTTCGTTTCCTCTTTTCCTTTCTATATTCGTAGACTTACGTCTCAAGGTTTCTTATCGTTCTTCTCTATTCTTTCGGAAGGAGTCGTTAGTTACGTTTCTTTATCTCCTTTTGTTGTCTTACCCTTTCTGATCTCTAGAGAAGTTCTTTTAATCTCTGTGGTTCCCTTGTAAAGTACGTCTTTACCCGAGCTATTTCCTGTCTTTACCATACCTGGATTGTCTTCGTCTTCTATAATTCTTCACCGTTCTTATGTGTCTTCTTGATATGTTTTTTCTAGAAGTACTGGGTCTATTAGTACTACCACACTAGTGAGTGGATCTCGGTCTGTTTGACCTTACACTTCAGTTCACCCGGAATCTTTCGTAGTGATACTTGTTTCGATCACCTCCACTACCTTAAGGTCAACTCGATAAAGTTTAGGACTTTCTACTACGACACTTTCACGACGTGAATTATATGGTCGTTTAAACCTTTTGAGTCGTCACCGGTGTCCTGACCATTTCCAGACAAAAGTAAGGTTGGAGTTTCTTTCCGTTACGGTTTCTTACGAGTTTGATGACGTGTTAACGAGTAGAGTGTGCGATCATTTCATTACGAGTTTTAAGAGGTTCGGTCCGAAGTCGTTATACACTTGACACTTGAAGGTCTACAAGTTCGACCAAAATCTTTTCCGTCTCTTTGGTCTCTAGTTTAACGGTTGTAGACTACCTAGTATCTTTTTCGTTCTCTCAAGGTCTTTTTGTAGATAAAGACGAAATAACTGATACGATTTCGGAAACTGACACACCTAGTGTTATTTGACACCTTTTAAGACTTTCTCTACCCTTATGGTCTGGTGGACTGGACGGAGAACTCTTTAGACATACGTCCAGTCCTTCGTTGTCAATCTTGACCTGTACCTTGTTGTCTGACCAAGGTTTATCCTTTTCCTCATGCAGTTCCGACATATGACAGTGGGACGAATAAATTGAAGATACATCTCATGTAGTACTCTTTGCGACCTGACCTTCTTTGTGTTCGACCTTAGTTCCAACGACCCTCTTGATAGTTATTGGAGTCAATAGTCAACTGTGGTGGGAATACCGTCTTTCAATTCTCCTTGATTTTTCGGAGAACTACTTTCACTTTCACCTCTCACTTTTTCAACCGAATTTCGTCGTAGACCAGGGTAGTGAAGTACCCTTTCTCTACCCCTTTGTCACCTTTGTCACAGTCTGAAATAAAAACCCCCGAGGTTTTAGTGACGACTACCACTGACGTCGGTACTTTAATTTTCTGCGAATGAGGAACCTTCTTTTCAATACTGGTTGGATCTATCGTATAACTTTTCGTCTCTGTAATGAAACGGTTGTTTCAGGCAGATCAGTTCCGATACCAAAAGGGTCACCAGTACATACCTACACTCTCAACCTGATACTCCTTTCGACACGTGGCTTATTAACTGCGAAAACTTAACACTACAACCTCTTCTGAGAACTCTCAGGGAACCTGACGTTCCTCTAGGTTGGTCAGGTAAGACTTCCTCTAGTTGGGACCCTAAAGAAACCTCCCTTACTACGACTTCCACTTTGAGGTCATGTAACCGGTGAACTACGCTTTTCAACTGAGTAACCTTTTCTGAGACTACGACCCTCCCTAACCCCCGTCCTCCTCTTCCCCTGCTGTCTCCTACTCTACCGACCTACCGTACTGACTGAGCTACCTGCACTCAGACTCACTTGAGACCCTCAACCACTACCTGTCCCTCCGGACCTCACGACGCTAAGTACCCCAGGGTTTCTCAGTCTGTGCTGACTCGCTGACTTGACTTAACTTGACTTATACAATGAAGTGTTTGTATGTTCTCATAAAAAAAGATAAAACATAAAGAGTCTGAACAAAAACTCAAATAAACACTATATGAAGTCAAGTCAAGTCAATTCATCGAGTCAACAAAGACTGAGAAACGTTGGGGTACCTGACGTCGTACGGTCCGGAGGGACAGGTAGTGGTTGAGACCCTCAAATGGGTTT
Source organism: Capra ibex (assembly GCA_006410555.1). Classification (NCBI taxonomy): domain Eukaryota; kingdom Metazoa; phylum Chordata; class Mammalia; order Artiodactyla; family Bovidae; genus Capra; species Capra ibex. Next base: position 5,878,948 of record SJYO01029184.1, on the reverse strand, counting down.
GGGAACAGGTAACTCAGCCACTACGGTAGGTTGGTAGAGTAGGAGACAGCAGGGGAAGAGGAGGACGAGAGTTAGAAAGGGTCGTAGTCCCCGAAAAGGTTACTCAGTCAAGAAACGTAGTCCACTGGTTTCATAACCTCGAAGTTGAAGTTGTAGTCAGGTTGGTTACTTGTGGGCCCTGACTAGAGGAAATCCTACCTGACCAACCTAGAGGACCGTCAGGTTCCCTGAGAGTTCTTAGAAGAGGTTGTGGTGTCAAGTTTTCGTAGTTAAGAAGTTGTGAAACGAAAGAAATATCAGGTTAAGAGTGTAGGTATGTACTAATGACCTTTTTGGTATCGGAGCTGATCTACCTGGAAACAACTGTTTCATCGCAGAGACGAAAAATTATACGACAGATCAAACCAGTATTGAAAGGAAGGTTCCTCATTCGCAGAAAATTAAAGTAACGACGTCAGTGGTAGACGTCACTAAAACCTCGGGGGGTTTTATTTCAGACTGTGACAAAGGTGACAAAGGGGTAGATAAACGGTACTTTACCACCCTGGCCTACGACACTGGAATCAAAAGACTTACAACTCGAAATTCGGTTGAAAAAGTGAGAGGAGAAAGTGAAAAGTAGTTGTCCGAGAAATCAAGAAGAAGTGAAAGACCGTATTTCCACCACAGTAGACGTACAGACTCCAATAACTATAAAGAGGACCGTTAGGACAAAGGTCGAACACAAAGAAGGTCTGGTCGTAAAGAGTACTACATGAGACGTATATTCAATTTATTCGTCCCACCGTTATATGTCGGAACTACATGAGGAAAAGGATAAACCTTGGTCAGACAACAAGGTACAGGTCCACTGTAAGAATCGACCAACGTATTAAAATAAAAAGACCTTCATTCTTTAACGGAAAGAGCTTACCTGAGTCTGGTACTTCTGAGTCTAATATCATATCCAACAAACCGGTCCAATGGATTCTACTTTTCTAAATTGTAAATTTTCCACTCTAGAACTAATCAATGACATTTGGACATAAACTAAGGGGACAGAATGGTACACCACAAGGTTTCTTTCTTATTACCATTATATACACGAGAGATGGAGTAACGACAGTTTTGTGAAAAGCATTGGTGAAAATTGAAGTCAGTGGGTTTGTCGGACCACTCCATCTATCCTTTTAGTAAATGGAGACTGAAGTAGACAGTCTATCGAAGTTTTTATGAGGGTATGGTGGTACTTAAAAACACTCCTGATTAATTAATCTTGGTTATTAGGAAAGAGTGATGGAGTCACCCAACACCGTGAGACCACTCTATTACCTATACTTTTATGTTTCCGTATGTCCGAAGACTCAATAAGAAAACCATCATCTTCGTCAGTTCAATGAGGAACAATCTCGTGTAAATCCTTTTCGACCTTTTTCTATGGTACTCACTCGTGGTCTAGACAACGTACCTGGACTACATACAAGTGACTAGACAATTCATAGTTTACCGGATTGACCGTGGTCCCAGTAGAATCCACACGGTGGACCCGTCAGTGTATCCCGGGGGTGGGGTTCTTCCTGAGGTATTAACCAAAACAAAACAACTACACCTGATAAAATTTATAGAAATAACGTAAACAACGTTATAACGAAGACAAAAACAAAAAACCGGAGTTCCATACGTCCTAGAATCGAGAGATCGATCCCTAACTTGCACATGGGAGACGCAAACTTCCGCTTCAGGATTGGAAAGGTTGTGGTCCCTTCGAAATGACAACGGAAGATTTCTAAGTATTGTTACAATAGAAACTAGACACAAAACATTTACTTTAGACTACTTTATTACTACGTCCACGTACTTGTCACCTCTACACGAACTACCATCGTACACGTGTACACCCGAATCCAAGTGTCCTTACCGTCCAATACACCCGTGTTTATCTGAAAAACATATCAGACCGGGTGTATCCCGGGGTTCCGTCAGTCGGATTCCTTGACCTAGGTCTGACCACGACAGGTACCACCCACCGGGTTGACGTCTTCGTCGTCGAGACCCATCGTCCTCGACAACCACGTCCTCACTCGTTCCTGAGGTGGGACCCTGTGTATTACCCTTTACCCAAACGGACAGGTAGGGACATCCTAAATGTGCTTATACTTGAACTGTAGGACTAAAGGTACTGTTCTTGACGAGAGTCAATCCGTAATTCGAAACAGTCATTTAATCATGTTTTATTTCCACACGTACACCTTACCATTATCACATATATATTTCCTCAGTAATCTTAAGAAGGTTCTCAAATCTGAGAGACGAAAACTTTTGACGACTTTGTAACGTTTCATTTATGGGTGTCCTTCAAATCTGTATATTTAATTTAAATTCCCAGTAGGATAAGTCGTCTTTTCTTGTGACAAAAGTATACGTCGAAGCTTACTTGGTGATTAATTACTCCTTCTCTTTAAAATTTAATTAAAAGGAATGTCAACTTAAAATATGTGTAGTACTTCGGTGAAAAACAAATAACACGTTGGGAGTGTCACCGACTGAAATAAAAAGACCCGAGGTTTTAGTGACGTCTACCACTAACGTCGGTACTTTAATTTTCTGTGAATACGGAACCTTCCTTTCAATACTGGTTGGATCTATCGTATAACTTTTCGTCTCTGTAGTAAAACGGTTGTTTCCAGGTAGATCAGTTCCGATACCAAAGAGGTCACCAGTACATACCTACACTCTCAACCAGACACTTCTTGCAACTCACGGTTTTTTGACTACGAAAACTTGACACCACAACCTCTTCTGAGAACTCTCAGGGAACCTGACGTTCCTCTAGGTTGGTCAGGTAGGATTTCCTCTAGTCAGGACCCACAAGTAACCATCCTGACTACAACTTCGACTTTGAGGTTATGAAGCCGGTGGACTACGTTTCTCGACTGAGTAAACTTTTCGGGGACTACGACCCTTTCTAACTCTCGTCCTCCTCTTCCCCTACCGTCTTCTACTATACCAACCTACCGTAGTGGCTGAGTTACTTGTACTCAAACCCATTTGAGACCCTCAAACACTACCTGTCCCTCCGGAACGCACGACGCCAAGTACCTCAGTGTTTCTTAGCCCGTACTGACTGACTGACTCGACTTGACTTGACTACCCTGACCTACGGGACTAGAATCAAAAGACTTACAAAACAAAATTCCGGTGAAAAAGTGAGAGGAGAAAGTGAAAGTAGTTCTCCGAGATATCAAGAAGAAACGAAAGACGGTATTCCCACCATAGTAGACGCATAGACTCCAACAAGTATAAAGAGGACCGTTAGAGCTAAAGGTCGAACACGAAGTAGGTCGGACCGTAAAGCGTACTACATGAAACGTATAATCAATTTATTCGTCCCACTGTCATATATCGAAACTGCATGAGGAAAGGGATAAACCTTGGTCAGGTAACAAGGTACAAGTCAAGATTGTCAACGAAGAACTGGACGTATATCTAAAGAGTCCTCCGTCTATTCCACCAGACTATAAGGATAGAGAATTTCTTAAAAGGTCAAACAACAGTAGGTGTGCCAGTTTCCGAAACTGTATCAGTTATTTCGTCTGTATCTACAAAAAGACCTTGAGAGAACGAAAAAGCTACTAGGTAGTCTACAACCGTTAAACTAGAGACCAAGGAGACGGAGAAGTTTAGGTCGAACTTGTAGACCTTCAAGTGCCAAGTGTATGACAACTTCGGAACGAACCTCTTAAAACTCGATCTTGAAACGATCGCACACTCTACTCACGTAGTGGTTGAGTTACCTGTAATCAAACTCATTTGAGGTCCTCAACCACTACCTGTCCCTCTGGACCGCACGACGTCAGGTACCCCAACGTTCCTCAGTCTGTGCTGCTCGCTGATTTGACTTGACTCTACTCACGTTAACACACCATCAAACTTGTAAAAACCCCTAACGGAAAGAAACCCTAACCTTACTTCTGACTGGAAAAGGTCAGGACACCGGTGACGACTCAAAAGGTTTAAACGACCGTATAACTCACGTCGTGAAAGTGTCGTAGTAGAAAATCCTAAACTTTATCGAGTTGACCTTAAGGTAGTGGAGGAAATCGAAACAAGGATCAGTACGAAGGATTCCGGGTGAACTGAAGCGTGAAGTCCTACAGACCGAGATCCACTCACTAGTGTGGTAGTACGAATAGACCAAATACTTCTATAAAAAACATATCAAGAAGACACATAAGAACGGTGGAGAATTATAGAAGACGAAGACAATCCAGGTATCGTAAAGACAGGAAATAACACGGGTAGAAACATACTTTACAAGGGAACCATAGAGCTTATAAGAACTTCACTAGAGATCAGAAAGGGTAAGATAACAAAAGGAGATAAAGAGACGTAACTAGTGACTCCTTTCGAAAGAATAGAGAGGAGCAAAAAGAAACCTTGAGACGTAAGTCTACCTATATAGAAAGGAAAAGAGGAAATGGAAATAGAAGAGAAGAAAAGAGTCGATAAACATTCCGGAGGAGTCTGTTGGTAAAAGGGAAAAACGTAAAGAAAAAACCCCGTTACCAGAAATAGTGACGGAGGACATGTTACAGTGCTTGGCGGTAGGTATCAAGAAGTCCGTGAGACAGATAGTCTAGATTAGGAAACTTAGATAAACAGTGAAGACGACATATCAACATTCCCTAAACTAAATCCAATATGGACTTACCAGATCACCAAAAGGGATGAAAGAAGTTAAATTCAGACCTAAACCGTTATTCCTCAAGTACTGGACTCGGTGTCAGTAGAGGGCTAGAACAAAAACGACTGATATACCTCGAAAAGGTAGAAACCGACGTCTTTTATATTAGTTAGACAAAAGTCATAACTGGCAGACCACTACAGGTACACATCTTAGAAGAGAACACAACAACCTTCTTCCACAAACGATACCGGTCACACAAGAGAACCGTTCTGAGACAATCAGAAACGGGACGAAGTAAAACATGAGGTTCCGGTTTAAACGGACAATGAAGTGTATAGAGAACTGAAGGATGAAAACGTAAGGTCAGGGGACATTGCTTTTCCTGTAGAAAACCCCATAATGAAGGTCTTCCAGGACATCCAGAAGTATCTTGACAAGTTGAAGTCGAAAAGTCGTAATGACCAGGTTCGTATCTGAACCTTTACTTGCCTCTAGTAAGACAGCAAAATCTTTAATGTGGGTTCATGACGTAAAACCTGAGAACAACTGATGCTCCCGATGAGGTGAAGAAGATTCCTTAAGAACGGATGTCAGCATCTATATTACCACTAGACTCAATTTAAGCGGGTAAGGTCAGGTAAAATCAAGTGACTAGAGATTTTAAAGCTACAAGTGAGAATGGTAGAGGACAAACTGGTGAAGGTTAAATGGAACTAAGTACCTGAATTGTAAGGTCCAAGGACACGTTACAACGAGAACTGTCGTAGTGTGAAATGAAGGTAGTGGTCAGTGTAGGTGTTTACCGGTAACAAAAACGAAACCGAGGCAGAGAAGTAAGAAAGACCTCAATGAAGAGGTGAGAAGAGGTCATCGTATAACCCGTGGATGACCGGACCCCTCAAGTAGAAAGTCACAGTATTAAAAAACGGAACAGTATGACAAGTACCTCAAAAGTTTCGTTCTTATGACTTCACCAAACGGTAAGGGAAGAGGTAACCTGGTGTAAAAAAGTTTACCCTATTATAAAATATATATAAAAAGTATATGACTACAAAAAGGAAGATACTCGATTTGAGAATCCTTACCCTAAAGACAAAGTTCCTATACGTAAAGTCTTTACTTTATCACCAAGGGTGGAGGTCATCGTTTACCTACTCTAATGGTACGGAACGCTGAAATTAAACGTAAAGAAATTGACGATCACTCGTAGAAGAGTTTACAAATGGTTGGTGAACCTAAACAAGATGACACTTAACAAACGAAAATATAATACGATAGAGAGGGAGATAAGGACAGAGAGTAAGACAATAAAAACTTTCTTATAGACGGGGGACCGGTTATGAAACATAACAGTCAATAAAATTAAAATCGGAAAATCACCCATACTTCACCATAGACTAATATCAAAATCAAACGAAAAGAGAATCCTGATCACTGTAACTCGTGGAAGAGTACACGAATATAGAAGAGAACAATTACAGAAAACTGTAAGGAACCGGTATACGTTCTAATATCTAAAATTCGGAAAATCAGAATATTCACAAATTTTCTATGCACATACATCCACATACACATATAAATTGATCGGATAGTCAACAGATAATTTAAACAAATCCTATATAAAACAGTAAATTTATAGTAAAAAAGTGACCCATTATATGTGTATTTTATTATATTTGTATACCAAGTCACTGTAATTCATACAACGTAACAATACGTCGGTACTAATGATAGGTAAAAGTCTTGAAAAAGCAGTAGTGTTTGACTTTGAGACATGGGTAATTTTTAATAATTTAAAAATTTTATCAGTTTATACAGTCCAAAAAGAAAAGATTACAGACAAGAACACTAGAACTAATTTTTCAAAGAGACAGACCTGACATACACACTGAAGAATCTAAAAAAACGTGATAAAAATAACAAAGTAAAAGTACAGATTTATAAATTAAGTGAACGTTAAACAAAAATAGACACCATACTCTCTTCCTCGTTTGAGGTAACAGAAGGTTCACCTCACGGTTTATATACATAGTCACATATGTAATTCATTTCTTAGAAAGGGGGTAACTTAATAGTAGATAGTATTTGATAGTATTTATGACATTAGACAAAGAGTCGTCAAACATGGGTGTAGATCAACAGATAAAAATTCGGTTGTAATATAATAAATCAATACCGAATTATAACTTTTTTTAGTTTAAGGTGGAGTGGTAACAGGAAGTGTCAAAAGGACCTATAAGAGTCTGTTCACACAGTTATGATAAAATAAATTAATTTTTATGTGTTTGGATAACCCTAAGATTATCAATAATGTAAGTAAATATATAATAAAAATTCTCTTGACTGTGAAAATATAATAGATGGATAGGTTCTTTTGTCATATAAGAAGAAATAAAAGTCTAACTTAAAATACGGAAATTATTTTAATAACAAAAAAAATGGATTAAAAACATGAAGAGTAATACTAAATAAAGATTACAATTATATGTACGATAACAACTACTTGATAACAGAGAGTAAAGGTGAACTAAAGAAAACGAGTTGAATTACATACACTCTAAGTAAGTACAACATACATATTCATCAAGTAAGAAAACTTACGACTCAATATAAGAACACATAAATTACATGATGTTCAATAAATAGATAAGTAGACAACTACCTGTAAACGGATTATACTTATTTCGACGATATTTACTGGAAAATGTACCAAAAATTTTTTACTTATGTACAAATGTAAAGAAAAACTATTGAAGGATCGACACCTCAAGGAGGTCGAGATACAAATTGAAATATTCTTTGACGGGTCGAAAATCTTTCACCAAATATGGTAAAATTCGATAGTGGTCGTTACATCTTATTAAGGTAAACGAGGTGTAGATCCAGTTGTAAAGTAGGACGGCCAGAAAAATTAAAATCGGTAGGATCACCCACACTTCACCATAGAGTAACATCAAAATTTAACGTAAAGGTGATACTGATTACGACAACTTGTGGAAAAGTACATGAATAACCGGTAAACATACAGAAGGAACTCATCACAGACAAGTCTTAGAAAACGGTTAAAAAAAATTCAACTCAACGGAAAAATAATAACTAAACAACCTCAAGAAAACAGTTAAGAAACAGTCAACATACATGACTCTTATAAAGATGGGTGAGACCCTCTCAACTAAAAGAATTGGTACATGAAACCTTCTTATCTACAAATATTAAAAGTCACTGAAAGTTAAATAGTAAAAAAAGGAAATTACGAAAGAAATGACGGAAAACATGAGAATAATTCCTTAGAAATAGATGAAGTTTCAGTAGTTCTATATATGGGTAAAAAAAAAGATTTTCGTGGTATCTAAATCGTAATTATAAATCCGGATACTATGTAGAATTCCATTAAAAAATTTAACTCTACATTGAACGTTTGGTACTTAAGTGGTAAAATTTCACATGTTAAGTCATTTAAAATCATATAAGTGTTCCAACAGTTGGTAGTGGTGATAGATTCAGGTCTTGTAAAAATAGTAAGAGGTTTCTTTGGAAGATGGATAATCATTAGTAAAGGCAAAAGGGAGGGAGTGGGGATCTTTGGTAATTAGATGAAGACCAGAGATACCTAAACGGATGAGATCCACAAAGTATATTTACCTTAGGATAATTATGGACTGGAAACTTCAGACCGAAGAACATAAATCGTATTGCACAAGTGTCAAGTGGATATAACATCGTACATAGTCATGAACTAAGGATAAATACCATCTTATTGTAATGTGACATACCCGTATTATATGAAACAAATAGGCAGTCAATTACCTGTAAATCCAACAAAGGTGAAAAATCGATAATACTTATTACGACGATACTAGTAACATGTTTAAACACATGTGTGTATACAAAAGGTAAGAGAACCTATGTATGAATTCACACCTTACCGACCTAGTATCTGGAAATAGTTTATAGTTTTTTAACATAGACACACCCAAACGAAGACCCGACACATAACAAGATTAAAAAGTTAAAAGTAATAGGATACGGTCGTCGTGTGACAGAACCAATAACACCTAAATTTTATTTATGACTTTCGTTCATCACACGTAAGAGAGTGAAAAAGAAGGTCTTCAAGAAGAGTCTAATACTAACACTAATTGACTTAAAACCCTTTTATCTGTAGAATTGTTATAACGTGTTAGGTCAAAATTTTCAACGATAATAAAGTGGTACATAAATTTAGAAAATGAAGAAGAGAATTGTTATAATAAAGAGGAAATTTATCAATTATCCTAACCGGTCACTTTGGTACTTTGAGTGACCAGGACTCAGACCTCAAAAGAGACACCCCTCAAACGAAAAAATTTTTTTTAGTCGAAACAACTTCGTATTAAATATTATTTTGAGTAGATAAAATTGACGTATCAAGGTACTCAAACCGTTTGTTACAGGAGACATAATCTCAAAACGAAAAAGGAAAGACCAGAGACATTGAAAATAAAGTAAAAGAATGGATTATGGGACCAATCTTGGAACCGATCATGTTACAACTTATCTTCTTCATTCTCGTCAGTAGAGACGGTAAAAGAATTAGACTTTCCCTTTCGTAAGTCTTAAAGTAACAATCACACTATGAATAACACCTTAAAAACATCTTCGGGAAATAGGTAAGTTTCTTCAAAAGAAGACAAGGATCCAAAAAGGAAAGTAATACTTACTCTAAACTAAAATAGTCTAGAAAAGACTATAGAGAACTCCAACTAGTATGTCAAGAAGAAACAATAAGAGAATTATATTGTATAATGTAACTTATTTTAAGTTTACAATTTTAGAGGGAACTTAAGGACCCTGTTTGGAGTAAATTAGTATTATATAATTTAAAAACGATCTGAACTAAACGATTTTAAAATATATGGGTACTTTCTATGAAAGTACATCAAAAATAAATTACAGAAACCAAAACCGTAGTCTCGTTATTACCGGAGTATTTTGCTCCACCTTTACAAGAGTAGAAAAAATAAGACCGACTTTAATATTTCTTGACTTTTAGGATTAAACCCCGTTCTTGTACTTTGGGGACCCTGAGAGTATATAACGGCCATCTTCAATTTTTTAAAAGTTAGTAAAACGTTTTGATAAACGGTCGTAAATGGTCTCGAAGTGTGTGCAATATTGGGTCGTGAAATTGAGGATCAATGTGTGAGTTCTCTTTACTCACATATACAGGTGGTTTTCTATACAAGTTCTTACAAGTATCTACTAAATAAATATTATCGTTGTTGACTTTCGTTGGGTGTATAAATAGTTCTCCTCTTACCTCTTTATTTAATACCATACGAGTATTTTACCTTAAAATGTCTTCTTATTTTCGTTTGATGTCTATGTAATTATAGTTACGTAGTCTTTGTATTACAACTTAATTTCTTGGGTCTGGTTTTCTCATATAATGACATACTAAGGTAACTATCTTTCAAGTTCATGACTATTTTGATTACATACCCAAATTTTTAACACAATTATTGGTTGAGACCTATCTTCACCTAAAACTGTGACTTTCTCGACCTTCCAAAGAGAACCCACTACCATTGTAAGACATAAAATGGGACCCACAATCAATGAGTCCATAATGTATACACTTTTAAGTATTTCGACATGTAAATCCACGAAATGGTATACACTAAATATAAAGATTATGTTATTTTGTACATAATAATGTACATAATTTTGACGGACCTTGAGTCACTCGAAAAAGTTGAACGTTTGAAATAAAAATAAATGATTCCCTTCTTCAAAGAAGATAATAAACAAATTAATAACGGGGAGGGAAGTAAAAGAAGGAGGATTTTAAGGAAAAGAAGCGTCTAATCTATAAGACCCAACTATATAAAAGATTCAGGGAAAATATATAAAAACTTTCTCAAGAAGATGAGAAAGAAGGTCCGGAGATAAAAAGACAGAACTATTCACTAGTCGAAAAGAAAGTTAAATAGATTTAAATAGAAGAAGTTATAATGACTTAAAATTTTAAATTTATATATAAAAAACAGGAGTTAATTTTTTATAAATATTAACCTAAAAGAATCGACATGTACAAAATAAAACAAGTTCATCACTAAAAAAAGAGAGAAGGTCTCGTCCAGACAAAATGACCCCGGGACATATATCCGTAATAAAATAAGAAAGTGAAAGAAGAACAACCTAAGAGAATTCAACATTCCACTGTCATATTAAATAGTAGGTCTGAAATCGTGTTCTTTCTGATAATTATTAATAAGGTTATAGTTGTCTCTAATAGAGTACCATTGATATTACATACTAGTGACGTACAAATCCACGGTTGAATACCGAACGTAGAGACTCAATCTACGACCTCTTACTACTCGTCGTTACTAGGATATCATTCCCCTTTGAGTCTTTAAAAACAGGGACCCCTATCAGTTCTCATGACCTACTGTTCAACGGTCTGAGATCAGAAGACCAAACATTCCTGGTAATTATCTTGTAGCTCTCCATGACATTATTTCTTACAGTTACAGTTGTCTTTTAGGTCAATCTATTTCCGATCTTTTACGAATAACTTAAGTATCAATTTTCTATGATTAGAGGTATATCTCTTGTCAAAGTGATCATATCATGTTCCTTTTTTTGTATAACATCACCTAAAATCTTACTTTCTCTACAATTTTCGAATCTACGGTTCCCATCTGATCAACAAAAAGGAAACTTCCTCCATCCTTCGCAACCATAATTCCCGTGTACACTCCCAAACAAGAATTTACACTCCTTCCAGTGAGATGAGGGACTTTTACTTCTATTTCTTCAAATCTTATGTACACCGATATCTATCCCAGATAGTCCGGAGAGCACTCAACTTCATCCGAATATAAATTTTTTTATGTGTGTGTGTGTGTGTGTATATATATATCTTATTCCCGGGAATCCGTTACCAAACGATTCGAGTAGATACGTCGACAAACTACCCACTTAACGATCAGACATAGGAAATATTGAAATATGAAAAAGACAACCTCCCAAAAGAAAAATAACTAAATATCATTCACAAATAAGACAAACCAGTGTCAGTGTTATAATTAGGAAATAGAATAAAACATGTATAAAAGGGTTCCAAAAGTAAACAAATGATTGAAACGAAAATGACACCAGAGGAAAAGACATATGTATTAAAATAAAATGTGCCTTAATTTAGATAGAAAACGAAATACCAAGGACTCAAAGTACTGTATCAATTCAGAAGGAATGAGGTTCTAATATCTTTATAAGAGGATATAAAAGAAGGTAACGAAAAGAAAATTAACATTTTCATAAACTTATATAAAAATCAAAATAAACCACTGACCCTATATTAAAATAAAAATTCACCGATTAGGTAGTAAGAAGGTAACTAAACTCTATGGTAAAAATAATATTTAAGGGTATATACGTACCTAGACAAAGACTTGAGACTGAAAGATTTAATACAGGATACTTAATAAAACAAAATAAAACACAAACCGTAGACAAAGTAATGTAAAAGATTACATAATAACGAACGTATCCTTCAGATAACTTAAATATATATATATATATGTATATATATGTGTTTTTTGACATAAAAAAACAACAAAGATTATCAAAAAGAGAACTTAAAAGGTCCGACAGTATAGTAGTAGACGTCTATCACTATTAAAACGGAGAAGGAAAAGTTTTCTTTATGGAAAATAGAACAACGTCACCGATCTTAAATATACTATTACAGTATATTATCGCCACTATTACCTATAGGAATAACACAAGGAGTAAAATTACTCTTCTCGAGAACACAAAGTAACGATCCATACGAACTACCATTAAAAACTATTTATAAGGTAGTACAAATCCTTCTAAAGAAGATAGGGATCAAGTAATAAGAAAAAAAGTTTTATCCCTACCTACAACTTAATGGTTTACGATAAAATGGTAGATAACTCTATTAGTATATTAAAAAGAGGAAATTGGTCAAATACATTATTTAATACAGTTGTCTAAAGGATTATAACCCGATAGGTAAAAAACTCCCCTCAACAACGGAACTAGTTTTACGTAAGGAGGAGATCATCACAAGATTATACAACAACTTAATATATAAACGATTACAAAATAAATTCTAAAAATACGATATATGAATCGAAATTAGACTGTTATTAAAAGAAAGAAACACGAGAGACAGTCAGAACTATAACCTATAAACGTTTGGAACACTTTAATTAACACTTACAAAAGTACGAGGGTTACTATGTCGTACGTACATGTATACACACGTATGAGTCAGAGAGTCAGTATAGACTGAGAAACGCTGGGGTATCTGACGTCAGGTGGTCCGAGGAGACAGGTACCCTAAAAGTTCCACCCTTATGACCTGACCCAACGGTAAAGGAAGAAGTCTCCTAGAAGGACTGGGTCCCTAACTTGGACACTGAGGACGTAGTCGTCCGTCAAGAAATGTTGACTCGGTTGACACTTCGTGGGGTGGGGGTAGGGGTTACTATGTCTCTTAATATATTAATTTATACTACATCAATTTTACACTTTTACTATATCTTTTATAGACAAGGAACTCTTTTACTATTTTTAATAAATATTTGGTAACACTTGGATCACAGGAAACCCCATTATCTGGAAACAGTTGTATAGATTAAAGTATAAATCACTACTAAGTAACATCCACAAAAACAGAAGAAAACAATCATTGATATAAAAGGATCTTTTAATAGGTAAAATAAATCCACAAGTTCAAACAACCGTATTTGAAAAGAATTATAAACAAAAATAAATAAATAAACTGACGTATTCTAGAATCAACACCGTACACTCTAGAAATCAACACCGAACACCCTACATCGAGGACCTGGTCCCTAGTTTGGACCTAATGGACATGACCCTCACGTTTCAGGATCAGTGACCTGGTGGTCCCTTCAGAGACAACCGTATTTGAACATGTATGATAATAGACTGAAAATTTGAGTAGAAAAAACTGAAAGAAAAGGACAAGTAAGAAAGTAATCATAAATACCTCATGGACGATACACGACCCATAACACGATACCAAAGACCGAAAGTACAGTATAAGTCACCGTTTGTTCTGTCGACTCTATAAATGGGGGTACCTTAGATGTAAAGTCACAACTTATAAACATAAAAGAAAGAACCTATTCGAACGATTCACAGACAAAGTAACTATAAAAGTATCCCTTTTGGTTAAAATAAATAGTTCAAACGATAATAATAATGATTAAGTAATTAAAGAATAAAATAAAGTCACAACAGAATACCTTTAAAAATTTGTATTTGTATCTTGTCATATTACCTGAGGGTACATGATTTGTCAATAGTTAACCGAAACCGGTTAGACAATGTAAATGTACGGATTTGGTGACGTCAAAAATTTCGTTTGGAGTTTGTAGTAAAGTAGGTGGTTACGATTTCATTATGAATAGACTATCCATTCAAGAGGAAAACTTTTATTTTGTTGTAATAATGAGGGGGTTTAATTACTGAGGAATTATAGACTATCGTTCAGTCGTAAGTTTAAAGGTGTCAACAAAGTATACACAAAAATTATACTAAAGTTTTGTTGAAGGAGTAATTTATGAATAATTAATGTTCCTCCTTTTTTTTGAAATCTACCCTTTTCGGACCGACTATGGGGTTAAAAAAATTTTTTTAATAAAAAAAGGGACTTGGTTATAGGTTAATTTAAGTGTGTAACGTTTATTTTACAGGGAAATAAGAAAATTTTAGATACGATCAAGACAATGGGAGAAAAAAAAAAAAAAAAACGTCAAATAAACGAGTTTTCGTAAACAGGACATCTTAAAGGATGTAAGATTTAAACAGTCGGAGGTATCTTTTGTCTGAATACCAATAGTTTCCCCTTTCCGTTCCTCCCCTCCCTATGTAGTCCTCAAACACTAATTGTCTATTGTTCGATGATATGTATTTAATCTATTCGTTGTTCTTATATGACATATCGTCTTCCTTAATATAAGTTGTAGAACATTATTGGATATTACTTTTTATTAGACCTTTTCTTATATATATATTGACTTATTGAAACGACATATGGACTTTGATGGTGTTATAATATTTAATTGATAAAACGTTAATGTTTTATTTAATTTATTTATTTAAACAGTCGTAAACGATCATTGTGTCCGTGAAAACCGAAATTAAACTTGATATCAAAAACATGTTACATCAGAATTTTTAATTAATGTAAATTATACCGTAACAAAATTTTTGTAAAAAAATATCACCATTTTTAAAATTGTGTAGGGTTTCACCTACCTTATTGTGGACAAAAAAAAATTTAAAAATAAAATAATAATATTTTTAACCCCATATTAACTGTATCTTGTAATTAAAGTCCCATGTTTATCACTAAGTTATAAACATATATAACATTTTACTAGTGGTGTCATTCGGAATAATTGTAGGTAGTAGAACCTTATTGTGACTAAATTACACGAACAAAACTTTTAGTATACCATTAATTAGTGAATATCTAGACAACCAAAGATTGCTTGATCAGAGATTTAAGTTGATCAAACTAAAAGTTCAGTCAAATACCAAGTCAAGTCAAGTAAAGTCAACGAGTCAGCATAGGTTGAGAAACACTGGGGTACTTGACGTCGTGCGGTCCGGAGGGACAGGTAGTGGTTGAGAACCTCAGGTGGGTTTGGGTACAGGTAGCTCAGTCACTACGGTAGGTTGGTAGAGTAGGAGACAGCAGGGGAAGAGGAGGACGGGAGTTAGAAAGGGTCCTAGTCCCCGAAAAGGTTACTCAGTCGAGAAGCGTAGTCCACCGACTTCATAACCTCAAAGTCGAAGGTGTAGTCAGGATGGTTACTTGTGGGCCCTGACTAGAGGAAATCCTACCTGACCAACCTAGAGGAACGTCAGGTTCCCTGAGAGTTCTCAGAAGAGGTTGTGGTGTCAAGTTTTCGTAGTTAAGAAGACGTGAGTCGAAAGAAATATCAGGTTGAGAGTGTAGGTATGTACTGGTGACCTCTTTGGTATCGGAACTGATCTACCTGGAAACAACTGTTTCATTACAGAGACGAAAACTTATACGACAGATCGAACCAGTATTGAAAGGAAGGTTCCTCATTCACAGAAAATTAAAGTACCGACGTTAGTGGTATACACCACTAAAACCTCGGGGGGTTCTATTTCAGTCGGTGACAAAGGTGACAAAAGGAGACAAAGGGGTAGATAAACGGTCCTTCACTACCCTGACCTACGGTGCTGGAATCAAAAGACTTACAACTCGAAATTCGGTTGAAAAAGTGAGAGGAGAAAGTGAAAGTAGTTCTCCAAGAAATCAAGAAGTGAAAGACCGTATTCCCACCACAGTAGACGTAAAGACTCCAATAACTATAAAGAGGGGCGTTAGGACAAAGGTCGAACACAAAGAAGGTCGGGTCGCAAAGAGTACTACATGAGACGTATATTCAATTTATTCGTCCCACTGTTATATGTCGGAACTACATGAGGAAAAGGATAAACCTTGGTCAGACAACAAGGTACAGGTCAAGATTGACAACGAACGACTGGACGCATGTCCAAAGAGTTCTCCGTCCAGTCCATCAGACCATACGGGTAGAAAAAGTCTTAAAAGGTGTCAAATAACACTAGGTGTATCAGTTTTCGAAACCGTCAAATACAAATCTATACGTGTTTAAGGATGACAAACTTGGATCCCATATGATGTAAACGTTCTTATTTAATTCTTCACTTAAGACGTACCTTCACTTGGTAACAAGAGGACATCCGGTCATAAATCTAGGTTGTAAGTATATAATCAAATAAGAACCGTTTAATTGTTCAGAATCCCCAGTCCCATTGGACCCCACAGTACAATTATAACTGTTGTCATGTGATCAAAGAAGAGACGGGAAAACCGCACCAGGTCTCTTTGAATTATTTTTTATCCACTCCTCGTTCATTTTTGCGTAAACTTACTACTTATAATTTTATATGGAACAGAAGAAAAACGAATTTTAGAAAACTTAAGCCGACGGTCAAGAGAGTCCAAAACTCAGACAGACTTGATAAAGAGTTTAAATTAAGGTCAAATCTAAAGAAAATTCCACTTTCAGTGATGAGACGTAACAGGATTCAAACAAAGAAAATTTCACGTACAGTGTTTCTAACAGTACTCAAAGAGGTTCTCATAATATGACTTTCAGTCGAAACTTTTGGACATTTCTTGAGAAGAACATAGACACAGAACTATAGAGATCTTTTTTTCTTAAAGTCTTTACCTCGAATATGTGTCAACTCCAGGGAAACCCACCCCACCCCCCTTCTTCTCTTATATTTGAATGTGACTTTAATCCATACCTTCACTTATAAATAAATCTTATTCTGAAGGAAAAAGACTCAAAGAAAATCCGTCAAATGGTCTACTTAACGTATGGTTACGAAAGACGAACGAGGAAGAGTGAGGGGTCCTTTGGACTCTCGAGGGTCGTGAGAGTCTCGGGACGTCGAGATTGACGGTCACCTTGAACCACCCCGAACGGCTCTTTGGAAGGAGGCTGGTGTAACGAATCGAAGGTTCGTGTCACAGGAGCGTCAAACTAATTAAACTGGAAATGGAAACAGTAAATCCACTCTCCACAATACCCCCGGAAACAAAAATGCTACCAGGCCCGAACCAAGTCTTTCCGGGACATGAACCCAACTCACAAAACACCGGTGGTAGAACTTTAACAGTTAAAATAGAAACCTACATACAAAACATTTTCTTCAGGTTCCTTCTGTTACCTCGAACACGGTCCCGAAACCCCGAAAGAGCCTATTGGGGAAGGACAGAGGGTGGTGTAGGGTCGGTATCCAAGAACAAGACGAGGGACGGACGACCAGGGAGGTTCGAAGAAGGAGTGTCGTGTTAAGGATGAGGTACCGGGTCACGGATGACGACGAGAGACTCGGGGGAAGGAGGTAGGGGCGGGGACGTTGCGGCCGACCCCGTTGTTTACTTAGTGCCGTCGACCTTCTCCGGGTTCAAGACGACGACGACGGCCAACGTTAGGTGAGCCCCAGCCCCGCGCCTGGAGGTGCATCCCTTCAAGTCAACCGACGTACGCGGGGTCCCGTAGAACCCCACCCCAGTCTGACTTCGCCAAGAAGGGACCCGATCGTCTCGGTAACTCGGAAGTCTTCCGACGGACCTCACCCCCACTAGGAGAGTGAGTGGGGACTCAGTCCATGGAATAAAACAGACCGTGACTCCAACGTTGGGAATCGTTAACAAGTACACAAAACCCAACTCCGACGGCGGCCACCCTTCCCTTCTACCTGATGTCGAAAAAGTAAAACAGGACACAGGGCGTCTGACATCTCGGCTGGGAAAATGGGATTCTTAATTTTGTAGGCCTACGAAAGACGTATACACGTATCCCGCGTGGTCTGGCCTTACCCGACACAAGTCCCTGTTCCACTTCAGTTAATTCACGACGAACTTTCGTCAATCACCTTAAAGTCTACGAACGAACTTAAACTGGGCAAATTTTTTTTACAAAACCCACACGAGTGTTCGGTACTATTCTATAATTCCCCAACCTTACGTCTACTGTTAATCCCCCACCTTATATCCATTTCTATAAATTCTGGACCTTTTAAATTTTAAGATCCCTTTTACTTGATGAACGATCATTTAATACTATACAAGTGGATTTTTACTCCATCTATATACACACACTTATACCTAAGAGAGATTTTATTTATAATTCTCTCTTTTTTCAACATCTTGTCACACATCAATACTACAGTAAACACGATACCTTTCTACTTATGGTGCAAAGTAGTGAACATTCTAAAAGGAGTAAAATTATAGCGACTCTAGAAGAAATCGTAGAAACTTTACTAAGATAGTGGTGCACTGTTAACACAACATTAAACATAAGACACTTATACAAGTTGTTTCGAACGTCTTAGACACAATCGGTGTACTTTCTTTTAGGTTCTACGGTCATCTAGTACATTCGTGTCTTTTTTTTATAAATCTCCCTTTTGTTTCAACAGTTACTACCTCAGTTTTACACTAAGACCTTTCAACCTAAGACTTATTCATGTTGGATTTTTTATGGTGTGATTAAACAAAGTAAATGGAAAGGGGAAACTACGTACGTACTCTCTCAGACGTAGATGTTGATTTATTCAGATGTTTAGAGAATATTGTTTATATTTTATTTCTAAGACTACTGTTTTGTAGCACCGTAGTCACAAATAGTCACATAGGATTACTTGTACTTTATTACCCCGTAAAATATTAGGTACGACGTAAAACAAACAAGTCAGTGAGTCAGTACAGGTTGAGAAACGTTGGGGTACGAAGGGACTGGAAGTGGTAGAGGGTGTCAAAGGAGTCTGAGTCCAAGTTACTCAGTCACTACGGTAGGTTGGCAGAGTAGGAGACAGCGGGAGAAGAGGAAAACGAAAGTTAGAAAGGGTCGTAGCCAGAAAAGGTTGTTCAGTCTAGAAACGTAGTCCACCGGTTTCATAATCTCGAAGTCGAAGTCGTAGTCAGGAAGGTTTCTTATAAGTCCCAAGTTTAGGAAATCCTAACGGAATTCCAGTTGTTTTATATTAATTTTACGTTTGATTTCGTGTTCCATATATAAAAATACATACTTTATACATGTAAAGATCCTCCTATGTGTTCTTAGACTCGACCCTTACTCAGTGTCGGACATTCCTCACAACAGTCACTTATTCCACTTAATATTTTGTTTGTTTGTTCTTGTATTTTGTACGGTTAATTACGTTTAGTTACTCTTAAAGGTTCAATTCGTAATTTTTAGTGAAAGTAGTGTTACATTTTACTATCAAACACCCTTTTTCTTTTTTCTTTTACTTAGTAAAACTCCCCTTAAACGTGGAGAGAAATCTCTATAGTAATTGAGTTGTCTCTTTACGTCGGAGTGTGAACTGAAACAGATCTGTCACCTTGTTTCAAGATGTGTAGATCCAACTTCATATAAGGGTTCCTGAAAACATCTGAACTCCAACCAAAAATTTGACAAAAGGAACTGGGAGGGGCAGGTGGTTGGTTACTCGAACTAAACATTATAAAAAAATACATAATATCAGTGTGTATTCTAAAATAAACCCTTGTTTTATTTCCAAGATGAAGAAACACTTTTGCTACAAACTGTTGACGGACAATACACCCGACTCTAACGTGTCTTTGTTTTCTTCTCTACTTTCAGTCCTCCGTAGTCTTAATGTGGACCTTTCCGTTTCAGAAACAGTTGAGACATCTGACTCCCCGAACGTATCCTCTGACTCATCGTTCTCCACTTCACTTATCGAAGTTCCCTCTCTGTTCCTTCTCCACGAGAGACCTACAGACCCTAGTTAGACCCTAGTTCGAACAGTTGTCTCGGAACAGATACCATCAGGAAAATCAACAATGAGGACGGGAACCCCTGTACGATGACGGTGAAGTTCCTCGGTATTACTCGGCCTGTTTTCGTTTGAGAGGAACATCAGTACCGTAAATACCTGAAACTCCTAATAAATTCAGGTAAATCAAGTCTGTGATGGAAGTAAACCGGAACTGTAACACATGAATAAGAAGTCACTCACCTGGTCAAACGTCAGGACCCATACCACTAATTCTAGGGTTCGAAACTTCAGTGGGTTGAACCAAATACCAAGACTGTGAATTTTTCGACACACACCCGTGAAGGAACCACCAGGTCACCAAACCTGAGACATGAAGGTTTCGTCCCTCCAGTCCGAGCTAGGGACCAACCCCTTGATCCTAGGGTGTATGACGTGTCACGTCGGTTTTACAAAAAAAAAATTTCTCGATACACACTGGAATTCGTCCAGTACACTGGAAACTCCGAGTCCAAGGTGTAGACATTTAACCAGTATCAGTAGGGTTAAACGATTTCAACGACACGACCAACCTACCATATGAACATTTGACGGAGATCTATGAGTTCTGTATCATGACGAAGACGATGAGTTTGTTAGGTGTAGACATAGACAGGTAAATTAAAAGACCCGACACACTGTTGATTTATCTATTTTATATACGAGTTTTGACTTAACGAAGTGGAAACACTTCTGAATCGTGAGGAGAAGACACTAGCGGAAGGTATCAAAGTGCGGGAACTGCAGGTGGATGGTGACGTATACATGAGGTAGAATATCCTAACAACACTTATGAACCGTTTATCATTACCGGGTTATTGAGGATCAATAATAGTCACCTGTCACAACTCCTGTGACTGACGGGAACCTTAATCTGTCTACAGGTAAATTAAGAACCAACAAAGTGAATGACCGACACCCTGTAAACCGTACAATGAATTGGAAAGACTCGGGTTAAAGGAAACGTCTATTACCTTTCACTCTGATAATGACCTTGAGTAAAGTATTCTTATAACGTTCCTAGTCTATTTCACACATTTTACGAATGGTGTTCTGGACCACATGTCATCCACGAGTTTTTACGTTTATAATTAACATTATGTCTATGACTACCCAGGAATGTTGATACTTTAGTTCAAATGGTGACTCTTTACTCCTCTCTACCCGTGGGACTCCACAACAACTGGTCCATCGAGACGAAAGGAAAGAATAACGGAGAGATTAGGGTCACGTTCCTCTAGGTTGGTCAGGTAGGATTTCCTTTAGTCAGAACTTACAAGTAACCTTCCTGACTACAACTTCGACTTTGAGGTTATGAAACCGGTGGAATACGGTTCTTGACTGAGTAAACTTTCTGAGACTACGACCCTTTCTAACTTCCGTCCTCCTCTTCCCCTATGTCTCCTACTTTACAAACCAACCGTAGTGACTAAGTTACCTGTCCTCAAACTCATTTGAGACCCTCAAACACCACCTGTCCCTTCGGACCGCACGACGCTAAGTACCCCAGCGTTTCTCAGCCTGTACTGACTCGCTGACTTGACTTGACTTGACTTGACTTAGGATTACACGGACGATTCAACGGAGTCAGTGCAGACTGAGAAACGTTGGGATACCTGATATCGGACGGTCCGAGGAGACAGGTACCCTAAGAGGTCCGTTCTTATGACCTCACCCAACGGTAAAGAAAGAGGTCCCCTAGAAGGACCGGGTCCCTAGCTTGGGTGCAAAGAACGTCGAGACTGTAACCGTCCGTCCAAGAAATGGTGATCGTGGGGGACCCTTTGGGTGGAGATTAGGGTTATGAGATGACGATTTACTACACCGATGTCCCGATAAATCCACAAAGTCCGATAAACGAAGGGGGCAATTACCGACGATCCGAAAGGCAGACGAAAAAGAAGACGAACAAAGGAGTGACGGAGGTAGTATAAAAGGAGGACCATCGGTATGGGAGGTGGTTAAATAAGAGGTACTACACAATGAAAATTAACAATCCCGTTAGTTTGGTCGATGGGATGGAAAAACGACCTAACACAGTTTTCCCATAGGTCGGATTGAAAATTTTACCCTTTTACTAGACTCATATATAAAGAGTTTTTTCTTTATGCGTTTATAGATCATTCGTCTATTTTTTACGAGTTGTAATAATCGGTAGTCCCTTTACGTCTAGTGTTGATATTCGATGATCCTATCGATTTTACTTCTTCTGTCATTGTTTACAACTGTTCCTACACCTCTTTAACCTCGGGAGCATATAATAACTTCCTTACATTTTGTCACGTCGGAAGAACCCTTTTTCCGGATCATTAAAGAGTTTTCCAATTTGTTTCATATACTGAGTCTTTAAGGACAGGATCAATATATGGGGTCTATTGACTTTCGTATACAAGTGTGTCTTCGACCATGTTTTTACAAGTATCTTCGTAATAAGTATCATCATTTTTTCCTTTGTTGGATTTACAGATATATATGTTTTATATCATATAGGTTTACTATCTTATGATAAGTTAGTATTTTTCTAACTTTATCACTATACACGAAATTGTGCTTACTCGGAATTTTCGTAACACGATTCTTGTCTTATGTCTGGTTTTTTTAAGTAATAGAACATACTAAGATAAGTATACTTTACAGATCTTGTCTTTTTATGTATCCGTGTTTTACGTGTAATCCAGAACGGTCGTCGACCTCCCTTCTTCTTTACCTCTCTTTGACGAATTACCCATGTCTTACAGAAAACTCTACTATTTTTACAAGATCTTCTTCTCTCATCATTACCAACGTGTTGAGATACTTACATGATTTCGATGACTTGACATGTGAATTTTTTCTCACTTAACATATCATATACCTAATATAGATTGATTTTGACAAATTTTTTAATAACCTGTCCGAAACGTACTTCCGACCTTCTGGGGTAGGAACTCAGTTCGTCTTTACACTTCGTACATGAACCGTTAGAGTAAAATCCGGAAAGAGAGAAAAAAAAAAAAAAAAAATGTCAATTTTGTTTGAATAAAAATTTCGTTTAAAAATTCGGTACAGTCAGTTGAATTTTATGTAAATTTTCAATTTAATGATTTAAAGGTAAATTCATAGGGGAGAAGGGAGTTATTACGATAAGAGGTCTTTATCGATTAGAAAAAAATTAAAATAAAAAAATTCAATACTCTCATACTATTGTGTAAATGTCTTCTGAATCTTTTATGTTTTGTTCTAATGTCTATCAAGGTTACATATAATGGTGATAAAAAAATTCATCTATTTAATTCTAAAAATCAACCTCAAAGTTATAGTTTGAGAGTTTTTAATTATCTTACTTATATGTCTCTCCATCTTCCTATGTCATCTGGACTTTTCGTGACACTTGGTTAAGTTTTTTTAAATTCTGAATATGCTAAAAGTGTGTTGTCATTCTATGTTTAAGATAAGTTCAAGGACATCTGACATTTGACACTCTGTGACCTTGTATAGGTCCCTGTATTTTGTTCCACGTTTTTAAAGTACCATATTTCCATAACTTTAGTATGTCTCAGACAAGAGAATAGTGACAACTTAATACAATCTTTAGTTATAGTTTTCTCTAAACTTTTATTGGGTGTATAAAAGTTCACGTCACACTATAAATGGTTCTTTCTAGAAGTTGAATCGGTAGCTTTCGGAGTTATTTCAGTCTGACTTTTTTTGTGTCTTCCACTAACGTCTCTTCTTTCATAAATTTACTCTTTAATTGTAATTTCTATAAAATTTGTTTTAGGGTACATAAACCTTTAATTTATAGGTGAAAATTTACTACATACATAAATCTTCAGTATTGTTCCTTTTAATCTTTTATAAACATTATCTTATTTTTACTTTTCTTTTAAATGATCTTAAACAACGTACGTCGACTTCAACGAGTTACGTTAATTTATGCTACACCTCAGAACTTATTCCATACTTTTGTTTATTACTTGTGATCGCATTTTATAACACTTTAAAATTGTTTTAGACAAGAAATCAATTATTATGACATAGTAAACAATTAAAGGACAAACAAAAAAAAAATGTTGTATCATAAACAAATATAAGGGTCTTAACCTAATCTTCAAAGTTCGGAGTAAATTTAAAAAAAATTTCATGATTATATGTAAAAGATCTGAAAATAGTCAATATGATCTACGGTTTTATGTATAGTATCAAAAGTCACTTATATTTAATCTTTAGATCGTAAGATAGTATGATTCAGTTTGTTCACCTTAGTTTTACAGTATTATAAAAAATCGATCCGTTTCTAAGTATTTAAAGGATTTTATACACATAATATAATATGTATGATATATACAGTCACTATGAACGAGTCAGTACAGACTGAGAAACACTGGGGAAATTGACATCGGGTGGTCTGAGGAGACAGGTACTTTAAGAGTTCCGTTCTTACGACCTCATCTAACGGTAAGGGAAGAGGTCTCCTAGAAGGACTGGGTCCCTAGTCTGGGCTTAGAGGGCGTATCGTCCGCCTAAGAAATGGTAGACTCGGTGGTCCCTTCGGGATGATATATGATACGAACTATTTCCGAACTCTTTCTTGTTTGTTGTTGTTATCTCTTCCTCTTTAACCAGTTGTCTTTTATTATCTTAAGAACTCTTTTGACATACGTCCAGTCTTTCGTTGTCAATCTTGACCTGTACCTTGTTGTCTGACCAAGGTTTATCCTTTTCCTCATGCAATTCCGACATATAACAGTGGGACGAACAAATTGAATATACGTCTCATGTAGTACTCTTTGCGACCCGACCTTCTTTGTGTTCGACCTTAGTTCTAACGACCCTCTTTATAGTTATTGGAGTCTATACGTCTACTGTGGTGGGAATACCGTCTTTCACTTCTCCTTGATTTTTCGGAGACTACTTTCACTTTCTCCTCTCACTTTTTAAACCGAATTTCGAGTTGTAAGTCTTTTACTTCTAGTACCGTAGACCAGGGTAGTGAAGTACCCTTTATCTACCCCTTTGTCACCTTTGTCATAGTCTGAAATAAAAAACCCCGAGGTTTTAGTGACGTGTACCACTGACGTCGGTACTTTAATTTTCTGCGAATAAGGAACCTTCCTTTCAATACTGGTTGGATCTATCGTATAACTTTTCGTCTCTGGAATGAAACAGTTGTTTCCAGGCAGATCAGTTCCGATGCCAAAAAGGTCACCAGTACATACCTACACGCTAAACCTGACACTTCTTCCGACTCGTGGTTTCTTAACTACGAAAACTTGACACCACAACCTCTTCTGAGAACTCTCAGGGAACCTGGCGTTCCTCTAGGTTGGTCAGGTAAGACTTTCTCTAGTCGGGACCCTAAAGAAACCTCCCTTACTACGACTTTGACTTTGAGGTCATGAGACCGCTGGAGTACGCTTCTCAACTGAGTAACCTTTTCTGAGACTACGACCCTCCCTAACCCCCGTCCTCCTCTTCCCCTGCTGTCTCCTACTCTACCAACCTACCGTAGTGACTGAGCTACCTACGTTCAGACTCACTTGAGACCCTCAACCACTGCCTGTCCCTCCGGACCACACGACGCTAAGTACCCCAGCACTTCTCAACCTTTGCTGACTCGCTGACTTGACTTGACTGAATACAGTGATTTCGATGGTAAATTTTCTTTTTGAACATTAATGAAAAATTTTAAACCTACGTATTTTCTTAATACAACCTTTAAAAACTTTTTATGTTTACGGGTCGATAACGACAAGAGGTTTCGAGGTCTACACAAAGGTCACTCGTCGGTACAAATTTTTATTGAGCTGATATATTACTAGAAAATGAAAACAGATCAAACAAAGTGAAAAAGATAGTATAAATCACGAGGGTAAAGTAAATTAAATACGAAAAGAGGAGAAAACTAACTTCAAGTAGAAGACCTAACGACTCCGATGGTCGTTACTGAAAGGTGCCTCCCTTTCGTTCATATAAAGGAATAAAGACTGAAGATTAAAAAAAAATTTACCACGAAAATATTTGTATTGACGATGATAGTACATGCCGTCACGAGACGGGTGAAAGAGACATAATTGAACACATTAAGAATACCGTTGGGAACTCCCATCCACGATAATAATCGAGGTAAAATGACTTCTCTTTAGGCTCCGGGTCTCTGTAATTCATTGAACTGGTTCCCATTGTGTCTGTTATTTATCGTGTCACCCTTAAACTTAGGTCCGGAGGTCCGGTAGGGCGAAGGTCGTGGGTACGAGGAGTATACATATGATGTACTGGAGGCTCAGTTAGATTTGGGAGCCATTTCTCGGAGCTGTGAACTGTCCAAAACAAGTCCCACTCCCCCGCTAACCTCGACACACGACTTTGGTACTCGAACGAGTATTTCTCGACTACTTCATCGTTCAGTGGTCAACTTTACACTAGAACGAAGACACCGGTCGGCTCCGTCGTTGTAATTGTGTCGACTCGGAGGTAGTCCGGGTGGTCGTGTGGGGTAGACTCCGGAAAAGAAAGGGAGGAGTCCACTCCAGAAATAGTGCAAGACAGGTGAGACTTCCACGGATGGGGTTCCGGTGTCGAAAGGAGAGTAAACCTCTGACCGGGTGTGTTGTTTAGAGACACCCCTTCCAACGTGTTTTCTCGAGACCTTTTCTTCATCGAATTTTGCGAGATAACGTCGCGAGACCGTTTTCCTGATTAACCGTAAAAATAAGGTTTCCCCCCCTTTTTAACGGATTATCGTTCTTATTCGCTCATGATGGTGGGGACGTTTGACAAGTAAGAACAAAGTCGAGTTTCCGGAGTTCACCTTCTTTTGTCGAGAACAAACGAGTCACAAAACACACCATCTCATTCTGATTACGACAAATTTAAGATACGTGTCCGGTTAATTTTAGTGATTCGCCAAGATAGAAAGAAAACAAGGAACAAGAAAAAAAAAAAAAAAAAAAACTTGCATAAAATAGGATTGGTTCGTGTGTGCCAATTTTGAGTCTAAGGGTAGTGAATGGGCGTAATGTACATCTTTAACCCCGCCTCTAAAAACGTTTCAGAAAACGTGTACATAAATGACATTTGACTGGTCTTCTAAAGTCTCAAATTTCGTAGTGACTTTTTGACCCGATAAAAGACTCAACTCACCTTTCGTCTACCGACACTAAAGATGGAATTAAGTAGGTCAACTCATCGACCCTCAGTTTAGGGTGTGTTCGTCTTACGTTCTCCCCACCCTCACCTCTACCTACTCTCCGACAATCACCGTCTCTAAAAGGAGACCGTGAAACCCCCTTTTAACTGAAAAACTAGTGGATACAGTTGAATAGACAAAGTGAAACTTAGAAAAGATTACCTCCCTTATTTCCCTTCTATGTGGAGAAGTACTACAGAGTAGTCGTCGACACCGGGTCTACCCCGTGGGGATTCATACTTCGGACTTTATTTTACAAGACGACCAATCTCCCGTCGTCCGGTGTATCCAAACGTCTACTCTAACACGGGAACCGTCACTAACACTGACTTTTATGTCTAGAACAAAGTTGTAACAGTAAGTAGGTTAATGAATCGAAATCAAAACGTGTCAAGGCGTAGGTACCACGAGGAATGTGAACCTTCCGGAATGGAGTGGGGAGACGGTGGGGGTAGAAAGGCATAGGTCTATGAGGAGAAGAAGTTTGGTGTTAAGTCTGGGGTTTACAGTAACCTAAGAAGTTCAACCATTAGTAGAGAGAGAGAAAGAACGTAAGGACCTTACGTAACGAACACTGAGACAGTTCTGTGACCTGAGAAATAAGACAGTTGGACCACCGTATCCGACGACACAAGTTGATGATCTTGGTATTCGAGACATAGAAGGTATCTCCGACGTATCCCGGACCAAATTTACTTTACAACTCCCCGAAGGGACCACCAGGTCACCAATTCTGAAGTGTGAAGGTTACGTCCCCCGGACCCAAACTAAGGACCAGCCCCTTGATCTAGGGTGTACGACGTGGACGTACGGTGTTGTCAGTTTATTTATTCAAAATTTCTTTATTTCCTTTACAACTCGTTTGTTCACTTACTTACTTAAAGTCCTACTTCTTTATATGGACTCTCGAACTATCACGATGATCTACTCCAATGTCGGTTGGGTGGTAACCCTTTCATGACTGATGGAGGATCTGAATTGACTCGACTCGACTCCTGTCGACCTTCGAAGTCATTCTAAGGAAGAGGCAACCATATTGGACCGTGAACCGAGAGATAACGGTATGTCACGGATCGAGAAGTCACAAGTCGTAGAGGACTCTTTTCTCACCAAAATGTAGTACGTTTTCCCCGACCACGGGGAGTGACGTCCGTGGAGAATTCACAGTCAACGAATACCAGAGACTTTTTTTCTAACACTTCTGGGTCGAAGACGAGAGACTTGTCACACGACTACGTTTGTGTACGTGTCTGATCCCTTACTTTGGAAAGTCGAATGTACACCCGAATATTCTTTCACAACTCCATTCCACACTCCAGGTGTGTTCACTCCTGGACCTAACCCTCTTTCCTCCCTTCGTACGAGACCTACAACGAAGGTGCATGTCCATGGCCTAAGCCAAAGGAAAGAGTGTCTAAGACGAAAGAAGGAGAAGACGAACTTCTTTTATGAAATGATTGCGACCGTGGGACACTCCCACCGGAGAAATTTTGAGATCAGGACCAACTCTTACTTGTAAGTGGAAAAGTTCCGAAGTGTCTTTGTGTACGTCTGGTTCTGTATTACCGAACTCTAAGAAAGTCCCCTTGAAAACGAAATTTTTACCTCTAGAGACCTCGAGTCACCTTTTTTTTTAATTTTCTACCATAGAGAAGTGTACCGTATACCACGGACCTAATCTTCCACAGACACCACCTCACCTATCTTGACACATACCCCGTAACCCTTGGATCCTAGATCGATCGGGAGTGTGATGGTAGGTCAGATCCTCCGTCGGTCACACAACGAAATTGACAGGATCCTGAGTCACCGGATAGAGACTTAACTTACCAATCTGGTATAGTAGATACTTAGACACATGGAACGTCTTTGATCCACAATGGTCTAACCAAAGAGTAAGTCATATCTTACGTAAGAGAAGTAAGGTTCCCTAAACGACCCCCTGAAAGATAAAGAGTATTCGACACCTTAATGACCTCCTCTATCGCAGGAAAATGACCTAACTGTAAAACACAAGATATCGGGGTTTCCTTACACAATATTGACTGAAACGATACACCCCAAATAAAGTACGATATCGTATCCTTTTTCGAAAAAACCAAGTAGTATGAAGTTGTCATAACCCGATGGATTCGAGAGGAGGTTAAAAACTTGTGACAATTACTTTTTTTCTTCGGTATTGGTGGGGGGGGGGGGGGGGGGGGGGGGGGNGGGGGGGGGGGGGGTGTGACAAGTCAAACCTTGTTTCTCGTAAACTTTTGAAAAAGACCCCGTCCAAATATCCACTACTAAGACCCGACATGACGAGTGTTGTGTATGAACCACTTAACTACTTACTATTATGTCAATCTATTAAACCCCCAAATGAGAAACGAGAGTTCCGGTTTGTGGATCCTATGTCAGAGACGGTCTCTAGAGGTCACCGAAAAACAGTCTCCTATATCAGTGGGAAAACCTACAATCGACCATAATGGAGGGTTTATCGAAACTTTAGAAACTTCTACACATTAAGTACAGTAGGTAGATGGGTGGTTTACAAATGATTCGTGAAACAACAACAAGTCAGTACAGGCTGAGAAACGCTGGGGTACCTAACGTCGTGCGGTCCGAAAGGACAGGTAGTGGTAGTGGGCCTCGAACGAGTTTGAGTAAAGGTAACTCACCCACTACGGTAGGTTGGTAGAGTAGGACAGTAGGGGGAAAGGAGGACGGAAGTTAGAAAGGGTCGTAGTCCCATAAAAGATTCCTCAGTCAAGAAACGTAGTCCACCGGTTTCATAACCTCGAAGTTGTAGTCAGGAAGGTTACTTATAAGTCCTGACTAAAGGAAATCCTAACTGACCAAACTAGAGGAACGTCATGTTCCTTGAGAGTTCTTAGAAGAGATTGTGGTGTCAAGTTTTCGTAGTTAAGAAACCAAGAGATGATTCATGATGAAACACGGTTTGTAACAAGATTAAGTTGTCACTTGTGTCGTCTGTGTTTAGAGACTGGAGTATTCCAAATATAAGATCACCCCGTCAGTCCACCGTCTCTCTGTTTTTGGTTTTACTCCTTCGTGGATCATACAGTATACCCTCATTGTTGAGACCCCTTTTTATTTCGGACCTCTCACCCATCTCTTAACACCATCTGTATCGTTAAAAGTTAAACAAATTTTAAAATTTGAAAAACCTTCTTCGAACATAAACTCCGTTATACTTCATCACCAAGGTTTACACCCGGTCTAGTGAATATGAAGTAACATTCCTCAGATTTAAGATACGAGTCATACTACTTTTTGGTCCACGGAATACATCTTCCCACTGTGCTAATGTAAAGACAAAACGTTACTGGTGACACGGACGGTACTCCTTTTACCTGATATCTACTTGTTCTCATCCCTATCCTCCTGTCCAATGCTTCAATGATTCCATCGGATTCGTTGTTTACCATCGAGTCCGATCCGTCCATCATTACCTTCATCTCTTTCTTAGTCCAAAACATATATAAAAACTCCCATCTCGGTTAGTCCTAAATGGTTACCCTACTTAAACCCTAAACTCCTTTTCTCATCTTGACTCATGTAAGAATTTAAAAATCGGACTCATTGACTCACCTACTACTATAATAAATTACTCTTTCCCGGTACATCCTTTCTTGTACAATCTATCCCGTAGTTCAAAATAAAGGTAGAAGAATTCAAACTCCACAAATCTATGGGTACGTCTCCATAATAAACCTTATACGAGTCTGACCTTGATTCCTCTCCTTACTCTTGACACAGAAGTAAGTAAGAGAGTCTTTGTAAATAACTCGTGGATGACACGAGGTCCTCCCGAAGGGTCCACCGAGTCACCACTTCTTAGGTGGACGGTTACGTCCTCTGAGTTCTCTGCGACCAAATTAGAGACCTATTCCTTCTAGGGGACCTTATCCATTACCGTGGGACGAGGTCATAAGAACGGACCTTTTAAGGTGCTCGTCTCCTCGGACCGTCCGATGTCAGGTACCCCGGTGTCTCAGTCTGTGTTGACTCGTGTTGTGTTATGTGTTTACACGGTCTATGACTATATCAGTAATCTCTGTCTCACAACTTGTCTTGTCTGTATAAGAGACGGGAGTACCTCGAATGAAAGATCACTCGTCAAAGTCTGGAATTCTTTGTCACTTCATTTGTTATCCCAGAATGGTATATTGTGTCTTTTGATATAAGTTATAGGGTATTATTCGTAATTACCTTTTCTCATACCTTTCCTTATATATACACATACATACACACACACACATATATATATACATGTGTGTGTGTGTATACATATATATATTGACTCCCCGAAGGGACCACCGAGTCTGTCTTTAGACAGACGTTACACCCTCTGGACCCAAGCTAGGGACCCAACTCTTCTAGGGGACCTCTCCCTTTACCGTTGGATGAGGTCATAACGGACCTCTTAGCGGTACCTGTCTCCTCGGACCACCAGATGTCAGGTGTCTCAACGTTTCTCAGTCTGTGCTAACTCGTTGACTCACTGAGTGTGTGTGTGTGTGTGTGTGTGTGTGTGTGTCTCGACTCAACGAAACGACATGTTGACTTCGTAACATTTAGTTGAATGAAATCAAACTTTTTTTTCTTTCTTTATCACTTCGGATATTTGTTCTGGTTGAGTTTTAAACTATTGACGATACTATTTTTGTTTCGTCTCACTACTAACATCCGCCAGAAATATCTGAGTTAGAAGATAGACTTATTAGTGTTTAAGGTCTGACCACACCATCATTTGTCACTTGAGAAAAGTTTACAACTCATAAAAAAAAAAGAAATTTCTACATTCAGGAACATAATCCTAACTCAATTCCTCGAACGTCGATTAGGACCTTCTAAGTTTAAATAAATACGGATTTTCATTGATTCTGCCCACTCGAACTTTAAAACTCGAATCAAGAAGTAGAACGAAGTACTATACTAGTCAATACTTTAGTGGACGCTTAAACAAAACATAAA
The DNA here is from genome assembly GCA_006410555.1 of Capra ibex. Taxonomy (NCBI): domain Eukaryota; kingdom Metazoa; phylum Chordata; class Mammalia; order Artiodactyla; family Bovidae; genus Capra; species Capra ibex. Next base: position 5,846,720 of record SJYO01029184.1, on the reverse strand, counting down.
ATATATGTACTATAATGGTAAAGACAGGAAATAACACGGGTAGACACGTACTTTACAAGGGAATCATAGAGATTAAAAGACCTTCTCTAGAGATCATAAAGGGTAAGATAACAAAGGGAGATAAAGAAACGTAGCTAGTGACTCCTTCCGAAAGAATAGAGAGGAACGATAAGAAACTTTGAGACGTAAGTTTACCTATAGAAAGGAAAAGAGGAAACCGAAAACGAAGAGAAGAAAAGAATCGATAAACATTCTGGAGGAGTTTGTTGGTAAAACGGAAAACGTAAAGAAAAAGAACCCCTACCAGAAATAGTGACGGAGGACATGTTACAGTGTTTGGAGACAGGTATCAAGAAGTCCGTGAAACAGATGGTCTAGATTAGGGAACTTAGATAAACAGTGAAGGTGACATGAAACCGGTGGACTACGTTTCTTGACTGAGTAGTCTTTTCTGGGACTACGAACCTTTCTAACTTCCGTCCTCCGTTTCCCCGGTTGTCTCCTGCTCTACCAAGCTACCGTACTGGTTGAGTTACCTGTACTCAAACTCGTTCGAGACCCTCAACCACTACTTGTCCCTTCGGACCACACGACGTCAGGTACCCCAGTGTTTCTCAGTCTGTACTGACTCGCTGACTTGACTTGATTATGTATAAAAGAGATAACATAACTGGTGGGAACCCGGGGAGCTTAAATTAAACATATAAATACGTTTGGTCGTACCGGTAACAACCACCTTCTGTTTTTATTACTTGATTGTAAGAAAAAGTTCCTCAAATTCAAAACTGAAACATCATACTCTTTAAATGACAGGTGTTAGATCAATTTATCAGGTAGAAACGAATCGAATTGTGTATTCAGATGAAGACAGAAATGAGAAAGTCTCGAGATCCGAGAAAGATAAGGATCATGCTCTCCTTCATCTCAATTGACTTAGACTACAGATTTGGATGACGGACCCAAGACCGGGGTCACCGAGACTCCACCGGTTGTCTGGGGATTGAGGACTTTAGAGGGTCCAAGACACTGACTTGAGAGAAAAGGATCTGAGTGAAGAATCCAACGGTAGAATACTACCAAGAAATTTCGACTTATTTAAAAAAGACCTCATTAGATACTATGTCGTGAAGTGAAAGATTAAGTTGACAATGACGACTATTCCCAATATCCAGTTTCTTCTCTTTCGGGTTGACTAGAAATTCAACTACAAAGAGAAGTCGTTGGTTTCGTACGTTGTCAAACTAAAATTTGAGAAACGGACCACAGAGAAAGAAGTAGGGAAGAAGGAGAATAAAGGTTTTTCGTTATACTTTGATAAAAAGTTACCAAAAGAAGAAGATTTCTTAACATATACTTAATGGTTCAAGTATAAAATTTCCATCTTGTGGTTCCGGGTCTTTGTAGTAACCTTCATACACACATTAGGTCACAAGAGGTTTTGAAAGGGTTTAGTTTGAATTAAGTTATCTTATACAATTTATTACAAAGTACACAGATACCAAACCCCTCGCACCTCTCCATCACACATATCATCCCGGCCCCCGCCCCCCGACCGCTCCCCTTTTTAATTGTTTGTTGACTGGTGTGTTTCAACCTCACAATTCTGAGTCTCTCCACTTTCCATGACTCTTTCAGCACCTTTCTCTTCTTAATTCTGACCCGACTTCCTTCCACCTTGGACGGGTCTCGTAGTGGTAGTCACTACCGGTCTGGTTGGTAGTCTGGCTGAGAACCCAGAGGAACAAACTAAAGTCTCTGTCGGGACGTCCCTCGGTCTACAGAAAAGACGTAATAAAACGAGAAGTAAAGTGGAATGATGATAACAAGAAGAGAGACTAAGTCTAAAACCTTCTGCCAAAGCATTTCATAGACATTTTTCTGGTTTATATGGTCACAACTTATGTTGTTACATAACCTACAAACCCGTGAGTTCGTTATGTAGTATCCTTGATAAACTCGTGGAGAAAAGTACTGTCCGGTACACACCTGTTTGCAACCTTATACCTTTTTCGTGGAAAAAGTCTCTCGAGAGTCGTGGACCTTAGGGGGGACACAATGTCCTCTTCTTGTTCTGTTCTGTTTTTATTTGTTTTGTTTGCACCTCGATCTCTGAAACGATAACAAGAAAGTTGAGGTACCTCTTATTTACTTTAACAAAAAAAAAAAAAAAGGTACAACACTAGTCGACATTCGAGACGAAATTTTCTGTTATTATCCGAACGAGTTTTCAACGAAATTGTCTACAAGGGGGGGCGGGGCGGGCGGAACCCGTAATTCGTACGATTCTTTTTTGTCCGATATACGTTTATTTCAGTAAAGACAAAGACCTTTAGTACAAATATTCGTGGTGTTTATGTAAAGTTGACTATTTCCTTCGTCATCCATTTTTACACATCAGTTTATGAAGGACAAGTGATGGCTGTATATGTATAAAAAGATCATATAACGAGTTAACACTTTAGTCCCCGTTTCGTACGTTATTTGTAAAAAAACGTCGTTTAAAATCATTTTATAGACATTTTTCTTCTGGTTTATATGGTTACAACTTATAATGTTACATAAACTAATTAAAAAAGAAGAAAATTATGTTTTAACAGTCTATTAGAACAGGACGTTTTTATGATGTAAAATTTTAAGTCACACCACGATAGTCCGTGGGGGCCAAAGAAGCTCGATATTGACCATGGCTCGAGCACGACGAACAGTTTTAAATTACTCTCCCGGGCAAGATTTTATTAACTTAAAAGTATAGTCTTGCTTGGTCCTAATGAGTCTGTTATTTTAACGACTCAGGACATGACAATGGCCGTTTATGGAAAACGAAACGAGTACTTTAGTCATACATTTACAAGTCCCAAACATAAATTCCGTAGAATCCGTAAACCTCAACATCATGATCGTTATTAAAGTTTACCACGGCCACTATTCATCGACCAAAAAATATTACAAGTTTCACATTAAACAAACCACTTAGTCCTATTCGTAAACCAAATATAAAATATATTTACAATTACGTAAACGTCAAATTAATACAAAGAATTGAAAATTGTAAAGTCTTCAGTTTAAACTTCTGATCAGGTAGTCTAACAGAACGAAAGTATTGTAAGACTTTTTACCCTCGTGGGGGTACGTCACTCATCTTTTTCATTCTCCACGGACATTTCAAACACAACCACACAAAACCCTCGGCCCTTGTGACTATTACCTCACCTCTTTACGGTACGGAATCCACACGGGAGGCATTGTAACTCGAACCACTATGTCGAAGTAAGGACTCTCGGGAGACAGTTGTCGTTCTTTCTGTGGAGGTCCCTCACCGATTAAAGAAAGAAAATACTGTCAACTCAACTTCTTGTTGACACTTATTTCATCATACTAAAGTTTATAATCGTTCTCAAAGACATTGTAACGTTACTACCTCCTAGATGCCTATCTTTACTCGAAAAAGACCATACCACCTCTTTGAATCAGATTCTTCAATAAAGGGTATAAGAATAAAAATTTTACTAGACGTCCAAAGATCGGAAATTCGATTATGGATGAGTGAGCTTTCAATCGAGATATTGTACGTTTTCTGTCGTTGGAAACAGTTTTTGTACTAAAAAAAAAAGTATAGAGGAAGTACTGTACCGAACCAAATCAATTTTCTCTTAACCTGTTACGTCGAAATCTCCGTCTTCTGAAAACGAAACAAAGGGTAGTATCTGAAGTTCCCAACAGTTTGATGTCGAGTGTACGGTTCAAACCGGACAACGGACTAAAACATTTATTTCGAAATAACCTTCCGTCGGTACGAGTAAGTAAGTACATAACAGATACCGACGAAAGTAATACACTCTCGTCTCAACTCATCAACCTTGACTCTGGCATACCGGGTTTCTCAGATTTTATAAATGATGACCGGGAAGTCTCCTGACCTATTTCAGACGTCTGGGGACTAAGTCATCTCTCGGAACCCGTCTACTAATGAAAAGTAGAAAGTAACCGTCACCGCTACTACTGATATCATCGATAGTATATGATTCGTGACACACAGTCTGTGACAGGGTTTGTGAAATGTGAGTAAATTGGAAGTATCGCTAGAATACAGTATCGGGACAAGAATAGGAGTGAACTACATATTCCTTTTCATCTGTGTCTCCGATTCACTGTATAGTGTGACTCTCAGTCCGTCTGACCGAGTTCTTAAATACGAGAAAAACAAAATAGAAAAATAATATCTTAAAAGGTTTGTATACTTCTTTATTGTTCATATTACTTAATATCCATGAGTAACTAGTCAAAGTTATTAATTATTGTGCCAAAAACAAAATAGATGATCGGGAGAGTGGTATGGAAGATTTATAACAAATACATACATCTCGTTTAGAGTTCGTAGTACAGTAATTTGGACGCTTATGTAGTTATCTATAGAGTTGTCTCTTTGAATTTTTTTATATTGGTTCTATAGTAATGTTATAGATTGTTTTAAGTGTCTTTAAAGTATTATAACAGATTATAGGTGAGGAATAATTTTACAAAGACTACCGGACTTCAAAAAGAAAACTCTTTATTAAACAAATTTAGTCTTAAGTTTGTTCTAGATAAGTATCATAAATCTTTAACACAGTGATGTAAAAAGAATTACATATTATCGGAGATGGAAGTAGAAGGGGATGGAGACAGTAAATAATCAAATTTTTTGTCCATATAAAATTGATACCTTACAACGTATAAGACCTAAACTAGTTGACAAAGAAAAACTACGTCAAATTGAACAAGGGGAAAAGGACGATAAAGGAAATATGAGTATCCATTTACACCACTTTTCACTTTCACAATTCAAAATTCAAGTCAACACAGACTGAGAGACGTCGGGGTACCCGACATAGAGTGCCCCGAGGAGACAGGTACCTTAAGAAGTCCGTTCTCATGATCTCCCCCAACGGTACGGGAGGAGGTACCCCAGAAGGGTTAGGTCCCCAACTTGGGCCCAGCGGACGTAACGTCCGTCTAAGAAATGGAAGACTCGGTGGTCCCCTCCATCCATCTATATACACCAACTAATTTAGTTCCACACACACACGCGTTCACACGTTCGTACAAAAACCTCTCTAGAAGTATCAACCACTACATAAAGGAGAACACAATGTAGTCCTCCGTATATTATAGACCAACAATAACAATTTTTCACTACGTTCGAAAGGAGTCACTCAAGTCCACTACAGTCGGACTAAGACGGTAATATTTCAAAAGGAGTAGTCAAAAAAAGGGTCACTAAAATAATAGTTATTCACTAAACACAGGATCTAGGTAATAAAATAGTTCAACTTTTTACCTTTAAACCCCTAAAAAAAAAAAGTAAAAAAGTATTTCTTGAAAGGGACTAGTTGACAAACCGATGGAGCGTATACACACGATTCAACGAAGTCAGCACAGGCTGAGACACGTTGGTGTACCTGGTATTGGGCAGTCTAAGGAGACAGGTACCCTGAAAGGTCCGTTCTTATGACCTGACCCACCGGTACGGGAGGAGGTCCCCTAGAAGGACTGAGTCCCTAACTTGGACCTAGAGAATGCAGATGGACGTAACTGTTCGCCCAAGGAATCGTGATCACAGTGGACCCTTCGGGACCGATGGAGCTCTATGTCAAATATGTCCTCTTTGTCTGATTTATGAATTAAAAATAGGAAACAAACACTTAAGAATAACACTACTCAATCACAGAATCGTTAAAGGTTAGTACTACTACTATTAAACAAAATCATAATAATTTTGAACACCTACAAAGTAATTTCAGTTAGGGAAGGAGTGCACCCGATGAGAACATGGATATACATAACAATATGAGTGTAGAAGAAAACTAAATGAACAATTATGCGAAACCAGTGGACTACACTTCTCGGTAGAGTAACCCTTTTTGGGACTACAATCCTTTCTAACTCTCGTCCTTCTATTCTCCCACTTTCTCCTACTCTACCAACCTACCGTAGTGGTTGAGTTACCTGTACTCGATCTCACTTGAGACCCTCTATCACTTCCTGTCCGTAGGTACCCCAGTGTTTCTCAGTCTGTACTGAATCGTTGACCTGTGGTGGTGGTCGTATTGAATATTTCAGTGGAAGAGATCTGACACTCTGGAACTTTCCGTTCTAGTTTAGAATCCGTGGTGATAGAATCGAGGTTCTTGAGTCATGAACAATGAATCATTCAAGGTACATGGGTGTCTATCGAGAACCGAACTAATCTTAGAGACAGGAAACTTACAAGACCTATATTTACACACCAAAAGTAACATCACACTTATTTTCAACTATGGATGTCATTTTTTTTTTTTGAACACCTAAAAATTTATACAAGAACGAAGGTATCTAATATAATTTAGAAAAACTACGAAATTAACAGGTTAAAAAACGGACACCCTCGACGTCAACCGAGAGTACAGGGTCACTAGAAACTTTCGTTCAAACGAGAGAACATGTAAAGTAGGGGGTTTGGATCTTAGTCAGTAAGGAGGTCTTTCAAGACCAAGGAAAACGACCCTTTATAATGAATCTTTAGTGTCAGAACCGTGATGAGTAACGATGACCCACCAGTGACGAAGATCTGAAAAGTCACTTGTTTCGATCCTTTATACATGAAATATCTTTCTTTTATTATTTAGCATTCAAGTAAAACTATAAAGGTTACATGTACATTCTAAAGTCTTAAAAATGTGTTCAAGAAACTAAAATGAATGACAGAGGGAAAAAAGAATGCAACTGTTAGAACCACGTATCACTATCGTATAAACAAACGAAATAGGATTTTAAATGTATTTAGTTAATTTTTACCGTGATGGTTATAATGATAATTGTCATTCTGTTAAATTTAAAAAGATGTGAGAATTGTGGATACCACAATTACGGAGAGTTATTTTACCCTCAATATTAGGACCTAGACAGACTTCCAAGATACCCCTTCGTCCACTAGACAACTCTAAGAAAGTAGACACTCTAAAGAATATTTAGTCATACAGAATCTGTTAAAGTATTTAAGTGCTCTACCGATCTACGAACACTAACTCGGTCTTCCAAGATCAAGATTCAACAAATGGTCCGAAACTGAATCTTCAAACTACTAGTAAACGATATTCTTATATACGGGGACGTTTATGATAATTTCGTTCGTTGGTAGTATGTTTTTCGATTTAAATTCCTTGCATATCTTACTAAGTGTATAACTCACAACGAAAAACCATGTATCTTGTAGAAGTACATAAAGTAGAGTGAACTAGGAGTGCAGAGGGGTTCCAGTAACAACAAGTCAGTGATTCAGCACAGACCGATAAATACTGGGGTACCTGACGTCGTACAGTCCGAGGAAACAGGAGGTAATAAAGGACCTGAAACGAGTCTAAGTACAGTCAACTCAGTTACTACGATAGATTGGTAGAGTAGGAGACGATGGGGAGAAGAAAACAGAAGTTAGAAAGATTCGTAGTCCCAGAAAAGGTTACTCAGTCAAGAAGTGTAGTCCACCGGTTTCATGACCTCGAAGTCGTAGTCAGGAAGAGTATGTATAAGTCCCAACTAAAGGAAATCCTAACTGACTAAACTAGAACGTCAGGTTCCCTGGGAGTTCTCAGAAGAGGTCGTGGTGTTAAAGTTTCATATTAAGAAGTCTGGAAGAAATACCAGGTTGAGAGTGTAGGTATGTACTGATGACCTTTTCGGTATCGAAACTGATACACCCGGAAACAACCGTTTCACTATAGAGACCAAAGATTATAAGACAGATCTAAACAGTATTAGAGTTTTTGTTGTCTTACTAGAGACAAGTAAAGGTTTCTTTTGGCAAGTTATAGTGTCATTAGGTTCAGATACGGGGTTGGTGATTACGACTCTTTCGAATTCAACTTACCAAGATACTTCTGGACATTCTGAAAGACCTTGACTGTGGTTTTTTCTACAGGAAAAGTAGTATCTTCCAACCTTATGTTTTCATCCTTCAGTTCTCTATGGACCTCATTGTTCATAGACCTCATGTTTTACTTCGTTTCCGATTATCTGAAAACAGTTCTCTTGTGTGACCAGTATCGTTTGTAGGAGAAGGTTGTTGTGTTCTCTACTGAGATGTGTACCTGTAGTGGTCTACCAGTTATAGCTTTAATCTAACTAATATAAGAAACGTCGACTTTTACCTCTTCGAGATATGTCAGTCGTTTGTTCTGGACTTCGACTAACACCGTGTCTAGTGCTCGGGGATCCAACATCCATGGAGATAATACAGAACGTTTACTCTTAATTTCCCCAATTCATGAAAGAGTCAGTGTGCCGGTCATTCACCGATTCGTCCTCGAGAGACGACGACACTCAGACTCCAGTCTGAGTATTGGATCGTAAAGAAGATCGTGTAGTTCTATCAGTCGTATGTGATCCCACTACAGATATTGGCCCATCGCGACCAGGAAAAGTGAAGAGACCCTTCTACTCCTTTCTCTTACGAAACCCTATAAGAAGACTCTTCCCGATTATCAGGAACGAAAGGTATCGAGAATCCACCAGTCCACGTCCCGGATTCCATACCTAGACTCATGGGAAGTAAAAATTACAAAGACAAGAGGGAAAGGGTACAGTCGAACCGGCGAACTCAATAAACTTCCTCCCTCTCTGTATAAAAAGTTGAGTCTTGTATTGAAACGTTATAGTTACGGACTAGACCGAAGATAAGTTGGTCAGTGACGGTCCTAACAAAGGGTGATGACGAGGGACACTGATATTCTCTTGTAGGATGAGACAAAAGAGACGACTAATTTACCCCTAAAGTTGAGTAAAGTATAATCACTATTGAGTCGGTCTTTTCTCGTTATTAAAAAGGTGACAATCGGTCAGGTTGATTTTGTGATTAAAGAGGAGTTTTTGAAGAACACATAACTAAAGTTACCATCGAAAGGACTTTAAATACTTTAGAATCTTTTTATACTCCTAATTGGTGTTTTATATCGGTTCGTGTACTTCAACTCACAGATAAGATGATTGGAGGGTCCTCGACCCCTTACAGACTTAACCTGGACTTCCCTCCTTGTGACCTCACAAGCTCCCTGACGGTATAGGTAACACAAGGACATCAAACCCACTCAATCCCCTCTGTATCCCTAAAAAGATGGTGTACATAACCGTGGTCACCTCTCTTTTGACCACTCTTGAGTCCTTCCCTCCTTAGCGATAAACGAAGTGACCATGGTCGTGAGGGGTGGAGATTAAAAGTGTTTCTTAGACCTTAGTCTTACGAACCTCAGTTTAGAATTGAAGTGGTACAAACGGAAACCCTTTCCAAGACCTATAAAGATACGGAGTCATAGGAATAGGTAGTTCACCTCTGTTTTATTATGGAGCTAGTACACGAGTACTCCTAGGTTCTCTATTAAAGTATTACGAATCGTATCTCAAACTGTGTGTCGTCGCACAATTATATATAATTGACACAATTATATATAGTTTATATATATGTAAATTCATCTCCTATTAATGAAATGTTATAACATACTGTTTTTAGTGGGGTCATAAGAACGGACCTCCTAACGTACCTGTCTCCTCGGACTATCCGATGTCAGGTGCCCCAGTGTTTCTCAACCTGTGCTGACTCACGGATTCGTGTACTTATGAGTTGATGACCTATAATAATAATTAGTACTTACAAGAATACTAGTAAGAGTAATAGTAAAAATAGTTTTATTATATAATAGGTCCGGAGTTTGGGAGAATCACCATCGACACCTGAGAAATAAGTAGATGGAACCAACGAAATAATTTTTCATCCTCACGAAGAAATTATTTTTCGGGGGGGTGACTTTTTTTTTTTTCGGGAAATGTTGTCGGAGGTCTAATAAGGGAGACGACACTTTTACACTGACCAGGATTGACTCTCCGAAGTGTACGTTTCTTTTAATATGTCTTCTAACATATTAATATTAAATATGTTGGAAAACGTATTAAAACATTTTTATAATAAACAAATATAACTAATACAGTATGAACAACTTTACTAATAAAAAGTTATATGGGATAATTTATTATTTATTTTTATTTATTTATTCCATAATTATATGAGATAATTTATTTTGTATAGGTAATTGAAGTAGACAAGGAAAAGAAAAAATAAAAGTTACGTTGATGACCTTTTAAAGTTCTGTGAAGACACCGAAGGTAAACCTCGAGCTTAAGATAAGTCAACCTGTCGTGATCGGATCTTCGGTACCGACGTGTAAAGGACCCAGGTGGACTGTGGAATGAAACCCCAAGCTACTCTAAAAGGAATAAGAAGATCGGGATCATGATCACTAAGGGAGGGGAAAGGAACGAGAAACGAAGTTCCTCCGTCAAGTGGTAAGGAAGATCAGTCGGAACGGGGACATTGACATTCCACACGACTGAGAGTGTCGGGAAACGAGGATTACCCGTCACTTCCCCCCACACCGGTGAGGGCCCGATAACCACCTAAAGGGAGGACCCAGAGGACTATCGTAAACCAAGTGGGGGATGGGGAAGTCGTAACGTGTGTAACCAAAGACCGATCTAAATATCCAGAAAAGGGAGAAGAGATGAGATTTACGGAGGATGTAATTCTCCCGTTACAAAATTGGTGACCTGAGGTTCCCTTCAGGTAGGTATGATAAAAATCAAATTGAGACTAGAGGTGACTGGTCCCCTCGTAGAACGTCTTTAACAAACGAGTAATTCATGACGTCCCTGGTGGCTAAAGGAGACCGACGTAAAAGACGAAGGTCAACAGGTGTCGTCAGGGTTAGGGTCACAACGTACTGGAGGACAAGGGGCCACTCTAAAGTAGGTATCAATAGACAGTAGAGCCAACGGTGGTCCGAGAGTAACATTGAGAAACCTACTAAAGAGGAGATAAACGCACGTCTACCCGATTCGACCCCGTGTCGTCCAGTTCGTCGTCAAGACGATACGTCGGACCCCTCACTCACAGGGTCGCCCTCCCAACTCGAGAGAACACCCCGTCGACCGACATACCAGTCACACATCGTTCGATGTTATCCGACAGAGTACGGAACAAACGTTCCTAAACGGGCTATACGAAACACCACCCGCAGGAAGGTTAAAACACCCACTACGACGGTACAGTAATCACCACTCGTTTACTACGTGTCTTTCGTCTCACCCATCTTGGAACCGTCTTCATGCAAAGGATCGTTGCAGTAATTGATTCAGTCTGGTGGCAAATCAGTCGAAACGGAGGACACCGGACTATGGTACCACTGTGGTGTGAGAGAGACCGGTGAGGTATTTGGAATGTGAAGACCAAGAGACAGAAATCTCCTTGACCTCTCTTACTAGCGAATCGTCACACGACGATTCTTCGATTTTAGCTACCGTTGAAAAGTGAAAGAAGGAAAGAGGGGACTCCAGAAACTGACACATGAAACACACTAAACAGAGGACCCCTACCTGTCGGAACATTGGAAAGACAGCATATTTACATCTCAAAAACGACTTCGTAGGGTACAGAAAGAGTAATACTACCGACGTTCATTTCTAAATAAATATTACTACTTTTACTATCTTATAAATAAACCGAATCCAAGATGGGTAAATTATTCCCGAAAATCAGGGGTAACATAAAGAAGATGTTACAAGGTTCTTAACAGTTTCCTCACAAACTACACGTGAGCACTCGACAAGGAGGGTTATTGGAGCACCGCAAAAAAAAATGTTCCTCACTACCAGAGAAACGAGGCAGAGGTGAGGACCACCCCTAACTGGAGCGAGACATATGTGCAACGACGTAGACACGACACAAAGGCTCTGAAATCGTAGAGAGAGAGAAGAACAGAGGAGGAGAAAAAGAGGAAAAGGAGAAGAAGAAGACGGAGAGTAAGGAGGAGGAAGAGGATAACACCACCAGAACAGTGAGATCCTGAGTTCACACGTCCCCGGTTCGGACCCCTATTAGACTTACTGTCCGTGTGACTATAAGAATCTTCTAATAAAAGGGAGGAAAGGGTTCGACTGGATGATTTGAACCCGGTTCAACTTTGTGAAATGGAGAGATAGGTTACCTCCATAAGAAAAGGTTTACGATGGGGCAGATTCAGTCATCTTAGAACCACCGGGAAGGGATAACCAGGAGATCTGTCCGATTTCACCGGTTCGAGTCTGGGACGTGGTGACGACGCTTCTTTCCGGGTAGTTGAAGAATAATTTTTTGTATAACATGTTGAACATATTTTTTCATATAACTAATTGTGAGTTTATTTCTTCTAAGTTTAACTATATGACACCACTATCCAATCTTTTGATTTATATATTTATATTGTTATGAAAGAATTTAATACATTTTTGTTATTAAAAAAGGATCGAAATAACTGTAGTTTAACTGTATAGTGTAACGTATACAAATTCCACATGTCACATTACTAAACTATCTGTATATAACACTTTACAAATGGTGTTCTTCCAATGAATCGTGGAGGGAATGGAGTGTATCAACGGTGAAAAGGACACCACTCTCGTGAATTCTATATGAGAATCGTTAAAAGTTCACATGCTCTCTCACGACAATTGATATTAGTGGTAGATACATAATCTAGGAGTCACGAATCAGTAGAATACTGTCCTTCAAACGTAAGGAACTGGTTGAAGAGGGGTAAAAGAGGTTGGGGATATGGACCGTTGGTGATAAAGCGAAAACGAACAAACTCAAATAGAAAAAATCTAAGGTGTATATATACTCTAGTATGTCATAAACAGAAAGAGACAAACTGTAGACAATCGAGGAGACAGACGAAGTCAAGTCAAGTCAAATGAGTCAGCACAGGCTGAGAAACGTTGGGGTACCTGACATATCGTACGGTCCGAGGGGACAGGTAGTGGTTGAGGGTCTCGAATGAGTTTGAGTACAGGTAACTCAGTCACTACGGTAGGTTGGTAGAGTAGGAGACAACAGGGGAAGAGGAGAGTAGAAGTTAGAAAAGGTCGTAGTCCCAGAAAAATCTACTCAGTCAACAAGTGTAGTCCACCGGTTTTATAACCTCAAAGTCGAAGTCGTTACTTATAAGTCCTGACTAAAGGAAATCCTACCTAACCAACCTAGAGGAACGTCACGTTCTCTGAGAGTTCTCAGAAGAGGTTGTGGTGTCAAGTTTTTCAGACGGGATTTTGTAGGAGTCACACCCGTACCTTCTTGGGTAAGGAGTCCGATCCCAAGAGACTCCTCGAGGTACACCGTAGGTGCCAACCTTGGGAACGGAATGAATAGGATTCTACGGAGAAAGAATCTTGCGTAACAAGTGGTACATAAAGGGTTCGTGTGTGGTCCACCATCCAGGGTACTTCCTAAACTGTACTTAAGACAGAACTCCCTCGGAGGTCTTATCTCAAACTCTACTATACTGAGGTGTTGGTTGGGTTTTATCCTTAGAGACATTTTCACGAGACAGGAGACGGACCGAGAAATGGTCAAAAGTTTCTTCCCCGAAGGCGATATCTCGTCAAACTTAACAATCTCCATAAAGGGAAAAATTCGACTTTAGGTAAAGAGATTGTGAACCAGGATCGAACATAACAGACATCGGTCTGTTTCATCTCTGAAAGGGAAAGTACCATCGAGGATTCTGTAAAATTTTGTCGAGAGTATCGGGAAGATTCACAGAAGAAAGGAGGTCAAAAGTTTCGGTAAAAGAATTGTACAGTAGTAGTAAGAGGAGACACACAAGGGAACAAAACACAACGGAAGAAACACATTACTTTGAGTTTTTATTTAAGTCATGAGATCCCCACTAGACTGGTAGTCCTTATTTCATCCTTATATTAGAGAGTACTAAACTTGAAATCTGTAATTTACGTCGTAGAAATAAAAAAATCCTCGAGAAGTAACTGTAAGGGAAAGATTCTCTGACTGAGGATACTATCTTCGATTCTCGTAGTTTCCGGTCGGTGAGTAAGTGGATCATGAGGAAGGTTCTCACCACCCCTGAAGTCATCTCAGGACCCGGTCGGTCTACCGGTATAAGAGTGACACTACGGGTAGTAAGTACAGTCGTCGTCACAGGTATGATATTATGACACGAATACCATATTAAAACCGATATAGACATCGACAGTGGTTCAGGAAAGAAAGGGGTGTGATAAAGGGATTTCTGATTACTACAACTTGTAGATAAGTATACGAATAAATAGTAAACCTATAGAAGAAACCACTTGACAGAGGAGTCCAGAAAACAGACAAAAGATCAGACAGACCATAAAAATTGACGACTCAACAATCTCAAGAAATATATAAGATCTAAGATCAGGAAACATCCGATACTCCAAAGACATTATGAAAAAGGGTGAGACATCGAACAGATAAGTGGGAAAAGTGAACCCGAATGTGACTTGTTTTCAAGAATTAAAATTACTTCAGATTGAATAATAAAAACGAAAAATACCTAGTACGAAAACCACAGTTCACATTATCACGAAACGGATCCAGATCTAGGGTTTCTAAAGGATAGTAAAGAAATTAAAGACATTCAATACATCAAAATATGAAATGTAAATTCAGACACTAGGTAAAACTCAATTAAGAACATTTCCGCATTTCAAATCCAGTTACTATAAATAAATAAATAAATCGGATACTACAGGTTAACGAGGTCGTGGTAAATAACTTTTTGGATTGGAAGAATAATTCGGAAACTGTTCTTAGTCAGTCTGTGTAACACACTCAGATAAAGACTCAAGAAATAAGACAAAGTAACTAGCTACAGTGTGATAGAACATTCCATCTGGAATTATAATCCATCTCACTACGGAGGAAGTACTAAGGAAATAATAAGTTCTACAAAAATCGATAAAATTTCAGGTTTGGGAAGGTATAACACGACGTGAGTTATACGGTCGTTTAAACCTTTTGAGTCGTCACCGGTGTCCTGACCTTTTCCAGTCAAAAGTGAGATTAATGTTTCTTTCCGTTACGGTTTCTTACGAGTTTGATGGCGTCTTAACGTGAGTAGAGTGTACGATCGTTTCACTAGGAGTTTTAAGAGGTTCGGTCCGAAGTTGTCATGCACTTGACACTTGAAGGTCTACAAGTTCGACCTAAATCTTTTCCGTCTCCTTGGTCTCTAGTTTAAGGGTTGTAGACGACCTAGTAACTTTTTCGTTCTGTCAAGGTCTTTTTGTAGATAAGACGAAGTAACTGATACGGTTTCGGAAACTGACACACCTAGTGTTATTTGACACCTTCTAAGACTTTCTCTACCCTTATGGTCTGGTGCACTGGAAGGAGAACTCTTTGGATATACGTCTAGTCCTTCGTTGTCAATCTTGACCTGTACCTTGTTGTCTGACCAAGGTTTATCCTTTTCTTCATGTAGTTCCGACATATAACAGTGGGACGAATAAATTGAATATATGTCTCGTGTAGTACTCTTTACGACCTGGTCTACTTCATGTTCGACCTTAGTTCTGACGACCCTATTTATAGTTGGAGTCTATACGTCTACTGTACTGGGAATACCGTCTTTCACTTTTTCTTGATTTCTCGGAGAACTACTTTCACTTTCTCCTCTCACTTTTTCAACCGAATTTTGAGTTGTAAGTCTTTTGATTCTAGTACCGTAGACCAGCGTAATGAAGTACCGTTTATCTACCCCTTTGTTACTGTCTGAAATAAAAACCCCCGAGGTTTTAGTGACGTTTACCACTGACGTCGACACTTTAATTTTCTACGAACGAGGAACCTTCTTTTCAATAGTGGTTGGATCTTTAGTATAATTTTTCGTCTCTGGAATGAAACGGTTGTTTCCAGACAGATCAATTTCGATGAAACCTTTTCTGGGACTACGACATTTTCTAACTTCCGTCCTCCTCTTCCCCTGCTGTCTCCTACTTTACCAACCTACTGTAGTGGCTGAGTTACCTGTACTCAAACTCATTTGAGACACTCAACCTCTACCTTTCCCTCCGGACCGCACGACGTCAGGTATCGCAGTGTCTCAGTCTGTACTGACTCGCTGACTTGACTTGACTTGACCAACAAAAAGGTCAGTACATACATACACTCTCAATCTGATATTTCTTTCGACTTGCGGCTTCTTAACTACGAAAACTTGACACCACGACCTCTTCTGAGAACTCTCAGGGAACCTGTCGTTTCTCTAGGTTGGTCAGGTAGGATTTCCTTTAGTCAGGACTTATAAATAACCTCCCTGACTACGACTTCGACTTTGAGGTTATGAAACCGGTGGACTACCCTTCTTGACTGAGTAAACTTTTCTGGGACTGCGACCCTTTCTAACTTCTGTCCTATCCTTCCCCTACTGTCTCCTACTCTACCGATCTGCCGTAGTGGCTGAGTCACCTGTACTCAAACTCATTTGAGGCCCTCAACCACTACCTGTCCCTCCAGAGCTCACGACGTCAGGTACCCCAGGGTTTCTCCACCTTTGTTGACTCGCTGACTTGACTTGACTTGACTGACTATGGGAAGGTGTATTTAAAAACTTACTTAAACAGATATAGATGTTTTTTTGTAACGACTTTAAAAATACGTACGTACGATTCAGTGAAATCAGTAAAGACTGACAAACAGTGGGACACCTGACTGACATCGGAAGATCCGAGGAGACAGGTACCCTAAGAGGTCCGTTTCTATGACCTCACCCAACGGTAAAAGAGGAGGTCCCCTAGAAGGGCTGGGTTCCTAGTTTGGGTGTAGAGAATACAGAGGACGTAGCCATCCGTTCAAGAAATGGTGATCACGGTGGAACGTAATTCGGATATATATGATTTCTCAGCTATAGAAATCACACGACTCAAAAAGTTAGGTACTTGTATTATACATACAGGTAAATAAATCTAAACTGTAGAATTACCCAACAGATAAACTCTGTGTTATAAAGAATATATTAGAACTAGGTTCAGAAACCAATCTATATACGTAACTTTTATAAAAGAGGGTCACACACCAATTGGAAAAGTAAAAGAAATATCACGAAAATTCTTGTCTTCTAAATGTAAAACTGTTTCAGATGAAATAAAAGTAAACATCAAATATAAAATATCACGGGATGGATTTTCTAGAAACGGATGTGGTTCTGATGTCTCTAAAGACGGACACAAAAGAAATTCTATGAAATATCAAACCTGAAAGTGTAAATTGAGATACTAGGTACAACCCAATCGAAACCACACCTACACTCCATTTCAAACCTCAAATATCGAAAATATATCTATAGTTCGAAGGGATTGTATTAAACAATTTATTCGACATTGCCCGGTGTAACTTATAAAACTTGAGGAACAACTTTTACTTAACTTATATACACGTACCCAGATAAACACCTGACGACAAGACAACGTGACTGGATGAAATACTAGGAATTCAATGAGGGTATGATAGAACTAATGGTATCAAATTGTCATTCAAAACTTTAGTACATTTCACGAAAATTTAAATAAGAAAAAAAACAGATGTTCCAACAAAACCGATGAGATTCCGGAAAACGTTAAGATGTATTTAAAATATTAGTTAAACAATTAAAGATATCCTTTGAAAAAATTTAAAGTACCGACGTCAGTGGTAGACGTCACTAAAACCTCGGGGGTCTTTATTTCAGACTGTGACAAAGATGACAAAGGGGTAGATAAAGGGTACTTCACTACCCTGACCTACGGTACTAGAAACAAAAGACTTACAACTCGAAATTCGGTTGAAAAAACGAGAGGAGAAAGTGAAAGTAGTTCTCCGAAAAATCGAGGAGAAGTGAAAGACGGTATTCCCATCATAGTAGACGTATAGACTCCAATAACTATAAAGAGGGTCGTTAGAACTAAGGTCGAACACAAAGAAGGTCGGGTCGCAAAGAGTACTACATGAGACGTATCTTCAAGTTATTCGTCCCACTGTTATATGTCGGAACTGCATGAGGAAAAGGATAAACCTTGGTCAGAATTTCTACGAATGAGGAACCTTCCTTTCAATACTGGTTGGATCTATCATATAAGTTTCGTCTCTGTAATGAAACGGTTGATTCCAGGCAGATCAGTTCCGATACCAAAAAGGACACCAGTACATACCTACACTCTCAACCTGACACT